>JAMJFZ010000597.1:7897500-8392500 GCA_026225945.1 Cricetomys ansorgei | reverse complement strand
ATCTCAGCCCAGGAAACAGTACCACCAGCAGGTCTTCCAATCTCAATTAACCAATCTAAATATCTCTCACAGGAATGCCCAGATACTTGTCTCCTAGGTGATTCTAGATCCTTCCAAGTTGATGTTCAGTAATAACCACAGCTATCAACTTAGACACTGCATCAGACCATTTGGATAAACCGTTTCTGATGCACTTGATCTATACCCAGCTCACATGCTGGCCACTGCTCTTATAACCAGTTGTATGTAATGTTCCCTTAATTTCATGCGAGGATAGTCTGTTGATTGTCTCATACCTCAAGGCTGCTGTGCAGGTACTGTTCAAGAAGTCACAGAAACTTCAGGATCCTCAATCTAGAAGGATGTACCAGTAAGTTGGTTGTTAAATCCTATTGCCCTGTGGCATATCCAGTGCTGAAGCCAGTCTCCAAAATCTTTTATCCTTTGGCTTTATAAGTTATTTTAAGACTCATTTGTCAAATGAGCCTACTTTGAAATGTTACTACAAGGGGGTACATTTCTCTTTCATGGCACTAACACAGGGTGAGAGTTCTTTAGGGTTCTAAAACCAGTCCACACAAGTGTGCCATATTGCTGTTTTATGGGTAGGATTCTAAGAAGTCAGGAGTTTATATCACAGAAGGAACACATGAGCTCCTAGAGCCATAGCCTATGTCTCCATCTGAAACATGATACACACACAAAAGTTGGCGCAATTTAGTCCCTCTCTTATTTTTAACTAATAAATTGGGTAATCATGATTGAAGAACCCAAACCAGATGAACAGCAAACAAACAAACAAACTACATACACACAGAGTACACCTCAGTGACTGAATTTAGCATTGTGAAACCCCGCCTTCCATCCCAAACACCATCAAGGAAAAAAAAAAAAAAGCACACACACACACACTCATAGTCAAGCAGCATACCCTGGTGAATTTCCCTCAGAGGTGAGGTGAAAGAACCCTCTACAGGAATCTAAAGATCACATTGAGGAGGATGGCATCCTGTCCCTCCCATTGTGTGAAGACATTAAATAATGCAGAAGTCAGTCAACCAGTTTATTGATTTAGCATAAAAAGTTCCAAGAGTGCAGTGATATATTTATGTATAAAATATATATAAAGATGCAATACAAAAAGGAATATACAGCCAGTAAATACATATATACACATATATGCATATATATGTGTATGTGTATATATGCATATATATGTATATGTATGTATGTATATCCTGCTCACATCTACTTTGTAAATGTATGCCCTGATTCTTTGTCTTCAGGCAGAAATTTAGCCATATCCTCCTGCAGGTAAATCTTCTACAAATTCTAGCCTGAGGGAAGACTTTTTCACTTTGTATTTAATGCTGTTTGAAGATGCCTGAGTGGATCTTATGAAATCCCCAGCATCACAGAAGAGGTTTGTATTTTCCATTTAACCCCTGAGTTGTGGCTCCTCTTCACAATCTGCCTCTTCCCTGCAGGTGGGCTGAGCCCAGAGATGTGTGTGTGTGTGTGTGTGTGTTGGACCTGAAATCAATGTTTTTACCAAGCCCAAGCCCAGACAGAAATTGTGAAATATCCATACAAAACAAAGGTACATTTACATCAGAGAAATAAGAGCTGATGTTTGTAACCAGAGGAAGGAAACGTACTTATAAAGGAGACTTGTTTTCAAATCCTACCTCAGTCACTTCCTGTTTAACTCTGGGCACACTTATTAGCCTGTTTCATTCTCAGTAGCCTACTTTATAATTAGGGACTGATGGTGGTCCCTGCATCAGAAGTTTCCTCTGAGAAAAATAAACATTGCAGTGCATGTAGTAGAGCTGGAGAGATGACTAAATAGTTTAGAGCACTTGCTGCTCTTGTAGAGAACCTAGGTTTGTTTCCCAGCACTCACACAGTGGCTCACAACCACCTGTAAAGCCAATTCTAGGGGATCTGACGCCTCTTCTGACCTCTGAGGGCTCCTGTACATACATGGATCACACACATACAAGCAGGCACACATACATACACATAAAATAAATACATACATATTTAAAATGCATATAGTGTTTAACATTAAACCTGGCATACAAACAGCAACCAACTTAGCTGTTAACAATTTAATAATTACTCTATCATCGATATAGCTTATAACTGACCCAGATGCCATATCCCACTTATAAGAAAGAAAATCATTTGAGAATTTCTCTGTGTCAGAATTTGGCATGCAGTCATAAAACAGATAACCCAGTGCTGAAGAAACCCTAAAGACAACCCTTACTCGCTTGGTTCATGTAGCAGAAACCTGAGTCTCAGAGAGGTCAAATAAATTGTTCAAGTTCACACAACAAGGTCAGATGTTGTCTTACAGACAAACATCAGGATTTACATTACCATAGTCAGCAGGGATCCTGTAAAGTTAATTCAAATATCTCACCCTAAAGTTAATATATTTTTAGGACCAAGAAAGCCCACATAATGGGGAGTGCTAGGGAACCTAAATCTACTTGGCATTCTTAGACGCGTCCTTGGGCTTCTTCGAGATTTTCAGCCTATAGCTTTTGGCAGTCCCCAAAGAGGGAGCTCTTTCCACTAACAAAATACAAAATGCAAAATTAATAAAAAGACCCTTTGAAACTGACAAATGTGCCTCGGGCAAACTATCTGCCCAGCAGCTGGTTAAAATTTAATCAGTTTCTCTAAAAAAAATTTTTTTCAGGCCTGTACATCTTTTGTAAGGAACTTCCCAGTCTGAGTGTGGTCAAAGTTTGTTAAACAAGAAATAATAGCCAAGGCTTTTTAATTCAGCAAATAAGCAATGGGTGCTTTAAATGGTTCTGCGGCATTCAAGGAACTAATTGCCTGGGTCTCAACAAAGCTGGGTAATTCTTTAATAATTTCTGTTCTTTCTCTTAGAAAACCTAAATTGGCAACTATACACTCTGCAGTGAATCTCAGCATTGATTTAAGCTTCTGAATTACACTGTGGCTTTTTTCCCCTGCTAACTCAATTGAATGCTATATAGATGGGGGAGAAAAGCAGAGAGGGAAAGGAAAGTGAGAACTGCTAGCATCAGAGTTGGAGTGTGTATAAAAACTCCTGAGAAGTTAAAGAAGAGCACCGGACACTGAGACCTGAAGATTTCAGCTCTTAGCCAATCAGAAGTCTCTAACCAGGAGACCCAGACTACAGGGTCTAGCCCTGATTTGACTCATTTCACAAAGCTCTCCTTCCATAAGTAAGCATACGATTACAAAAACACAGTGAAGGCCAGGTACAATAGCATCTTTCATGGAGAGCGTCCCCCAAGTGAGTGAGACACGTCCCTGTTGTGCTCAGACTTCAGCACTAATCATCAGCTCCTTGTCTTTTAAATGTAGTCATTCACAGAGAACCAGCCATTGAAGATGGGTGGAGAGCATGCACGAGAGGGATTGTTTTTGTTGTGCAGCCTTAAATCTAAAGCATCCAGGCCTTGGCACTAGATTCCTAGAGTGCCAGGCATGGGCAAGGAGAATGGTAGGAGATGAGAGATTGAGTCTGGGTAGAAGGTTCTTCTATATGTTTCTTGGATGTGACTCCAGAGATTTCTGAAGGAAAGAGATTTTCCCTTCTTCACTTAACACAATGGCTAATTGTTTTATTCTGGTTAAAGAATCAAGGTCCACAGCCTTAATTATATCCCATGATGATTCATTTTGAGACACAAAGTAGAAACCTTCCTATTAAGGGAAAGAATAATAACCATGATGCCTTTGTTCTCCATACTGTGGGAAACCATCGGGTGAAAGTCAGAATTGAACTCAGGGAGTTGAATTCCAAGAGTTTTGTGTTTTACACTGCGTCTGAAGTTAAGCCTAGAGCTAGCCTTCAGTGTTTGGAGAAATTGTATGAGTTGAAGCTCAATAATACTCTCTACCAAACTGTTGCATAATCGATGTTTTATTCGAGTTTCTTCACAGTGTCCCTACATAATATTATTATTAACTTCATCTTCAGAAGAAAACATGAAAGCTGGGCTATGCTTAATGACGTCTTCCAAGTCCAGTCAGTGTTAGCACTGATTGAATGAGGGCACTGTGTAGGGATACATGCAGCGTCTAATCAACCCTCAAGAGATGTGCTAATAAGTTACCATCTGGAAATCTAGGAAACATTTCCTCACCAAAGACCTTCATCCCAACTTCCAGTCAACTCTTGTTTGGCTGACACAACTAGAAACTTCATATGAATCAGCTTCTCAGTTTTTAGAATCTACTGGTTCTTCCCCATCCTTTTGACTGTAATCATGCATATCCTAAGGTGCTTGCTGTTATACTTTACATATCTGTGCTTGGGCGTAGCCTGGCCTGAAAGCAAATCATGTGCCATATTAATTTTAATAAAATTAAATATTTAATAGGTTAAGTGTTCTTCTGTTTGTTTCTGTGTATTTATTTTTGTATTTTCTGACTTCTTTGCACTATGTTGTATATAGTCCAATGTACATTTGTGCTATTCATATGTACTGTGTATGTTGGCTCTACGTGTTATGCATACAAGAAGACTTAGCTGTTATATTTGTAATGCAGATCATACCCTTGACCTTTAATACTTGATCTTCTATAGATATCCCTCATTTTTCTGATCATCCTGTTTTCCCCTTCCATCCCTCTCTTGTGCTAAGAACATCGTCTATGTGTTTGGGAGAAACAATTAATCCATAAGCTTCATCCATGGAGTTTGGGTGTAACTAGGCAGATGTGGACCTGTGACCTAATAGAATCAGATGTATAGTCAACCTCCAGCTAGTAGTTTGATAGACACATGGTCCATTGTGCAGACAGCAATCTCAAGTGCCTAAGTGACATCTGCTATGTTTGGTTGCTGTTATTTATTTTTGAAAAATGATCTTGTATAGTTCAAGCTAGCCTTAGGCTCCCTGTAGCCAAAGACAACCTTGGACTTCTGATCCTCTTGCCTCTACATCACAAGTAGGGGGAAACTATAACATAAATCACCAGGCCAGATTTTTTTTTACTTCACATCTCTATTTGGCTGTCCTACAGGGAACTCGAACTTAATGTTGCTAAAATAAAACTCAGTAATTCTGATTTGTTGGGTTTTTTTTTTTTCATTTTCATTTTGCTTTCCCTGTACCTTTATCCCCAAACCACTCTTTATTCAGCCCTTTCAACTAACAAGTGACACCCACGCCTTCTCAGGTGCTGAAACAGGAAGCCTGGGAATGATCCTGGATTATTTTCCCTTCCCTCCCATCTTTAAGCAATCCATCAGAAAAATCAATAGCTGTTGCTCCAGAATATATTCTAATCTATCCACTGTCTCCATCTCTTGATTTGAGGTGGCCCATTTCTGGAAGCTTTGAATACATCATTCAATTTCCAAAATCAGGAACTAGATTTGAGTCATGGAAACAACATGTCCTACCTTTAAGTTCTGATTCTTGATATGGTCTATGTATTTTGTGCAACTGAAGTATTTTCACCAAATCAGTTAGGGGTGCTGTGAACAGGCTGGGTATGCTGTGTAACAAATCCTAAATCACAATGCTGCATGGCAATTTCAAGTTATTGCCATAGGGGTGGAGGAGGGTACAGATCCTAAACTCATTCAGGAACCCAGTCTTATGGAGCAGCATGATATCAAGCACTTCTGTCTGGACATCAGACAAAAAAAGATGGAGAGTCTGTAGGATCTAGCTGGGAGTATTCTTTGCAGGGAAACTTCACTATTATTTTGTTGGGTAAAATTCTAATTGATTTTTTAAAGATTTATTTTGATTGTTTTTCATTATGTATATGTGTGTTTGTGTGGGGGTATGTGCATGTGTATACAGGTACCCATGGAGGCCAACAGCACCAATCCCTCTAGGTTTGGATTATAGGTCATTGTAAAACACCAGATGTGGGTGTTGAGAACTGAACTTGTGTCCTGTGTAAGAGACATGCTCTTAATCACTTAGTCATCTTTCCCTCTCTCCCTCCTTCTCTCTTTCTCTCCTTCCATCCCTCCCTTCCTGCCTTCTTCTTTTCCTTTCCTTTTCTTCCTTTTCTTCCTTCCTTCCTTCCTTCCTTCCTTCCTTCCTTCCTTCCTTTCCTTTCTCTCCCTTCCTCCCTTCCTTCAAGTCTTACTATGTAGCCCAGACTTGTTTGTACTGTATATGTTCTCCAGGCCAGTGAACTCCTGATCTTTCTGCCTTAGTGAAAAGTTCTGGGGTCACAGGCATATACAGCACACTGGTAAAATCTCTAATTTTTAAAGAAGATTGAGATTTCTATTTCTTCTTGTGTCAATTTCTATATGTGGTATAGCTTAAGGAATTTGAGTTCCTTAAGAACTCTCAATGTTGACTTTATTAATACAAAATTATTCATAATATGGGCTTCTTCCATTTTCTAATGCCTGTAGAAAGAGAACCAGAGACCAGCTCCAGCAGGGGCTTCAAGGATCTAAGAAGGAAGAACAAAGAGTGGGCTAAGAAACAAGGCTCACACATGATTATTTCTGTACCTGCTATTTGTTTTTTTCTTCTTTTTCTCTTTTACTCTACTTCAAAACAGTCAGCCATTTATTTATATGAAAAGAAACACACCCCAGCACCCCAGGGCCTCACAACAGTGCCCCAAGTGCTTACAAAATTATTATGCCAAGCATATTTATTTTAAGAAAATTATTACAGCATTGTCATGTTCTTTTCAGCCCCATCCATTTTTCCTAGTTATTCCCAGACACAGTTCAGAAAGTTTCTATTATACATAAAGCAGGAAGTCAAGTCCACTCTAGCAAGTCAGCAAGCAGACACTCAAGCCAAGAGTATTTGGCTGGCAGCAACTGTGGTTGCAAAGTAAAGTTTAAGTAATCAAATCTATTTATAACAGGGTAAGCTTGCCTACCATAGTCATATAATTGTTTTTAAAAGATAAATGTTAATACCTAACTCTTTGCATCACAAAATGCCTTTCTGTTTTTGTCTGTATCTTTCTAATTTCTATTAACCTTGGGCCTCCTGTGGCTGCTTTGTTAAAGTTTTATCAACCATGGAAAAAGTTGGAGTCTCAGAGATCTGAGAATAATTAACTTAAATATGAGAAATCCTAATTAGATTCTCTCCCTTATATGACCTTATTTCCCCAGAATACTTAGAATTTATCAGTGATTTGAGTAGTTTTACTATCTGTGCACACACAAAAGAGAGCAAAAGTGCCACAGAAAAAGAGAGAAAGTGGCAGGCAAATCGCACATCCTTCTGGGAACCTGTGGGGAGCTCCAGGGGACCGCCCAGCTGGGGGCCTTGCCACACTGCAGGCTCAGTGAGGCCTTGCTAATCAAAGAGCCATCACAGTTGCACTCCCACGCCTTTGGCTGAAGTTTCATGGCTACTGCCGAGAAATGGTACACTGTGTTTTGTTACCAATATTAGTAATTTGTACTTTTTGCTGATCAGACTCTAAAGGAGTTATCAACATTATCATTAATACTTTCTTAGAACCAATCCTGATCTTATCACGCCACTGCTATTTTTCTGTGATGCCGCTGACTTCCGTTTTGATCTTCCCTACAGATTCAATTTACTCTGAATTTACTGTATTTCATCATTTTAGCATTGATTTTAAACCTTTATTTTTCCTAATATAAGAATTCAAAGGTATCCATTTCCCCAAGTACTGCTTCAAATATGGTTTGTAAATTATAATCTGCTTTGGTTTTACAATCATTTAGTTTAAATTACTTTCCAATTTCCCTTGTTGTAACTTTCTTATCACTGATTTAGAATTATCCTACCTTCCAAATATCTAAGGATTTCTTTATTATCATATTATTATGTTCTAAACTATTATTCTCTGGTCATAAATCATACTGCTTCATATTGCATTCTTTTGAAAAGGAAGTAAGGCCTGAGCCTGGAGATATGGCTCATCAGTTAAAAGCACTGGCTGCTCTTCCAGAGGACTCACTCCTACTCCCAGCACTAGCATGTTGACTCGCAACCATTTATAACTCTAGCTCCGGGTGATCTAATGCCCTCTTCTGGCGTCCATAGGCACTGCATGCACATGGGGCACATACTACATCGCAGGCAAAACACTTATAAACATAAAATAAACATTAAAAATAGAATGCATTGAGTCTTGCTTTAGTCTGCATTGGTGTGATTTGGCTACCTTTTCAATCCATGGGATCCAATTAGCTAGGATCTTCTATAGTCTTACCCACATTTTTTTCATTTGCGTCATGAGTTACTGTGAGAAGTTGTTACAACCCCTTTCTCTCTTTAGTTATTTAAGTATTTGCTTCACATATATCAAGTCAACCTCATTTGGCAGTACTTCATGGAGTAATTTCTTCTCAATGAACTGATCCTTCTGTCATACTACTGAGTCCTTTTTACCTCTGATGTCAATTCTAACTTGAAGTCCGGTTAGTCTGATGATATGATTGGCATGCTAAACAGTTTTCTGATACTTGTTCTTTGAAAGGTACAATATGTCTTTCCATTCTTAGTTTGTGTCTCTATTTATCTAATGGAGATCACTGCAGAGTAAGCATACAAATATGAATTATTGTCCAAAATAAAAGCATTAGCAGCTCTCTATAGGTGGCCTCTCATGACCCTGACTAGCCACTGCCCCTGAAGAGAACCACTCATCTGGCTTCAAGATCCTAAAATCACTTTACCTGCCTTCACATGAATGGAACCATGGTGTGTGCCCTTTGGTCTCTGCTGTTAGGGGGATTCACTGACACTATTGCATGCTACTTCCCCTCATTATACATTTATCACATGTTATGAACAATGCCACAGTGGAGATTCAGCTTACTGGTGACATACTGTGGATATGAGTGTTAAGATTTTGACAGTCACGAAGAATGCCATAATAAATACATTTCCACAAACGTATGCATTGTTATTTAAAGAAATAAACTGTGTGCATGCGTGTACATGCATATGTGCACCCATGTGGGTATGTGTGTGGAAGCCAGACAACAAAATCAGTGTCTTCCTCTAATCATGTCTACCTTATTCCCTTGAGACAGGGTCTCTCAGGGAACCTGATGCTAGACACTTTGGCTAGAAGCCTGGCCAGTAAGTTCCTGGGATTTCTCTGTCTCTACCACCTAACACCGGGCACGAGCAGCTATGCCTGGCTTCTACATGGTTGCTGAGATTCAAACACACACCCTTATGCAGTCTTGCCCATGGAGCCATCTCCCCATCCTCCTTACTCAGATGCCTTTGGATCTAGAAATGATATGTATCGGTCATATATCACGTGTTCTTTTTAAAACCTTCTAAACATTTGTCTTTTAAGATGCTGATGAACATTTTGGAACAATATTGGCAAAGATTCTGGAATATATTTTTACTTATCCAGGCATACAGAGAAAGTTCAAAGATTCTACATCACACAGATGGTGGCTAAAGTTTGGGCCTGAGAGGTCTCAGTTAGCCTGCTCATCTCTGTACTCATAGGAAGCAGTCATTGCAAATAAAGGTGTCCAGAAGGCAAGGCAGATATTAGTGCTACTGAGTATCAGAAAGCACCTCCATATACACAAGGCGCTAATGATTGCCTATGTGTACTCATGTGAGCTTAGTGATATCTGAGCCAGAAGCCTGGGCCCACTTTGCCTGGATAGAGCCCCAGCAGCCCTCCATGGCTACCAGCCAGAGTTTTAAAGATTTCACTTCTGCTTCTGTATTAGACCAGGCTTTCACAGAAAGCCTTCTCCAAGGCTCCCTGTTCTTGGTTGCTAGGCTCTCTTTCCCCACCCATCCTCTACTGTTCACTTACTTCTGTGCCAAAAACAGAGGAGTGTGAAATTCCACCCAGCTGGAGTTTCTCTAACTACACATATCACATACCATTAGATGGGGAAGTAAGTCCTTTGGGGCCCACAAGTCTGTAGAAAATTCCTAGTCTGGCACCCGAGCCACTCTGCAACTAGAACCCATGTAACTCCCCAAGCATTTCTCACTGGGTCCCCTGGAAGCTTCCTAACACAGATCATCCCGGCTTCCTACCCACCAGTGGCGTGCTCCCACCTCCCTGATTGCTTCATATTTTCTCCATTCACTCCGCCCTAGAGAGTCTTATGACATCACTCTTCCTATTGCACCTACTTCAATGCTTCACCTTCCTCACACACACACACACACACACACACACACACACACACACACACTGTGTTTGGCACTCTCTGCTAAGTAGAAGTAAGAAATACAATAAGAAAGAGTGGTTTCCTCTCAAGAAATTTTCTTTTGTTGGAGGAAAAAGAGAACCACCATATAAGAGAAAAGAAACCTCTGTGATTAGTGAAAGATTAAAGTATCCACCGGGGTAGCTTTTGTGCACCTGTCTAGATTAGAGATAACTGGAAAGTTTTTGGTAGTGATTGCGTAATTTGTAAGTTATTGCCAAAAGAAAATGAGGGCTCCTTATGAATGACGGATGAAGTATTTAAAGACTAAGACAACACAGCATTAAACCCAGGACTGGGTCTGTGCACTCGGTCTGTGCATGCACTCGGTCTCCTTGAATACAGACCTGCTTTAGGAAGATAAAAACCTAGAGAGTATACCATGCACCTGCCTGTTGAGAGAGATCCAATCAGCCAAGATTAGGATTGAATTAGAGAGGAGTAAATAGAAAACTAAGCAAACATCAACAACAGAGTAAGACAACTACTACTTGTGGGGATAAAAGGAAGTTGGGTAGAGAAGGATAAAGGCCAGGACTTGTTTACTTTGATGGCTCAGCTTGAATACTATTTGCATAGTTTATTAGCTGTGTTCTCCAGAGACACAGAACTAGCTGCACACATATAAAGATTGTTTTAAAGACTTAGTTCACACAATAGCAAGTTCAAAAATATGCAGAGCTAACCCAGCAGGTTGGAGAACCAAAGATTAGTGAGTAAGACAGCTGAAGTCTGAGAGTGGTCTGGAGGCAGAATCCTCCTCTTAGGGAGATTTCAGTATTTTTCTCTGAAGGTCTTCAGCTGATTGGATGAGACCCATCCACACAGTGGGTAATTTATTTTACTCAAAGTCCACTGATTAAAATGTTAATCTCGTTCACAGAATTAACTTCACAGAGACAACTAGACTGGCATGAAGATGAAATGTCTGGGTTCCTGGTCAGGTTTGCTTGTAAAATTCAGTTTACATTATAAAATTAGGCATCATTTATAATCATGTAAAAATGTCCTAATATTCAGCTAGCCACAGTTATGGTGTGTTATACTGGAAGGTTAGGGGAGGAGACATGAAGTCTAGATAGTGATGGGGTTTAGAAAGGAAGAAAGCTAAATTCCACTTTTGTATACTGCAGGAAAAACTGAGGAATAAAGACAGAGCCAACAATTCAAGAGCAAGCGGCACAGCCATGGTTTTCAAAGAAGGATAAGGTTTGCCTCCCAGAAGGGACTTAGGGTAGAAAGCTGAGAAAATGATGTTTTATATAATACACAGGGTAGTTACATGTTGCTTTTTAAAATATATGCAGATAAATTATATATGTATATAATATATAATGTTACATAAACACACATTGAAAACAGAAAATATCTATAGAATTAAAGGAAATCAATGATATAACCCCATTGGTATATAAAACTGAGATCACAACCCTTAGAAGGTAGAGGCAGGAAGACAAGGTCTTCAAGGCCAATGTCGACTACATACTCAGCTGAGGGCCGTCCTGGCCTGCATGAGATCCTATATCAACAAATGGGGAGAAATCGATTATATTGGGCTGGAGAGACAGCTCAGTGGATAAAGCACTTCCTGCCTTGAGCACAAGCCTGAGGACCTGAGTCACATAAAAGCTTGGTACTCCACTGAGCATCTGTAATCCCAGCACTGCTACAGTGTGATGGGAGCAGAGCTGGGCGAATCCCTGAAATCTTGCAGGACAGCTTGCTAGGTGTAAGCAAAGGGAAAGTGAGAGACTGTCTCAAACAAAGTGGAAAGCAAGGGCTGACACAGAGGTTAGTCTCTGACTTCTGCATGTCTGCTGTGCCATGTATACACCGATGCTCACACGCTCACACACACATCAGGACAGAAAGAAAATACATAAATAAACAAACAAACAAATAAATAAATGGATACCTCAATTACAAAAGAACTAGAGGTAACTGACTGCTGGCGTGGAATGAGGTCCATGTTATGAGAATGGGAAAGGGCTAATGAAGACTAATAGAGACAGGGAAAACTCTGAAAGACCCAGCACAGAGAGCACATGGAAGCACATGACAGAAGCACATGTTTTCCAAGCAGGGCCCCAATAGCATGCACTTCATTTCTTTCATACATAGATGAGAGTTGACTTATTTCTCCCACAGAGCTTCTCTCCTCTCCTGTGGACGTTTACACTGTGATGCACACCAACACCCAGCAAGTTGTTTGCTAACTGAATCTTCCTTCCTTAATGCAATCCCATGGGTGATGGGGTCAGGACTCTCTGCCTGATATTAAAAATAACCATTGGCACCATTTGTCAAGCATCTGTACTGCCAGGCCCTGGGCTAGTGCCCTGAATATATACTCAAGAGCTCCTTGTGAGGGGAATGTGGCTATTATCTCAGCTTTATAAATAAATAACTTCAGATTTAAACTCATGATCTCCCCACTGCCTGAAGGCCACATGTGGTCACTGTGAATGCTGCCTGTCATAAACCTCCTTAAATCATGAGGTTTTCATGCTTTAGTTTTGCAATTTTAGCACAATTGTTTGGTTCTAGAGTATAAATTTTATAGATGACATATCTCAATACCAAAAGAGAGGACATTCCTATTTGAGGTGACTTATTGGACAGGAAGTGACAGAGATAGCCTTCAGAATCAAATCTTCCAAACTCCAAAGTTTATGCTGTGTGTTTTGGAGTTCTTGCACACTCCAAGAGACAAACCAGTTCCCATCTTCCCATATACTGTCCCTGTCTTGGCTGATAGACTCCTCTCCAAAACTCATGTAAGAACTTCATCTGTACTCTGCCATACCCTTTTCCAGAGTCACAAACCCCTGTTATTGCATGTGCTCAGGACAGCACCAAGTCTGGAGAAGGGAAACGGACCACAGCAGTAGTAAGGGAGAGGCACAGCCCATGTTTAGAAGTTGTTTTGCTGCCCCCTTGTAGAAGCAAGGAAGCCAAAGCTAGGCTGTCATGGCGACAGAACATAGTTCTTCTGATCCTGTATGTGCCTCTGATGACAGCTCACTGTGTGTAAATACATGTCAGCTTTAAATCAATCTTGCTTCCTGACACCCTATTTTAAAACAGTAATTATGTATTCATATTTGAATATGCTGTCCTGGGTAAATTATCTCCATCCTTCTCTCCAAGTTTTAATTTTTAATATCAATTAAGGTCTTATTTTTAAAGAAACTCACAGCAGAAGACACATACAATGAGGCTAAATGAAAAGAGGGCCTCTAGAGAAAGTAAGAGAAAGGACGGGGGAAGACAGACTCAGTCCTGCCAACAGGGTTAGAAGACATGAGAAGCTTAGGTCACCTCTACTACACAGGACAGCCAGTTGCTCATGGTAACAAAAAAGGCAACAGGACTTAATGCAGAGCAGACATGATACTTTGAAAAGAACCCTAGGAGTGGCTCGTTGTTCAGGATCCTTTAATTCCCTGAGGACTTACAGATTTGAAACATGCTACTCCAAGTCATTGTGCAGCTTTTTAAGTCTGTTTTTACCACTGTAACAAAATGCTTGAGACAGGAAAATATATTAACAGAGACATATGCCTAACGTCTTTGGAAAATAGACAGGCCAAGCTCAAGATGGCATCATTCACTTCAAGTCTGATGTGGTATCTTTTTCTGTGCTCTGGTGGAGGGAGGTATGGAAAAAGTAGAAAGAATAAGGGGTCTGTGCTACTTTGCTTTAATCGTCAACTTGACACAGCCTAGAGTCATTGGGGAGGGAAACCTATAGAAGACTGGCCTATGGAGATGATCCCATTTTTTTTTTCATTAATATATGAGGGCCCAGACCACTGTAGGAAGCAGCATTCCCTAGGAAGGTGGTCCAAGATTGTATAAAAAAAGACTATCTAAGCATGAGCCAGTAAGCAATGTTCCTCCATGATTTCTTCTTCAAGTTCTTGCTTGAGTTCCTATCTTGACTTCTCTTGGTGTCTCAAAGCCTGTAAAACTCTTTCTTCCCTAAGTTACTTTTGCTCTACAGGATGGAACTAGAGCAGGTTCATTTCTAATAAGATGCCTTCCCTTCTCACCAGAAGACGCCGACATCCGAAGACATGTATTACAACTTTGGAGAAGGCACAAGGACTTCTGATTCACATATTTGCTGTGCGTTCATAGGCGGACACTCTAATTTTCCTCCTATTCTCTGAACTGTAGAAGTTTCACTGTGGAGTGTGGATTCTAGGTTTTGACTTAACAGTGTATAAAACCAAGTAAATTCCATTTACCTTTCTGAGATTCCGTTCTTCAGGTGCAGATACACCAAGTTAATTGTTCCTATCTTGAACGAACATTGTGGGGAACAAATGCTTTACCACTGAGACCACTACAGAGCACAAAAATAATTTTTGTTCTTCAAGAGTTTAATGAAAATATAATTGAAGGGAGATGTATTAAGGTGCCTAAGTCAATGGATTCCAATGTCCTTTCCTTCCTCTAGACGGGTTTATGTATAATTATGAAATTGAGCCATGCACTTGAGCTCTATTACATGGGCTATCCTAGTGGTAATGAGGGCTATCCAAGGAGCCTGACAGACAGGACAGAGGGACCAACTGATGCTCAATTGCATCAGCAGGATGCTGGTAAAACTAAAGGTAAGGGTCCAACCTAAATATGAACATCACAGGGAATGGGAAGATGATTGTGCACAGTCCCCAAATCTCATCAGGGTGCTGGTTAACAGCCTCATGTTTTGGCCTCTCACAGGAAACCACCTTCCCCCAGCAGGGTGTGTAACATGCAACAGGAATCTTGAATCTTGGCTCCGCTGCAGATGTACTGCATGCCAATCCCATCCCATCCAGCAGCACTCATGGTTCTCTCTCTCTCCTTGATCCACTGGACTTGGGTTTGCTCTTTGCTCTGGCTCCTCCTCTCTATAGCCATTTCTGGCTTAGACTAGCTCTCTGTGACTCAGACCAACTGGACCATTGAATAGTCTCTAGTCTGAGCCCCTCAATCCTCAGCATGAGATACTGCATTATCTCTTTAGGTAATACATTAAAAGTGTTTCCTAACAACCTTGAGCCCTGGGGCTGTAAGATGGTAAATGGTAGCACTAATGACCTTGAGCTGGAAGACCAGAAGATGACCAGGCCGGCATTTAACTTGACTCTGTAGCCTTTGAGATATTAGAAGGTGTTTTCATCAGCGTCAAAAGGTGGTGGCTTCACTTTTCATTTTCTCTCTTCCTGGGTTCTTTCCAAGTGCCTTTAAAGAATCTTCAGTTACAGAGTGAAAAGACAGCTCAAGATGTGAAGCACCTGCTATATAGGCATGGGCCTGGGTCCCCAGAATGGTGGCATGCCTCTATAATCCTAGCACTGGGACAGGGAGGCACAGAGATAGGTGGAAACCCAGATTACATGGACCAGCCAGTCTAGCAGGTCAGTGGGTGCTCAATTTGATTAGAGATCCTGTCTCAAAAGACAAAGTGAAGAGAATGGCTTGGACTTCTAACCCTTATGTGCATGTGCATACCATAGTAGACACTACTATACTACACACACACACCCACACACAAAACCCCCCACACACATACAAAAAGTCACACAGTCTTTAGTGTATTCTCCTGGGATATATTCCAGACTTAAAGATTCAGAATTGCTAAGGTTTGTGAACCAAGATTAAGTATCCAGGCTTAAAAGTTTGCAGAGTGTAGAAACTATAGTGGCATCATGCACTCTAGATCAACTTCTGTTGATCTAGATTGATGAAGTGTGGTAGTGATGGGGAGGAAGAGACCCGAGAGACCCTTGTTATGCACTGTCACCTCCATGCCCCAACCTCTCAAGCAGCTTTTGCAGCGTCAAAAGCCTGTCTTCATCAGGCTTCCTGCAGCCTCTCTGGCTTCACTCCTGCCTGATATTCTGTTTTAGCAGCACTGGTGTCTCTGCTGTTCCCTGAATGTCAGAGGTTCCCTCTGCATGTAGCACTCTTCTTCCAGGGAACCCCATGGTCTGTGCCTCCTTCCTGCTATCTTCAATCTTCCCTTCTGGAGCAAACTCTCACATGACCAACACATAGAAGGGAGAGCACACCCTTATTCTGCTTGTAGGTTCCTGACAACACTTAGACCTCCCCCGCTCACACACACAGAATAGTGTTTGAATAACTTCTTTAGGAAGATTTATTTGCCTTTTAAAAACTGAAAATTAATTAGTATTTTCTTATTTTTTAAAATGAATCCATGCCAAATCCTAGAATTTGGAAACTGCCTTCTCTGCATACATCCCATGGTCTGTCTGGTAATCCTGCTTTTCAGTGCTGTGATGCCTCCCAGTGGGACTTAGTGGCTTGGATGATGTCTTCTCAGCACTACCACTACCTTCTGTGGTTCCATGCTTCTCACAGGCCTAAGGACTGGCTCCCAAAGGCTCATAGGCACTGTGCCTACCAGTTCTCCCACTACAGACTGAGTTTCCCCTAGTATGGTGTGAAACAAGTGCTCACCTCTACAACTCCCTATAACCCTTCTCTCAGATTGGTTTATGCCTATACTTTGAGAATCTGTCAGGATCCCAAGCCTAGGGAATGGTGCTACCCACAATGAGGGCTGTATCTCCCCACATTAATTAAGGCAATTAAGACAATCACCCACATTAGACATGCCCACTGTTCAACCTAACCTAGGAAATTCTTCAACTGAGATTCTTTCCCCAGGTAATTCTAGGTTGTATCAAGTTGACAGGCAAAACTAACCACCAAACTATAATAAAAAAGTTACATAATGTGACTTCATCATCTTCATTACAGGTGTCATTCCACCTGGATTCCTACAAATGTATTTGTCTAATAAACTGCTGATAGGTTTTGGTAAAAATCAACAAAGACATTCTAGGTATATTATCTTATTTTTAAATGATGTGCTACCTTGCATTCTTCACAGCAAAAAAAAAAGTATATAATAAATATTTTGGTTTTCTTGATTTTTTTTTGGAGACAGGGTTTCTATGTTGTAATAATTATTATTGTTTAAAGAAAGCTTGATAAAGTGAGAGCTGTTTTGCAGAGGTCCACAGAGATATGAATGTCTAGGACTTTCTCAGACAAGTATGAGATGTCTTCTTGATGTGGAAGGGACAGCGGAATAAATTAATAACATCTTCTCCAATGCCCTGACAGAGACTCGGGCCCTAGTCAGGCTTCTCCACCAGCTATGAGAAAGCCACATTGCTTCATATGCCTTCTCTTTGGGTTTCCCTTGAACCCACTGAATGCCCATTATCAAGCCAACTCCAAGCCCCTCCCTCCCATGTTCCTGGATAGAAATGGGAGAGAAACTTAAAAAAAAAAAACTTTCTGACTGATACCTGCTCTGGGAACCCTTTTCTTTCTCTTCACCCTCACAAGGCTGCAAACTCATGCTTGAGGCTTCTGTGGAAGGCAACCTTGGGGCCTTGGTGTGGGAGGCACAGTGGCTCCATGGTTCTTCCTTGGCTAAGAAGGCATCTGATGAAGTACACAGAGCAGGCTGCCCAGGCAAGCCAGCTCCTGGGAGGTTGCTCTCAGAAGTCACTGTTGAAGAGATTTGGCAGATCCCAAAGTGTCTTGAGGCCAGAGCAAACACAGATATGCAGTCAAATCCTCCTCTTCCAGTCTTGGGTCATATTGTTGATCTGTCTGAGAGAACTACTACTCGTGTCCTCAGTGAAGCCTGTCAAAGCCATCACTATGTGCAGGTCCAGCTTCTCTCAGCTGCAGCATCCCAGTAGGTCAGAAAGCAGGAAGCATGGAGTCCACTCCTGATCCATGGTGACTGAAGCGTGAGCTTCAAATGTCATGCTTGACTGCAATGTCTTCATTTTCTCATCCACTCAGCATCTGGTGGACAAATAATAGTGACCAAAGCCTCACTCCTTTTCAAAGTCATCACACCCAGCAACAGTCAAATAATCATGTGAGTAGATGGTTTGAAAACATCACAGGATCTCATGTAGCACAGGCTAGGCTCAAACTAGCTATATGGCTAAGAATGACCTTGAACTTCTGATCCTCCTACCTCCACTTCCTCAGGGAAAGGATTATAGATGTTTACCACTACATTCAGTTTATGAGATGCTGGTGATGGAACCCAGGGCTTCACACATGTTAAGCCACCACTTTACCAACTGAGCCACATCCCCAGCCACAGAGAGTCTATGTCAGAGTCCAGGAAAGCACACTCTGCAGGGGTAAAAGGAGACAACAGCCAAGGAGACCATTGCCCTGATCCACATTTTAGGCAGGCCTTAACCTACTTTATAACATTTCTAAAACAAGTAGATTTTTCTGATTTAGTTCTGTCCAGGTTTGGACCAACTCATACAAGAGGGAGCAACCCTTTGTTCTTCATCAGAAGGCCTCCAGCTAGATAACAACCATTTAAGAGTTGGGTTTTCCGGAATTAGGTTTAAATAGTTATCCATTAGTGTCCTTGTGGGCAGATCAGGATACCAAGTCCCTTCAAGGACCATAGATATGACTCATGTCCCAATATTCAGATCATTAATTAAAAGCAATTCTTCTGCTCCAGTCCTTAGGTTTTACAGACTGCTGAGTATGAGGTAGGTGTTCAGTGCTAATGTCCTCTAAACCAATCAATATGTAACCAGGTACCTAACAATAATAATTTTACTATTCTGTCTGATGCAAAATGGGAAATCTCTTCCCACACACTCCTCAATAAAGAAGTAGCTATCTTAGGCCCCATGGGCCACTAATATTCCCTCCCAGAAGCATGACAAACAGGTATCATATACTGAGAGATGACTCAAAATAAGACACAACAAGAATATGGGCATAACAGGTGTGACCACTGGCAACCAGTGATCTGTAACTTTAAGTTAGCTTCATATTCCAGTCATAGGAGAAGTCTAAGCACAAAAGTTAAGAACTGTGTTCCTCAGCCTAGCCAATAAATTCAGAGTCTACATGGTTGGGACAAGATGCAGGAGTGAATGTAGCTAGTCCTCTTTTCAATTGATTTTAACATAGATCTAAAGATAAAAAGTTCTGAATGTTACCAGCACAGGTTAGTGAGGTGGCTCAACATTGCAAATGACCTTCCCTTCAGCACCATTACTAACTGCTTGGTCCAGATCGTAAGAGCATAGACCTAACTGTTAGAGTAACAAAGAATTATAGCTAGAAAAAACAAGATCGATAGACAAAGATGTTTAAGACATTGTTTTAAGAAAAACAATGACAATGCTATGTAAGAGATGTATTTTATCTGTAAACCGAGCATGGTAATCTTCCTAATCTGAAAGGACCTCAGAGGACCCTAAATGCCACCTCAACCCATCATTTCTAAGTAATAGTATCTGAGAACAAATAAACAGTTTATACTGTTATAAAAAACAAAGCCAGGTCTTCTTTTCTTGCAGGTCAATGGCCCACTGACCACCAACCCCACAGCTTCAACAGGCCCTTTCCTGCTTCCTCTCATCTACATGACGCACCCAACCACACAGGCATAGCCTCAGGCTGTGTGGTCAGCATTTAGAGACTTCTTGAAGAGTAAGCATTCGTCACTTTGAAATCCTTGTGTTTGTGGAAACTGCTCTTTGTAGGCTCCCAGGGAAGTCACTACTGACCCATCAGTCACTCGTCTGTCACAAACATCTATTTTGCCCAGAGCTGTCTGGACCAGAGACTGTCTCTTCCCACCTGCCTTTGGCTCCTTCCTTAAGGAAGCATGAATCTTAATTTGCACATTACATTTCTAAAGGGATCATGCCTGTCTTCTAAACATTTTATAATTTATAGTATGTGGTTTAGATGCTTTACCTAAGTTTTCTTGCGCGCATTTTCTCCCAGGAATTCAAAATTTCACTTGCCTAACATGAACACCAAGGAATGGTTCTGCTAACTCCACGTGCAAGCCAAAGGGGACACATGAGAGGCTAAGCCTAGAGCCTAAACAAGACCATCCTGCCTACTATGAAGTCTGTCTTTAAGATTTTTGTCCCCTGTAGCAGATTTGCTATTGTGCTTGTTTACCTATGGCTCAGAAAAAAGAAAGAAAGATAGGAAGAAAGAAAGAAAGAAATATTTACCATCCCTTATTGGCGGTCTGAACCTGGGAGAGCAGGAGCTCATGGTGAGCTGGACTAATGTCTCAATGCAATATTCCTGAATCTATTTCCTTTCCAGCTTTCTAGCCCTCAACCAATGTATACTCTGAGCAAAGTTCCCAGAAGTCTATGTTGCACGCAATCACAAGGACAAGCTGCACATGGCAAAATTATGTTTTTTCATAGCAGCATGTAAACGTATCACAGCCACCAGTAACAAGTAGTCTAAATCAAACTCACTCTCATCCACTACCCCTGGGAGGGGAACAAAAACACATTCCAAAAACATTCTGTGTTTTTGGAGAAACCAAGATCACAAAACTCCTTCAAAACATCTCACTACATTTTCCTCCCTTTTATTTAAACCGTAAGCTATACTATGGAGATAACTTGTCCTCTGAGGCTACCTGCTAGACCATCTTTTCTCCACCCCAGTCTCCAGAACTTTATTAAATGGGAAACTCTTCCCACTCATACAAAGGTCCAAGTCACTTTTCTTTCCATATTCATGCCTATTGGGTCAGTATATTCAAGAGATCTCCCCTGGTCAAATCTAATACTTACCAGTTTTGATAAACTCCTCATTTAAGTAGAAATATACACAAAACCTTAGCCCCAATACATTTCATGACTTCTATTCTGGTATTAACACATCCTTATAGTACACAGGCTAATTTAACTCTGCAATTTTTTTCTATTGTCCAATGTCTCTCGGCCACTGTTGTTCCTTTCTCATTAACATTTAGAGCAGAAAATTTAAAGTTAGTGAGCACTATTTAGTCTATCTCTGGGGGTCTCTATTCCTCCTTTTTGTTTTATAAGCATTTCCTTTAAGATACAATTAGATGTTTCTATAACTGCTTGTTCTATAGGCTTGTGTGGTATATCTGATATATGTTTTATGTTACGATATGAAAAAAAACCTTTCATTTTACTGGAGACACATGTGAGGGTATTGTCAATTTTAATTTATAAAAGTATTCTCATGAAAGCAATTACTTCGATTAAATGTGTAATTACAGAATCAGCCTTTTCAGAACTCAAAGCAGAAGCTGAATAAGTATCGGTGGTACGGTGTACAAACTTTAGTTTTCCAAATCCTACAAAATGAAACACATCAATTTGCCAGAGTTTCATTTGTTTTAGCACCCTTAGGGTTACTTCCAGCAGGTAATGGGGCCTGATTATGCAAGGATAAAGTAAGACAATTCTTTATAATTTCCTTGGCTTGTCACCAAGTAATGGAGAAAGTTCCCCTTTAAACTCTTGATGTTAACATAGTGTTTTTCATGAAATTTTAAGGCTTCTAATACATTTCCTATTAAAAACTGATCAATCTCATCATACCTTGTACCAATGGGCCCGGCAACCCTGTGTGAGATGTAATATGAGTAATATATAATAGAAAATTTCTGTCTCAAATTGCTTGTTGCAGTTGCATAAATAACAACATTAATTCTGAATTATCAGGGATAAGTTCAGCAGTTTCTATATGCAAAACAACCCTTTCTCCATATTGAGAATCAGTCATGATATTAGGAGATTCACGAAAATACAACAATACAACAAGAATAGCATACAACTTTGATTCTTTTTAACTGAAGCATATGAGCTTTGAATTACATTATTTATTTTTTTCTGACTTATAGTCTGCCACTCCTAATTTATTTGCTTCAGTATAAAATGAAGGCACTCCAGAAATAGGTGTTCCCTTTACTATACAGAGAATCTAATTAGTTCTTTCTATACACTGAAGCTGCTTGCTTTTAGGATATTTGTTACTAATTTCTCCCAAATAATTGCTACAAGCTCTTTGCCAAACTTCATTGATTACCCATAATGATGTAATCTCAGCATTAGTATAAAGCACTATAATATTCTGCTGGAACTGTTCCTGACAACTGACAAAGTCTTATTTTTTCTTTTTTAATTAAATCAGCAACCATTTCTATATATATCTTTAATTTTTTTACTCTGCTTATATGCCATAAATATTCATTCTAAAATATAATCCTCTCTCTGCATAAAAATCCCAGTAGGAGAATGAGTTGGGGCATGACAACCAAAATACAATAAAGTTTAGGATCTAGGTGATCCATATAAACATCTTGTAGTCTCTGCTCTACCAGAGTTACCTTTCACTCTGCTGCAGCTTGGATTATATAAGCTTGACTCTTCTTGTAATGTTTGAAACAAATTACTTAACTCTTGAGTAGTTAAACTAGTGGTGGGTTTTATCCAATTAAGATCTTCCCAAAAATTTTGGAAGTCATTAAGAGTTCACAACAGATCTCTTCTGATCTCTACCTTTTGTGACCAAATTTTTTGTTGACTTATCTTATCCTATAACCTAGAGAGTTAATAGAATCTCCTCTCTATATCTTTTCAGAATTGATCTATAAACCCCAGTAGTAGAATTCTTGTTTCATCAAGAATTTTCTCTAAAGCAACTGCATCAGAATCAGCCAACAAAATATCATCCATATAATGTTAAATAATGGATTGAGGAAATTGTTTATGAATTATTTCTAATGGTTGTTGAACAAAATATTGACATAAAATTGTACTATTTAATATTCCCTAGGGAAGGATTTTCCACTGATGTTTCTTTTTACAGGTTGAGCATTGTTAAAAGCAGGCACTGTAACAGCAAATTCTTCCTTATCTTGCTCTTGCAAGGGGAGAGTAAAAAAAAATAGTCTCATAAACCAATTACTATCAAGGGCCACAGCGTAGGTAAGGGAATTCCAGGCTGTAATGGACCCATGGGCTTGAATCTCCTTGTTCACAGCCCTTAAATCAACTAATATTCTTCATTTTATAGATTTCTTTTTTTAACAAATACGGGAGAATTCCATGGGCAAGTAGATTCTTTTATTTGTTGAGCCTTTAGCTGCTCCTCTACCAGCTGTTTAATTTCCTGTAATTTTTCTTTTGCTAGCAGCCACTGCTTTACTCATACAGACTTATTAGTTAACCATTTTAAAGGTAAGGCTGTTGGTATAATTTCAGCAGTTGTTCCCTTTATAAATTTGGACTCAATACCTGTTGTGTCCTGCTTTTGAATAACCTGTACAGCCTGTGTCTGTCCTTGATGACATCTTTCAACTCCTTTATTAGGAGCCTCTTTCTTTTTAGACCTTATTTTATGGACTGTCTCTGGGATTCAAAGAATATTAATCTGAGCTCCGCATTGTTCCATTAGGTCTCTTCTTGATAAATTTATAGCTATGTCAGCCACATAAGGCCTTAACTTTCCTACTTGACCTTCTAGTCCCACATATTTAACCCATTTTTATACTTTGATTTACTCAAGGTAATGTTCCAATCCCTACAAACTGTGTATATACTTCCTGAAGGAGCCAATTTGAATTCCATGATTCTAGTGAGATCTGGTTACATTAGCTCCTGTGTCCACAAAACCTTCTACTTCAATGCCATTTGCTTGCATCTTAAATTTTGGTCTCTGATCATTAATAACAGTTTGGCAGAATACCCATTTTCCAGTTCTTACAAATACTCCTGTTCTTTTAACTGCAGCTGCTTTTCTTTTGATATAGGGAAACAGTAACTGCTGAGTGATCCTATCACCTGAGTTAAACTGCATATCTCTCTTTACATAAGCCATAATTTTAATCTCTTCTTTGAAATCTCCATTTATAATTCCTGGGTGCACAATGAATCCTTGTGAATTCAAGTTACTCCTTCCTAGGTTCATGCCTACTCTCCCTGAGGGCAGAGAACTATTAACTCTAGTATTTATCTTATAACATCGAATTGTTGGGGATAGTGTAAGATGTCTGTCTAAGTCTAGGGCAGCACTGCCTGCAGTAGTATGCAGCAATCTCCAATACCAAATTTAGGTTTCTCTGTATGCTATCCCAGTGCTGATGGGAAGCAAAAGTCTCATATTCTTTTATGCTGGGCCCTGAGCCAGGGCCCTCCCTACATTTCCTGATGGTGAAAAATTACCTTGTACATCTCTCTTGAATCTACACTCATTCACCCATTGTTGACCCTTGCCACATCTCCTACATACCCCAGGAAGCTTGATCCTTCTTTCTGGTATATATTTAGAAAAAACATTGCCTTTATAAATGACTCGTTCATAGTTTCTTTGCAAATGACTGTGTCTTCTGCAGTTAAAGCACTGGCCATTTTGAGATTTAAGCCCTTTAGCTCTAGCTTGTCCAATTACAGTGGCATTATAAACATTGGAACCAATACCAGCAGCAATTCTAATCCATTGATCAATTAGTGTGGAATCTGCTTTTAAAGGCCACAAGATTTTTTACACTCTGTATTAGCATTTTCAAAAGCCAAGGTCTCAATCAAGACCTGTCTAGCATCAGGGTCTGATATGGCTCTATTCACAGCTGAAGTTAATCTTTGTAAAAAGTCAGTGAAGGCTTCACTTGAACTTTGTATAATTTTTGTAAATGATATAGACTTTTTTTCTTGGCTCCTCAACTTTATCCCAGGCTCTTAAAGCTGCGAAATAAGATTGTTCTATAGTGATGTCATCAAATTTAACCTGTTCTTGCAGTTCAGCATACTGATCTTTTATTATATTTATCTCTCTAGCCCTATTGCATTATTCCATACTTGATGCTGCTTCTCTCCACCAAGTTAACCATTGTAACTGAGGACCAGCCTCTAGTATAGTTGTTAGCAAATACTTTCAATAATGAGGAACAATTCTTTGTTGTGTCACCCAGTTATTCACCACCTGTTTCATATAGGGTGAGTGCATGCTATATGACACCATGGATTCCTTCAATCACCTGAGATCTATCATTTCTATGGGATGCCATGCTATTTCATTATAACTGTGAGGATCTGCCCTATCAGCAGAAATATGCTATATAGCTACTGGCAATGCTGAGGGTAATCTCTTGATCCTGGGCTGCATTTCTTCAACCTCAAATGGCGCTGCGGTTCACAATTAAACACTTCTCTCAGGAATGGCTGCCTTATTTGATCACTCTCCTGTATTCTCTTCTCTTATATTTCTAAAAGATCATTATCCTTCACAACCTCTTTCCCCCCATCTATCCAGAGGGAAATCCTTCTTCCTTGATTAGTTACCCAGAATGAACCTGTTTGTCCTCCCATTTCTTCTGTTTTTCATTTCTCAAGCCTTTCCATCTCCACTCACCATTTGCTTCTGTTCAACTAATTCCTTAACCATTTGTGGAGAGAAAGATATGAATGAACTTTTTTGTTCTTCCACATCCTCTGTATTCTGTTTCTCAAAACCAAATCTCAAAATTCCACCCTCCATATTTTTTTCTAGCTGCACAGCCAATCATTTAATCTGTTTTGAAATGAAATAGAAGAAAAAGAGAAAAAAGAAAGTCACCACTGGGAACAAATTGGAGTATATCCCAGTGGTGACACCCACAATAAGTACTTTGTTGGCCTTGTGAACTAAAGAATCCATCCTTTCATCCACAGCCTTTCCCTCTATGGTACTTGAAATAAAATTTCCCATTTATTTCTTTTTTATCCTTATTTCTTGAGCCCCACATTGATGCACCACTTATAGCAGGTTGCTAGCATGCTTTTTTACACTCTGGCTCAGAAAAGAAGAAAAATGAAATATTTCCTTCCTTTATTGGCACCCTAAACCTGGGAGAGCAGGAACTGATAGTGAGCTGAACTAACATCTCAATGCAATATTCCTGTAACTAATTCCTTCCCAGCTCTCCAACATCAACCAATTTATACTCTGAGCAAAGTTCCCAGAAGTCAAAGCTACACACAATCACAAGGACAAGCTGCACATGGTAGAATTATGTTTTTTCATAGCAGCATGTAAACATATCATAGACACCAGTAATGAGTAGTCTAAATCAAACTCACTTTCATCCACTATGCCTAGGATGGGCAACAGAAGCGTATTTCAAACACCATTCTGGGATTTTAGAGAAACTAAAATGACAAACTCCTTCAAAACGTTTCACTACGTCCCCTTTGCTTCTTATAGCATCACTAAAAGCCTTTCTCATTGCCACCACAACCTGTTCATCTCAACACCTGTAGACCTCTGCCAAAGTCCTGCCCCTGAAAGAAAAAGTTTATTTAGTATATAGCTTTAGCATTCTACCAGTCCTGCTCCTCAGATGTAGGGGACAAACCAGGTCTTCCGAGGTGAAAGGCTTACAAAGCAACTTATAGAAAGAGGTATGGTATGAAGAGTGTTCCTGGGGAGATTACACACACACACACACATGCACACACACGTCTACTCACCCCAGAAATAGATTCCACAACAGATCCAAGTAACAGCTGTACCAAAGTCCCAAGTCAACTTTGTGAACCAATAAGGTTTTATTGCTTTTACACACAGGAGTATGAGTAAAGGGAGAGCTACTTACAGGAACAGGAATGACTCAAAAGCAGTTGAATCACTGAAAAACCCACCTCCATACAGATAATCACTCATGGAAGGAATCTGCATTCCTTGAGCTCTCTGCACATCTTGCAGGCAGCTCCAATGGTCTGACAAATCTCCCTATATCTCAGCTGCTCATAGCCCCCACCCCAGCAGCCATTTGTTTCTTCTATGGTGCTTGGGAGGGGCCTTTAAGAATCTGGTTAAGCTTCCACTTTCCAGATATGTGTTTTGCTTACCTCAGGGAACTCATGAGTCCTCTCTATACTCCTGGAGAAAACATTTCAATTAGGAAGAAACTGCAACACAACAAACAGCTAGTGTGGGCTCCGCCTTAGTATGTGTCTGTGTGCGCTACCTTGGGAGCCACTGAGAATGGGTGTATGAAGGAGCTCTCTGCTGCTGACTCATCAAGGAGGTCCTGAATCTCTGCTGCCTCTCATAGGCTCTCATTAAGTTGTGTAGCTTATGCGAATGATGTCCCTGTGGCAACAACACCCTTATGCATTACAGCCCTAAAATAACTAGAACTGTGGTTTGAAAAAGGAGGGCCTCCAAAGGCTCATTTAATTTGAATGCTTTTTTGCAGCTGGTGGAACTATTTGGGAAGGATTGGGAGATGTGTTGTGTTGGAGGTATGTGTCACTGGGGGCAGGGTTTTTTGTTTGTTTGTATTTAGTTTTCACAGGTCTCAATCTGATTCCCAGTGCTCTCTTTCTGCCTGGTGGCTGTGGATCAAGATGTCAGCTCTCAGCTTTGCCTTTGCTCCACCATCATGGACTCTAGTCCTCTGAAACAATAATCCAATTAAATGCTTTTTTTTTTTGTAATATATTGCCTTGGTCATGGTGTTTCATCACAGCAATAGAAAAGTAACAAAGACACCCCCTCATTTCCCCCATAATCTTGGCATTTATTCCAGTAATACTCACCCAGACCTTTCTGGTATTCTCTCTAACATTTGAACTGTCTCAAGCTCCTTAAAAACAGATGTTATATCTAATAATACATTATCCAGACTCTCATGAATTGTCAGGATACCCACTTTGGTTTCTACCTCAGACTATTCTATAAGCTCTCAGGGAACCTACATCCTCCAACATGTTCTCTACTCCAGCCTGATATATATCTTCCAACTCCTATAAGGTCTGATCTCACCTCTCTCCTCTGATGCTATTTGCTTTTTTAAAAAAAAAAAATTTAAAGGAAATTTTAAAATTTCCTCTGTAATTTCAAGAAACCTCTATTTTCATTACCTTCCATTCTCACTTTTACAGATTCTAGGCCCTAGAATGGTTGAGTCATTCTCCAACCTCATGGCCCTGGCACATCATGAAACTACCATGGGCTTCATCATCTTCATGGATAAAACAGGTCAACCTGAGTAGTCTCTAACATCTTTCCTCATCTTCACATCTCCTAGTCCTAAAACACAGATGGTCTGTATGCTAATCCTATATCCACACATTTACAGTGTCATTATGTGACTAGTAAGAGGCTGCAACCAAATGCATACAGCAGCGTCAGTGGAGCACACTGACTTTTCTGACCTTCCTGTTCCAATGGGCCCTTTCCTCAGGGAAAGCTTGTTTTTCTGCAGTCTTTGAACCACTCACAGGCTTGCTCATTATTTTGTTGTCTGAAGTTAAGGAGGAACATTTCTGTGATTAATTAAGCAAAAGGCCCTGGTGCTGTGCTGGTTGTATTAGAACCACCAGATAATCACGCCTTTGGGGTGCTCACCAGGCCTGGGGAGTAGCCAGGCTGGGGCCCACAGAGGGCTGATTAATTCTAGGATTCTCAGGCCTGCCCTAGACATGTGGCTACCCAAGACACTGCCCCACTTTATAGAAATTCAGGCTTAATTTGACTTGCCTGGTAGTTCAGCAATAGGCTACATGATCAGGGCTACTTAGCCCTGCTACTGTGATGGGCTCGGGAGTAGCCCTTGGAGTGGGAACTGGTGAACCATAAAACTTTTGAGTTTTTATCGGTGTATGTCTATTTTAAGACAAAGTTTTGCTACATAGCCAAGGCTGACTTTTAACCCTTGACAATTCTTCTGCCTCAGTCTCTTAAGTACTGGGATTATAAGCATATGCCACCACACTCATCTCCAAACAGAAAACTTTCGAATAGGGTTTCAAGATTTCCTGGGAAGCTGCAGAACTCTCACAGGCTCCTGGTTTTTTGGGAGGAGTGGAGAGTGAGCTGGAGATAAGAAAGTCAGCCTATGCCAATTCAGCTCACATTTGGCCTGTGTTTTAACTTCCAAGGCTGACTGTAAGAAAGTACCACCGTCTCCTGGCTTTAAAATAGATAGAAATTTTCTCTCTTTAATTTATGGAATCTCAAAGCCCTAAATCAAGATGACAACTGATGTGATTCCTCCTAAAGGTTCTGAGGGAAAATCTTCTCACTGACCTCTTCTGCTTCTGGTATTTGTCAGTGAAACTTCAACTCCTCATCCTACACAGACTTCGCTCAGCCTGTCTTCATTTAGTTGTCTTTACTGTGTGTCATCTTCCTGTCTTGGACCTTTCTGGTCCAAAACAGACTAACTTCTGTTCAGTACATCTTCAGGACACTGTTTCCAAATAGAGCGAAGATAGAATTGATAGTACAGTTTTGAAAGAAACAAATTCAATCCCTTCCAACCTGCCTATCATATAGAGTACTTGTCTTAATTTTCATTTCAAAGAAGCAAACTGTAACAAAAATAAAGTTCAAACTCAAGGTTATAAAATACCAGAACGGCTCATGACTAATATCTTCTTACTCCAGAGTCTCAAATGAAGCTAGAACACCAACTCACTGTGGACAGAGAATTGGGCAGGGGGCTCTTGGTTGTTCTCAGTATCTCTCTGATAATCTTCCTCAACCTTCCTAGGTTTAAGTCTAGGTTTAACTGAGATTTAAGTGTAGGGGATCCAGTCAGAAAAGTGGAGCCTGGTAAGCTGACTAAGCATTCTCTCTAAGGCTGCTATCTGCATGTGTGATGCCAAAACTGGAAGACTTCAGAACAAACAGTATGGAAGAGTGACGTAACATGAGTAAGGGAAAGACCAACCAGAACCCAGAGAATGAGCTGGGAACCATGAGTTCAGTCCACAACCAGCCCAGTTCTTGTGACCTCTGACCTTGTTGTGGAGGTCCTGCTGACCAACACTTTTTATCAAGGGGTAAAACACACTCACTGGCCTGGAAGTCAGACAAGGCAAAAGAAAAACCAGGTGGAGCAATGATCGACACATGAATAGAGGAGCTAGCAAGTAAGCACCAATGAAGATGAGCTATGGAATGCTGCAACAAAGAGCTGTCCCTTGTAGACTTCCTTAATTGCAAACCTAAATGAAAAAGAATTCTAAGCAATGCAACTCTGCCTAGCCAATTTTAGCACAGTTCAAAGCAACCACATTAAGCTAAGCCCTCCAAATGTGTATCCTTCCAAATCCACATGTAACTGTCACTAGAGATAAAGTGTCACTCATCTTCTTAATCTTAATAGGCAGTCACCAAATGATGATTGAATTTCATAGAACAGAAACACAGGAGGCAAATCTCCAAGAAAATTTGGGCAGTGCAACCATTCTAGATTCAGCACTAACTATACTAAGAATGATGTTCTCCCTCCTAGATATTGTCCTCTATGGCAATGCCAGCATATTTAGACAATGGGAGGCATATATTATATATATCTGAAGCCATGTCACTTGTGGCAGAGAACTTGCTAAGACAATTATGCCTTCAGCTCTGCTTTCTGACAATATTAAAAATACCTATATCCATGCACATACTGCACTAAGTGAATTAGAAAAAGAGCATAGGAAATTAGGAGGAAATAGTGGTAGGGAAATTGAAGAGGAGGGAGTAGGGGCAGACTTGATCAAAACACATTATATGCATGAATGAAATTCTCAGTGCGTGAGAAAATATTTCAATAATGGAAAGTAATTATAAATAGAGCTGCATCAATATTAAAATGCTGCATACACAAAAGTCATTTTCTATAGGAAATACAGTTGTTCAAAGCAGAAAGTGAAAGAATATTAAAATAATTTTTCATTAAAAACTATCAGCAGCATAACTTGAGGACACAGTCTAATTTTGACTTTGAAAGACAGACTACCCTATTCTTGGTGGTGTTTGGGCAAAAAGTAGAAATTATGTTCTAGAGGCAACTGACCCTGAGTAGCAAGACCTTCAGCAAGCTAAACAGGTTTCATGGTAGAGCCACATAAGAATTTCCAAGGAGAAAGGATGAATTTTTTCTGTCATCCCTCCATACTCTTCATATCTGTGATCCCAGGTATAGCAGTATGCTCAGTGAGTTTACTATTAAGGGAAATTCCACTAGAGAGAAGTGATAAGCAGCCAAGGGAGGGGTAAAGGTAGAGATGGGATGGCAGATAAGATCTGAATGAACAGTTCTAATCCTAGAAGACCCCAGGTAAAGACCGAAGTGGATTCAAGGAAGGAAGGAAATGAAGATTGGATCTCATGAGCTGGTTGATCTGGGAGGGCCAAAACTTAGTTACAAAGACTCTTCCTACCTATCAATCACCTCAGTTCAGGCTTGAGGGTTAGTTTGCTTTTTATTGATGTGATCAATACCATGTTTAAAAGCACCTGGGGAAAAGCGGGTGGTATTTGGCTTATTCTACATCATAGTACATTACTGAGGGAAGACAGGACAGGAACTCAATGCAGGAACCTGGAGACAGGAACTAAAGCAGAGACTATGAAGGAATGTTGCTTACTGGCTCATTCCCCATAGCTTGCTCAATTTGTCTTCTTTTACAAGCCAGGAACACCTGCCCAGAGTGACACCACCCACAGTGATCTGGACCCTCCCAGATTGCCCACAAGCTAATCTGATGGAGGCACTTTCTCAGTTGAGATTTCCTCTTCCCAGATGACTCTAGCTTGCGTCACATTGACAAAACAACTACGCAACACAGGGACCTTCAGAGAATAGCTATGAAAATGGTATGTCAAGATCTTAAGTCATTAGTGATCTCTGTCTCCAAGTTCCTCTGTCAGAAATCCCAACCTGACTCTTTATGTAGCAATGTTTCCATGGTGGGAAATGCCAATATTGTCTGGAGGTGGGTGGTACTAATTGAATGTTTTAGTAACATAAAAATGCTTGGGGTTAGAAAACAAATGGAGATGGTGGAAACAAAAGCTGAGATTTTTTTATTATTAATTTGTACTATATGATACCTACTCAAATGGAAGACTCTGTTGGTAAAATGGCAATCAAAGAAAGTTACAAGTCACAAGGTACATTATATGTAAGGACAAAAGGCACTCACATCCTAAGTCAGAAGGTCCCTTCACTTACCTACTGTAGTGCTAACAGTGCGGGCTTTCGGATTTTATGGTTTGTATTTATTGACTGTGACCTTGGGTGTGTTGGGTAATCTCTGTGAAAGATATTCGGTCCATCTATAGCTGAAGAAAATATCTACTTCATAAGAAAATTGATGTGTAAAGAGTCAAAGCATTGCTTTCCTTCTGTCAAGTGGCCAAATCAACCAGAGGCACCATGATACCAAGACCCACTGATCTTCTCAGAAAGAAGATGAAAATGACACCCTACAGGATATGTAGTGTGTCTTCTATAACACATGTGTTCTACTTTTCCAAATAATTTCTGAAACATTTTTCTGTGACACAGAATTTAATTTCATATTGAAAAGCAGAAATCATGATCTGTTCATGTCAATATTTCAAGCTCCTGTAATATATGTAACATAAATAAATCATATGTATGAATAGTACATAAATATTGAAACAATATATGCATTCCTGATACAAAGTCTAAGACATCGTGGCTTAAGGAAATGACTGAAGGTCCCTGAAAACTTTACATAACAGAGAAATAGCTAGAGATGTCAAAACCTTGATACCAGCTGAGCTATAGGGTACCCAGGCTGAGATGACTGCCGAAGTTGACTACCAGCCCAGATAGCACTGTGCCTCAGCGTATGGATGCTACCATTCACCTGTTTAAGAGAAAAGGATAAACCCTGTGGTGGAAGATAACACCAATGTTACTCATAAAAAAATGAAAGAAAAAGAAACAGATGAGACAAAATGAAGTTAAACTTCTTGAATTTACAATACAACTAAGCACAGATCTGAAGAAAACATCCTTCTGAATGATGTGATGAGATACCATTTATTCTGATTTCTCATCTCCTTCTGGTAAAAGTTCTAGCTCTTTCAGTAAAAGAAATTGTTACCACACACTTCTTTTCATCTCCATTTCCTTTTTCCTGGAGTTCATTCTTCATTAGCTCTTTTCAAACAGTGCTTAATATTCATTCATTTTATGTATATTTGGGGGTATTCTAGGCTGAGATAAATGTGGAGGTCAGAGAGCAACCTGAAAGAATCAATCCTCTCCTTCTGCCAAATGGGTTCCAGGATTCGAACTCCGATCATAGGTCTTGGTATCAGGCACCTTCACCCACCGAGTCATCTTACTGGTCCTCATTAGAGGCTACATTAGGAGTGTCTGTTAGTGAGTATACATATGCTTCAATTTCCCCCTAGAATATTTGCTATTGTCCTCATCTTGAATAGCAGTTTGGTTGTGTCTCGAATTCTATGTTGATGGATAATTTTTTCCATGTTTTAAGAACAGTCTTTTTACTATCTTTGGTCTCTATTTTTGCAGTTGAAAGTATTAACATTTAAACTACTGGCCATTTTTGTCAACTTGACACAAAGACATATATGGGAAGAGAAAATCTGAAATAAGGAATTGTCTCCATCGGATTGGCCTGTAGGCAAGTCTGTGGGGCATTTTATTAATTAATGGCTGATGTAAGAGGGCTGTGCTCACTGTGGGCGGTGTGATTCCTGGGAAGGTGGACATGGGTTGTATAAGAAAGCAAACTGAGAACGCTATGAGCAAGCAAAGCCAGCAAGCAGTGCTTCTTTGGTCTTCCATGACCTCTGTATCAGTTCTGACCTTGACTTCCCAGGATGACAGATTTTAAGATGTGAGGTGAAATAAACCCTTTCCTTCCCAAGGTCATGGTCTTCATCTAGGCAATAGAAAGAAAACTAAGACAGATGTCTTTTTGTTCTGAACTCTCTTCAAGTCTTCCCCCTGATTTTAGCAGTCCCCAGTTGTTATTGCTTTTTTAGTGTGTGTGTGTGTGTGTGTGTGTGTGTACATAGCCGTAGTATGTATGCAGTTGTGAGTTGTGAGAGGACAACTTCTACTGTCAGTCTTTGCCTTCCACCTTGTTTTAGGCAGGGTCTCTTGTTCACAAAACACATGCCAGGGTTGCTCGCCCAAGTTTCCAGAGATTCTCTATCTCTGTCTCACACAAGCACTGAGATTTCAGATGCTGCTACATCCAGCTCTTATGTTGGTGCTGGAGATTCTAACTCAGGCTCTCACACTTACAGAGCAAGTGATCTACTCACTAAGCCATCTCTCCACCCCTTGATTCTCAGTTTATTACTATAATAGAAAAATAGGGTTTTTTGCCCTTCTCATCTTAATCAGAACTTTAAAAAGTCCAACGCAGGTGAGAAAAATCCACCTCATTTTGAGGTGCTGAACAAGAGTTAAGCATTGTTAAAGCACTGTTTAATGTAGTTAAAAATAACTATTGGCAGTAACAACAAGTGCTTAATGTAAACATCCTGTCTGGTGTTTATTTTCCTGTAAATAAGCACAGATGTTTGGGGATAGGAATCTTTGGTTGCAAAAGTGTCAGCTCTTAGACTCTCCCCTAGCTCCCTGACTGTTGAATAAAGACTGTCAGTCAATCAGCCAGTCAGACTATCTGTATACCATTTCAAACTCTGCATATGCCTTAAAGAAGGTGCATACCAATTGCAGCTGCTTGCTGCCAAAACACAAAGCACAGTTCCTCCCATGAAGTACAGCTGAAGCTATGTTTCAAACAGTTTGTGTCAGACATCTTGACACAAGTCTTGATAAACTCCAAATGATCTGCAGTCTCTTCCACCCAGGTAGTAACCTGAAAAAACTATTGTTTTTTGCACAAAGCAGACAATGCCCTGACTGTGTGTAAACACAATCCTTCATTTTCATGAAGGTCTGCTGTGATTGGTGGGAACACCTCCTTTCCAGGTCTGTATGCTTATAGGCCATTCAGCTCACTCTATGGGCCTGCCAGGAGATACCTTCTTGTGCTCCCTGGTGTTGCAACCTTAGGCTCAATGGAAGGCTTCTCTTGAGTTATCTTTTCTTGCTTACTTTTAACACCTATCAGTAGTAGAGGAGGCTGAGCTGGCACAGAAAGAGGAGCAGCATCAGTAGAGTGGTGGTGGCCAAGCTGCAGGAGCTGTCAAGAGCCTTGAAAGTAGCAGCAATGGTGAATGGCAGTCATGAAACAAGAGAGAGTACTGATGGCAGCAGTGGGAATCGGCAGCCGAATGGGAGCTGAGAGAGTAACAGTAGTGGCAAATAATGCTGGTAGTTGAGAACCCTGCAGCAGTGGCCAGGATAGCGACCATCACGAGGAGAAGAGTCTGAAAAGTTGTGGAATGCAACTAGGAAATGTGCAAATGGGATAGTGGGAGAAAAGAGATGACAAGACAGAGATGCACTGGAGAAAGATCGGAGCTGTAAAGATTCGATAGTCAAACCACCTTGCATGTAACCCAATCTTACCTGATCTTAAAAGCTAAGCAGGGTCAGGCCTTGTTACTATTTTGATGGGAGAAGATTGAAAAGAGCTAAAGCAGACAATCTGCAGAATACTGCCAGGCATTCATTAACCGTCAAGAGTCTCGGACACCCTCTACCCAGAAGCTATAACACTAGCTGCTTCCAAAGATGTTCTGGCCTTCTAAGCCTGGGAGCTGTGGACCAAATCAACAGTCAACCACTAGGGAACCTGAATATTCGGGCCTACACCAGAGCTGTGACACTCATTACAGAGGACATTTCTTGATGGTGGCCATTCTGGCTTTGGTGAGATGGAATCTCAAAGTAGTGTTAATTAGCATTTCTCTAACACCTTGATTGAGATGGTGATTACACAACTATATGAGAAACGTAGGCTTTGGGGACTTGGAGGGGGGTGGGGACAAAGTAAATGGGAAATACTGGGGATTAAAGTGTGTGGTAGGGGCAAAGGCGTCAGGGAGAGGAGGGTGAATCATGAGGGAGGAAAATCAGCTAAAATGAAATACGTATGAGAATAGCACATGGGAACCTGTCACTTTGTAAGATAATTTTAAAATTAATTTTCAGGTTAAGACTTCTGTACACTTTTTGTTTAAAGAAAGGATGATAAGGAAATAAATTAAAAACTTCCAAGTATAGAACCATACTAAAATTAGAGTATAATTTGAAGGTGAAGTATAATGAACACAAGAGGTAAGAAAGATAAGATCAAAGTAACAGTCAAAGACGTCTTGTTTATTATTTAGTTGTTAGAATGGGATACAAAATCCTATGATATTTTTTCTATTCCATAGGGCATATTTTAAAGAGTAAAGGGGAGAGTTGATTGGGAAACAAATCATGTAACCTATCTATACCTCCCCTTAATATTTATCCAAATAAAAGAAAACTTCTTCAGATAAAGACCTACATTTCATAGCAATTTATTTAATTGTCAAAACTAAAAAGAAAGTCCTAAAGAGATGAATCAAAGTTTTGGTATGTCCATACAATGGAACAGTACTCATCAATAAAAAGAACAAATCCTTCAGACATGTTACGAGGTAGCTTCAAAAGCATTATGCAGAATGGAGGAAGCCAGGCACTGCCAACTGTTTGCTACAGTCATCTACTTATGTACCACTGTGGGAAAGACACACTATCAGGAGAGAAATCAGATCAATGGTTGCCAGGAGATGGATTCAAAAGAGTGGCTGACCACAGAGTACATGATGCCTGGCATAATGGAAATATTCTGTATCTTCACTGGGGCGGTGATTATGTGGCTGCCTGCAGCTTTCAAAACCCTATGGACTGCATATATGTAAAGAGATGTTTACTCATACTAGCTATTTTAGTTCTGGGTAAGTTGACTTTTTAAAAGAAAATATTTACTTATCATTTGAAACTATTATTAGTTTTGATTAAAAAAAAACTTTAAGGATAGTTAAAGAATACAATGACATTTTGCATATTTTTTTTTTTAGATTAGACCCCATATAAACGAATATCTGAGAATTCTGTTGTATCTGGAGTGAATGACAACTTAGTTGATTATGGAATCAGGCAAGCTCATTTATCACTTTCAAATTTAATTTGCCTCTGTTTCTTTTCAGTCCTCTCTCTCTCCCTCTACCCACAATGTTTGTCCCTATCTCAGAAACTCCAAACATCTATTCTTTGGATTTTACTCCATACGTGTCAATTCATAATTTATTTTTAATCTCTTTATCATATTCCATACTTCAGAAGAGGCACCTGTGTGTCTTCTGAACCACTCATTATGCTTTCTGTGATTTTTATTTTGTACTTTAAGCTCCTAATACAATGGATACTTTGCCATGGCCTTTCCTGAAGTCTTTGCCCTAATTCCCTTTCACAGTTTCTCCTCTTCTTGGACAGTGGCACTAGCCTCTCTGTCTTGTGTTTTATCATACTGTAATTTATTAAGGAGCCAAGACACAAAGAGTGAAACCTTTGCTTCCATCTCTGCTTTTTCTGTCCTGTCTGGTGCTATGAGCTTACACTTTGTTTTACTATGTGTAGTAGATCCCTTTCTTTCCTTATTTTTATGTTCCTCATTTTGAATGATGAAAGCTATTTCAAGACCAGATATTTTTCAAAAGAGAAGGTTGAAAATAATCCCTTTGATTGCTTCACCACTCACCTGCAATGGTCAGGGTTTTCCCCACAGAGTGTACCACGCATGTCTAGTAGGTGGAGTCTTGCATGATTTGATGCAGCAGCCTGAGAGATTTAGAGCAGGTGCCACCATCTGGATATGAGAGAAATATAATCTGACTGTGATGCTAAGAGATTGAGTCTTTGGGGGTTGATTAGGGTTAGATAAGATCAGCATGCTAAGTTCTTATGATTGAATCCATGTGATTTTATGAGCAGAGAGAGATCAGACAAACACAAATATGTACAAGATGTTCCCTGTGCCTTGCAATATGAGGCACTGCATCACTTTAGGACTCTGCCAAGAAGATAGCCATTACCAGATGAGGCCCAAGGCTGGAGAGATGGTTCGGGGTTAAGAGCATTGATTGCTTTTCCAGAGGACCTGGGTTCAGTTCCCAAAACCCACATGGCAGCTCACCACTGTCTGTAACTCCAATTCCAGGATATCTGACACACTTATACAGACAAATTTACAGGCAAAACACCAATGCACATAAAATAAACAAATCACCATATAAGGCCCTTAGAATTTGCACCTGCAGAACTCTAAGCCAACATAAACGTCTTTTCTTTATAAAGTACCTTGGGTATTTTCTTATAGTAACAACAACAAAATGTGCCTAATGCAGCAAGAACACAGCCTCAGTGTACCCTGGGAGGAGAGATGTGTGTACATTTGTGCTGGAAGATACTGCAAAGAGACCTGCCCATGCTGTGGTTTCTTTGTAGATTGGTGGAAATTTCAGTTACCTCCTGACTCCTGGCTTTGAACCAGAAAAGACCCTGAAATTTACCAGCTTCCTGTCTGTGGAAACCATTTGTGACTGCAGATCAGCCTTCACGAACATTTGAAATTAAAAGGCACCAAAGCGTTCTTAGTGCTCTCCTGCAGGCTACCGCGCCACTGCCTTGAGAGGAAGACATGGGGGTGGGGGCAGACTCCGATGCCCGCCGCAGTCCACAGAACTGATGCTTCTCAAAACCAGGGTTGCCACATTCTCGTTTCTAGATACAGACTTCTATTTTAATATTTTTTTTCAGCCATTAAAATATTTCGTAAATAATTTAAGATTTGAAAATAGGACAGTCAGTGCGGAGTTTCTGAGCCTTCTGAGCCTGCTGTAACAGGAAGTGTGCTTCTGCTTTGAAGCGCAGGTAAATGAAAGGTTGGGTAGAAAAGAAAAGAGAAGGTGGTGACAGATGAGAGCCAGGAGCACCACTGTGGTAACTGTGACAATGATGTGATGTGTCATTTGAGAAGAGCTTCCCAGACCTCCGACCAGGACTCCAGCCAGTCAGACCCCATGAGTCAAAGCTGTCATGAGTGCCACTGGCCTGACTTCCTGGATTAAGACAGTCTCCAGTCCTCTGAGAAATACTGACCATCCACTCCCTCAACAGGCCACCTGCAGAGCTCGCCTCTGCTTTCTTCCCTCTCCCTGTTTATGCACAGTTCTTCTTGTACCATCTTTTTCTTCCTGCTTTGACAGACGAACAACAACAACAAAATCCTACCATCGATGAACTACAAACACACAAGAAGGAAATCTTGTTTTTATGAAAATTTGCAGCGAGTTGCCATAAATATATGTTGCTGTTGAACTAACAGCAAACAGGATGACGATAATACATCTGGAAAGTTAAATAGAAAAAAAAAATTCCTTTTTCGGATTGTGTGAAAGTATCGTGTGTTGAACGGTAGAGCTACTTAGCTGAAAATCGATACTTGTGCATTATGGAAATGGTTTTTGCAAGAAATATTTAGAAATCTACTTAAATGAGCATTTAATGTATATTCATGTTGCTAGTTACTGTTACTGTGGCATAGGGACCTTGGAGGCTCTTCTTTATTTGTTGTCTGGCAGGGTTTCTGTGTGTGTGTGTGTGTGTGTGTGTGTGTGTGTGTGTGTGTGTGTGATGTTCTCTGTGTGTGTCTCTCTCTCTCTTTCTCTCTCTCTCTCTCTCTCTCTCTCTCTCATCTTCAATTCCCATGTCTGTCTTTCCTTCCACTTTCTCCCTCAGATCCAAGGCATAATTAATTGGGAAAATGATGCCAAAGGACAACAGCTCCAGTTGGAAACAGAACCCCAGACAAAACAGGCAGGTTCTGTCTTAAACCTTTGTTTATTCCACAATGCTAACTAGAATACATATGCACAGTCTCTAGAATGAGGTGTCTGGCACTGTAACAGAGGCAAGCAATAAAGTGAAATAAGATGCTTTGTTTCTTCTCTCACAGTCCGGTTTCTCACCTGAGAGGTGAGAATGGCTTATGTCACAGGGTCACTGTGAGAACTGAGCCAGCCTGAGTTGTGCATGGTACTTAATCACTGGATTCAGGCTCTAAAACAAATGCAGGATCAATATCCAAAGTATTTGCTCTCTCCAAGACCAGAGCTACTGTTGATCCTAGACCATGTGGCCAGGGAACTGAGGTTTACTACATATAGACAACAGCACCCACAGACTGTGTTTAGGGCAGTCTAGCAAGTGGTACAGGTACAGTCAGGTCCAGGCTGAACCTGGGTTATATGGCAGCCTCTGAGCTGATATAGCCAGAGTGTTCTGCAGGTCCTTCTAGGGTAGTCTGGTGTGTACTACATCAGAAAGACCAAGTAGAGCTTTCAGATGGGGGGCTTCCACCTCTTCTCAAACAACTTCATACAAAGATGATGTCTTTGTTGGAAAAGAAGGAACATTTTTCAGTCATAGGCCTATGAGTCCCTACACTGGCTTCCTAGAATGGTCTAGAATTCTCCTTCATTCCTCTATCAAAATATACACACTGGTCTGTCTCAGCAGTAGTAGATAAGAGCACTTGCTGCTCTTCCAGAGGAATCAGGTTCAATTCCCAGCACCCATATGGCAGCTCACAACCATCTGTAACTCCAGTGTCAGGGGACGTTATTCTGGACTCTGCAGGCACCAGGCACAGACATGCATGTTGACAAAACACCCATACACATAAAATAGTAAGAAAATAATAACTTTTTTTAAAAAGAAAGGCATTATTTAAGAAAATACTACACACAGACACCTACAGCATCTTTTTGGTTACAGAAACAAAAAACTTCTTGAACTGCTGTGACACAACATACTATAGATGACGGCAAGGGATTTGGAATCCATTACACCAGGGTAAGAACGCTAACTATGACCCTTCCCCATTCATGTGCTACTGGGACAACCATTCAACTCTTTGAGCCTTGGCCAAGTGCGGGATGAGACTAACACACCAACTCTACAGGGATATTGCTTAGATGATGTCCAGCAGAACCTTCCAGCACCTGGCACACATGCACACAACAGATGCTGCTACCACTGCTACAGCTATGGATGCTGCCTGACCTGGAATCCAGGCCCTGCATCCACAGACTGGGGATGAGGTGGAGACAGGATACCCTTAAATACGGCGCCAACACACAAGGCAAACTCTTTGGGGTCTCTCTTTTTCCTCCTCTTTCAGGAAGAATGATGAGTGTTGCCACGTTGTCAGGGACTCTGCATCTAATCCTAGTGCCTACCAGTTATCCCCACAGAGTCTGGAGCACTCAGAGCTTGGGGGAGCCTCTCTCTAGTAACTGGGATTTTGAAATGGAAATGATAGCTGACTTCCTTCTACACCCTGGCAATCTCAGCCCTTCCAACAGCTCCAACAGTTTCTAGTCATAACCCTGTGATTTGAGAACAATGAATCTTAATATAATTGAGTTAACTGTATCATTTTTAATGTAAGACAATCTTGATTACAGCCAAAGGGCACCATTAACACGCTGAAGGAATGGCCGAGATTTTAGCATGTGAATGTTGTACAGAAAATAGAACTAATTAGCACTAATTTAATTCGAAGATTAAAGAAAATCCTGCTTTTAATTTTTAATTTAAGACAAACCATTTTACTCTGAACAAAGAAAGAATAATAAGTACATTTTTTTCCATCTGAAAGGCAATTTTTACTTTTGCATTATTACATTAATATGGGACTGTGGGAATCCTGACCCCATTAGAGATCAAATAATCAGCATTTAATTATTGACAGCAAATTAATATTTAATAAAGGCACAAGGGTTCCGGTATGTGAAAGAAAGGCAATCAAGGTTCTGCTGACCCAGAAACGGCCAGAAGGTCCCTCAGCCAGAATGCAATCTCTGTGCCCAGGGTAACAAGTTGGGATCCCCAAAGAGTCCTGGTTCGCTCCAGCTGCTAAGTTAGGAGTGGGAGGGCCCGAGAGTCCGTGATTTCTCCCTCCCTCTTCCTACTTCGCCCCCACTGGTTTATCCTTAATCAAGCACTTACGCTAAATAATACATCGAATGTCACAACTGAAAGGAGGACAGTCATAATAAAAAAATAATAGAAGAAGAGGCCAATCTTCCTTTTTATTCTGGGGAAAAAAAAAGAAATACTGACTTTTCTTTGCTGTGGGACTGCTTGTCAGGGATAATTTCTAAGCAAAGAAGACATAATGGATTTACAATGAAACCCTGATGCTTTCCTCAGCCTCACAAAGATCCTTGAAGTAAGCGCTATTACATTAGCAGCCCAAGGAAAGGCTGTTAGCTGATTTCCTGAGAAAGCTCAGCGCTCTGTGCAGAAAAACGGCTGGTGGGCAAACTGGTGGTGGTTTGAAAACTGTGGCTAACCCCTCCACCTACCCTCCAACAATAAATCTTATCCCAAGGCTTTGGTGGAACTGGAGTGGAACACCTTTAAACCAAGACTGGGATCCTGAATATTTGTCCAGGGCTGCCTGACTGTGGGTCTCAGACCCTCAGATTGCTTTCAGACAGTAGCTTCCAGAACACCTATTTGGAGAAGCCAATGGCAGTAGTTAATTTTTATTGTTGTTTCAACACAACAACTGACCAAAGCAACTGAATAGAGAAAAGAGTCCAGGCTTCAGCAATGGCTTAGTGGTTAAGAACACTTGATGCTGGTTTGGTTCCCAGCACCTACACTAACACCCCTCCCCCTTTCTGGTCTCTGGGCATTGCACACTCCTAAGCTTATGTAGGTACATACATGCACATAAAATAGATAAATAAATGGACAAAGAATTTTTTTAAGGATAGGTTTATGTGGTTCACAGTTTATAGGTATAGTCCATCATGCTGAAGGGGCTGGTCATGCTATAGCCATAGTCAGAAAGCATAGAGAAATGGATGCCGGTTCTCGGCTTTGTCTTTTGTCGTGTTTATTCAGTTGAGAATGCTTGTCCATGAACTGGTGCCCCCACTTTCAGGGTGAGTTTTCCCTTTTCCTTTAAACATCTCTAGAACACCTTCAAGACACCAGTCAAGCTGACGATGAAGTCAACATCACACCAACTTAGATATGTTGAGCTGGTGTTAATATGGATGAGGGCTCTCTTTCTCATGGTCACTTCCTCCACACCACTGGCTCCTCTCTCCAGCATAGGCTCCCTAAGCACCAATCCACTGACCTCATGCTGAATGTCTTTACAAAGTTAGTCTCAGATTCCTTATACTACATCCAAAACAGGTCCACCAACAATTCCACTCCCTACTTAAAAAGAAAAATTCAGTGTCATCTTCTCTGCTCTCCCACCACAATACGCTGAGAATTTCTGCTGTATAGCAATTTCCTCTGAGATGCAGTCTTCATCTCAGATGAAGGCTCTTAGGACACTAGATGTCCTAAGGGGAGGTGAAATATTCCATCCTGCAGTAAAGCTCTTTAAACTTAGGAAGTAAATGGAAGTCCCTGAAACTGATGAGATTCACCAGGCCCCTTGATGAGCAAACATGTGTAAGTAGTAAGAACTACTGAGAGACATTCTTAGATGAGCTGAAATACCTAGATAAGGCTCTGACAAGCTGTGGTGGTTTGAACGAGAATGGCTTCTAGGTTCATACATTTGAACACTTGGTCCACAGTTGGTAAAACTGTTTAGGAAGGATCAGTAGGTATGACCTTGTTAGAGGAAAGTGTGTCACTAGGGGTGCTGTTTGAGATTTTCAAAGTGTCAGTTCTCTCTCTGTTTCCACCTTGCAAATAAGATAAGTTGTAAACTCTTACCTACTGCTCCAGTGCTACGCCTGCCTACCTGATGCTATGCTCCCCACCGTGATGGTCGTGGATGCACCCTCTGAAACTGGAAGGAAGCCTCCAATTAAATGCCTTCTTCTTAGTCACAGAGTCCTTGGTCATGGAGTCTCTTCACAGCAATAGAAAAGTGAGATACCAACCAAGCCAAATAGAAGAACCAGAGACCAGCTAAGCTGCCTGGAAGAGGCTCAGACCAATCGACCTACTTAGAAAGGCCATCATCCAACCTACTGAATTTCCTGCAGGTTACACAGTGTGCTCTAGGTTTCTAGCCTTTTTTTCCCTCACCTATGCTTCAGTAGGCATTTAGTAATGCGTCTACTTTAAGTTATTTCTGCTCCTGTTAATAACCTCTTACCATATACCTACAAATAGTCCCAGTAAAATTCATTGGTCCACCAAATGGACTTTGGTAGTGTCCATGCTTTGGCATGTCATCAGTTCTCTCTATGGCGTGAGTAGACGACCATTAACATCTCCCCAGAAATGGTATGACGCAACAATTTCTCACAAGAACAATCAAAATTCCAAATGTTTTCCTTTCCACATACAATAGGGTGTAGGTATGGAGGGTTGATGAGAAACGTGGTTTATTACAACATGTGGGGTCAACATTTTAAAGCTTCTACAGAGTTTGTACGGTCTTGAAATTAAGAACACCTTGTAAAGAGTCATGTAGAATCAGTGTAGAGTTGCTCAGGGGCAGAGTGCCTGTTTCTATTTCTTACCTCTGCCACTTGCTAGGTGTGTAACTCAGATAAGTCAGTCCATTTCTTATACCTCAATTGTTCCCTCTATAAAATGAAGTCATTGCTGTAGTAATATGCCTGTTATACCTACTGAAGCAGCTCACCAAGGAAGACATGGAGGCATTTTTATAGATGTAATCCCTGCCAGACCTCAGCAGAGGGAACCACCATCATGGCAAGCACCATCCTGGACAGTAGAACCCTGAGCATCTCAATTCAGGTGTTTTTATTGATACAGAACTCCTCAGGGGTTCTATTGATAGCACAGATCATGAACAATCAAGTGTCTCCCACATAAATCCAGCACCTGCAGACAATATGAAATGCCAAGACCTAGGCAGCCCCTTTCCCAACAGTGTACAAACTATTATTTTATACATAACTAAAAATAAAACTTCTACAACACATCACAGGTAGACTTAAGTGACTTGGTCCAAATGAAACAATGGTCCACAGCAAGAACTTTAGTTCATATATGCAAGGAGCCCCAATGACATTTTGTAAAAGAAAGACAAAGGGGCCACTAACATTGCCTAGCATGGTGCAAGCTGTATTCTATTAGGAGTCTGTATAGACTTTTCGATTTAAGGAATTGTTTTCATTCATTAATGTGACTCTAGGTTGTTGCCTCTAGGCACCAATGCCATACCAGATAATTTTAACAAGTTTCTTCTTCTGAACTTCAAAGTTGACAGAGTTCATCTTGGCTTGTCCTGATAAAACTCCCTGGGTCTCTCACTAAAAATTTCATATAGGGAAGAAATATAGTTTAGGCTCATTGTGGGCCAAGTATCATCTGTTGGGGGAAAGAGAGGGTTTTTAGGTTGAAGTAAACCCTGGCATTAACAATAGGAGTTTACCTAAAAAGGAATAATTATCCACACTGAAAGGGTTCAAACAAGACAAGGGCACCTTCACAGAGCAGATGAACAGGCCAGCTGTGCCCAGGAAGGGACACTTCATGAAGGACTTTACTTCTTTGGGGTTCATACTTAGGTCAGTCAGAAATGAATGGAGCAGGAACGGAGACAGATCAATGATGTTAAAATGGAAACCAATCTCACTTGTTGGGTGAATGTTAACATTTTAAAATTGTTCTCACTGGAGTTCCTTTCATTGCATGGAACTCTTGTAAAAGTCTGGGGTAACCACATAGCAGTGTATGGATCTGGTATAGAGAATAAAGGATCTGTGACAAGCAGGAAAATGTTGTCTAGTCCCCTTCATGCATACAGAAACTGAAGTGTTCCATTTAGGACAGACATCTGATCAACAACAGGAAGAATGGTGTGATGGTACCAGTAGAATCTTGAGCAGCTGTAGAAAACCTATGGGAGGAAAAGTGACTGTGGATAGATGGCTCAGAAGCAGAGGTTATCACACACAACTCTCCAAATACATGCCAGAGAACAGGGTCCCTCGAGAAGAGAAAGGATAGCTAATTTGAACAGCGTTCTTCCTATGTTTCACACATTGTTGAATGGATACCCACAGTCTACTCCAACACGAAGTCAAACATCTGGGACTTGTCCACAGTACATCCCTCCTCTGTTCATTTCCATATCTGGCTATTAGTCCAGCATCATTGGCTGTTTCAGAGAAGCATCATGAAATCACCTTCCTTCTCAATGTATCTGGAGTCTGAATCAGTTCTCATCATTTTTACTTGGATTTTATCAACAGATCTTTAATTGGTCTTTCATGTTTCATGCTTATCCCTTTGAACTCATCTGTCATAATTTTTTAATAATTAGAACCAAACACGGTTGACTCTGCCTGTATTCTGATTCTGCCAATCCTCATCTGTGAGCTATGGGCAATGTAGTGACCAGGAGAAGAGCGGGGACCAACTCCATAGGTGGTACTTTGAGGGCTGTCAGTACAGTTTCCAGCACACACAGAGAACCGAACTACCATGACAGAAAAAGCTGGATGATTTTCTCTAAGTCAACAAACTTACTAAGCCTTAGTTGAATCATCTCTAAAAATGAAGCAATGGAAATTCTTCTATATGAAAATATGATGATGTTACTACTGTTGTGAAATGCTAAACCGGACTACCAGACAAAAGAGTCGCCATATATCTTATTACAGGTCAAAATCTATGACCCTAAAATTGAAATACTTTTACTACGCTTGAGATATCTTCATATTGATTTTTATTATTTTCTCACTATTAGGCTAATAACACAAAAATATTTTAACAATATCCTCTTAAAGCCCAATTCCTGCTTATGAGGATTCACAAAAGCACTAATGCTTTAGAATCGTGAGAGATATGTGTATTGTGACTGCTTCAATTGGGAGCGGAAGGCTGGCCTCCTAGTAGCACTTGGCATCTCAGTTCGTTGAATTCATGAAATTTTAATGAAGCAACCAAGGGGATTAGAATTAAAAAGAAATTGGATCTGAGAAGTAAGGCTTCATGATAGACCCAAGGCTGGGAGTGGCCAATAGTAGACACATAGGAAAGTAACAGGAGAGCATCCTAGATCAATACTAAATGAGAAAAACGCATAAAAAATTCTCAGTAATTAAGTACTTGAAAACCCTTGGCTATCAGTATCACTTTTAGGGATCAAGGTCCTTCTGCTGTTTCTACATCAACCTGAAAGAAGCTTCAAGACCCTGAGCTGTGGCTGAGCCAATTCCCTGCAATGGGGACATGGAAGCCTAGAGAGACCAACTGTGGCTGTGGCTGTGTAGTGAGAAGCAGATGCAAAACACAAATCATCAGTTCATAGATCCTAAACCCTCTCTGTCACCAGTTTATAGTGGTCAATTGAGAAGGGAAATTAATTAAATTTCTTTAGCTCCCAGGAGCAAACCTGATGGGCTTGACATTTCTGGATTGACTACCACTGAACCAACCCCCACTACCCTCAGGTACCATGCCATGGTGCCTACATCTGATACTTTGGCAGTGCTGTGGTTCAAAGTCCAGCCTGTGATGCAAAGATGAAGATATGAACACACAGTTTGAGATACTGGGGGATCTTTATGGGGATGATAAGTTCACCGGCTATTAGATGGTAGGAGGTGGAGACAAAGAGGGAGACGAAGTTAAAAGAAGATGTGTTGAACCAGGTGTCGAGTTTTAGTTTAGTTCTTGAATTTATTCCTCATCTCTCAATCCTATTTTAGCCTCAGGATAATTCTCCTAAATCTTTCTCCTTAGACATTTAAGGATGCAGTCTCAAGAAAGTACACTGAGGTACCCAGATCATCTAGAAGTTATTATCAAGACAATGATATGACCCAGGGACTAAGCAACTTTGGAGTTCAAACTTTACAATAGTGTCCTCAGTGGCGGACATTCTGTGTGATGCATCTGAAGAAATAACATCAAAACCAGCTTTATTTAAAACAATCAAAACAAAAGAGTGACTATTGAAGAATGTTAATTGATATCTCACAGCTCTGGTTACTTCCGCTAGCTGGTTTAATTATTAGTAGCTCAGTGAGTTTCATTAGGGACCTATTGTGCTGCTGTTGGCAAAACAACACTGGCATCTCATGTTCAATAATTAAAAGCAGGAAAAACAAACATCCTCATTGGAGCCCTAGGTTTATAAATAGCAGGGGTATGTGGTCCCTTTAATCAATAACCAAGCTTGGATGATGGAGGCAAAGGCCTTCTGTCTCAACATCCCAGTTCTGTAGGTCCACAGTTCTACTTGTGACTACACAGAGACTGGCCATGCTGGTAACCAGCCTGATTTTTAGCTACATGGATGTTAAAAGGCAACTTTCCTAAAAAAAAAAAAAAAAAAAAGGCAAAATCTTGACTCATGTTTTTAAATGAATTTAAAGCATAAAATAAACATCTGTTAAAGATAGAACTGGAAAAGACACTATAACCTGCTCAAAGGAGAAATCAAGGATTCTAACATGAATTTATATACGGATGCAAAACTGGTATTTTGTTTTTGTTTTTACTAAGGGAATGGAAGGGGAGAGTCAATTAAGCCTGGACTGGACAGAATTCATTTGCATGTCTACAGACAAGAATTGTTTTGCATGGCCCTCACTTCTACACAACTTACACAGAACAGCTTGGGACAGGAACAATGAGAGGCTAAAATCAGATTAACTTCAAGATTGTGTCAAACAGTAGAGAGATTTCCACTGACTTCATCCAGTCATCTTTTTTGCTTATTGTAATTGCTCTTCACAGTAGACTAAAACCTTTGTGTTTCAGGATCAACCCAAGTTATAAAAAGAAAAACAAAATCTTCTGTTATGAGCGATCATGGATGTATGTGTAAAAGCTCTGAATCTCACATTCCTGATCATGAATCAGGCTCAGTATACCCACATACATTGTTTAAGAAGTAGGCCAAGCAAACAGCTCAGTACTTGGTACACAGTGGTGATCCTTAAGTATTTACTTTCATAGTCCTGTCCCTCCAGTTTAGCAGGACTCTAAACATCAGTCTTCATGTTGGACCTGTGATGATGGTTGAGGTAGTAAAGCAAACACCAGACACCACAGCTTGACCGTGACTCCTTGGCTTTGAGGAAATGATGTGGAAAGGTTATATCAAAATATAAAACTTTCCTCAGCGGGGGGGCTAACTGTGACTTAGAAGTGAATATGCAATCAGCTACTCTCAGCGACTGCAATTAAGAGGCTGCAGAGAACCAGCATCTCTTCCATGACCCTCCACTCTTCCCAAAAGCTGGCATGCAAAGGAGCCCATTACTGAGAGGTGGGAGACAGAAGAGGAAATAGAAATCCATTCAATGTAATGACACATGGATTCTGGGAGAGCACTGTCAGTACTGACTCTACTTCCTGCCAATGTTACTTTTTTCCATTGCTGTCTGACTAAAGTCATAGGGCATTGTGGGAAAAGGCTTTTGCCTCCATCGCCCAAGCCTGGTTATTGAGTAAAGGAACCACAATCCCATGCTATTTATAAACCTAGGGTTCCAAAGTTGTCTGTTTTTCCTGATTTCAATTATTGAACATGAGATGTCAGTGTTGTTTTGCCAAAACAAGTGGGTCAATCACAGTTTGGCTTTCAGGCAGTCCCAGAACAGAATCCTAACTCTGCCACTGACTTAGCCTGTAATCTCAGGTGACTTCATCTTCATCCTTAAGTTCTTCATTGGAAACAGCAGAACAATACGGATGTGTTCAAAGTATCATTCTCAGGATTAATTAGATCATATTTTTGATGGCTTGGCAAGTCATCGAATAATATGTGACAGCTAAAATGATCAAAGCTTGACAGATAGCCTGTATCCCAGAGGTCTCTGTGTTCAGAATCATTTGGGAGTGTTCATCAACTAAGCTGATGGCAGGACTAAACTCTGAGGCAAAGAGAGCTAAGCCAAAGAGAAGTTCTGCTGCCCTGAGTTGGTCATGTGGCAAAGCTCCTGTCTTCTTCCACTGAGAGGCGCTATGACCACACACACAGCCTGTCTCATCCCTGGGCAGCTGGGGTGCTCCAAAGGCATATACATCTACTTTCTCCTGCAGTCACTGAATAGACTCAAGTCCATGCTCTTAACCAGAGAGAAGTACAGTCGGAGATAGTCCAACACCTCCTGGTGACCAGTGCATGTCAAGCTGTCAGTGCCCTCTAGAGCATCCTAGTTTTTTGCCCCCCACATCCTCCCAGGATACCAGCTCACTATGCATTCCTGCCCTCTGCTCTCAGAATTAGGGGATTTGAGCAGGGGGAAATTATCCTGTGCCTGCCTCCCACTTACAGGAGAATGACGTGTCTTTCCCTCTGGAAGTCCTTAAATATGCTCCTCCTACAGGGCTGCACCTCTGTTCTTCTACTCCATTGTTCCTAAGGAGGTGGTCTATGTAACAAGTCAAGAGTTCATTGACACTTGCCTTCTGGCAGCTCTACCTCTCCTTCGGCTCTACCAACCCGAAATCTAGGTCAGACCTGTGACTCATTGCATCTTGGGCTATTGCTTGGACAGACCGCTAGCAGTTTTCACTAGAACTTACACAGGTATCTTCAATATTCAAGCAATAGCCATGGAAGGATATTTAGCTGAGAGGATACAAGACTCTTGGATTCCAAAGTCAAATGTAGACCTCTAATTTTACAAGTCCTGTGGAGTTTGTAGAGGTTTCCCACCCGAGGTTGATACAATCTATATAGGTTGTTGACTATCTCTGCAAAAGAGATTTATTCCAATCAAAAGAAAAAATTAAATATTAAAACGAAATATGAAGGCTCTATGTGGAACTTATGGATTTTATTATGGAAAGAATAAATGAAACTGAAGCAAAAGATGTTTTCCCTGATATGGAAAAGTAATTACTTATAGAAATGACAGGTTGACTGTTTGTTTTGTTTTGTGAATATGTTGAAACTTGCCCAGAGATTCAGTGATATGTAGTGGGCTATTTTCCTGATCCACAATGCTGGGAGAAAAAGTAGACATACATTCCAGAATGGGCACCTTCCCTGGATCCAAGCCCCAGAAACTGATTCCGAAAGGCAGACCACTCTATTGCTAAGCCCTGGGGCAGCCCCTGGCCTCCTCATGCTGCTCAGTGGGTGTCAGTGGATGAGTGATAGGTTAACAAAGCTAACGTCAGATCAGGCATGATGGAGAGCATATATCCCTTCTCCAGACTCTTTATCACTCAGAGTGAGTGTTTTATAGCCCTGCATAGAGGTTGCCAGAAAACAGCATTTTAAGGAGCTCCAGGCCATATTTCATCCATTAATGTCCTCTTGCCCCAAGAGGCAAAACAAACTAGCAGGTGTTTCAGAACTAACATCTTTATTACAGATGACCTCACTATTGTGTTCTCTATAAAGAAAAAATATTACAAAGCATTAACGCACTTTAACTATTAAATTAATACAGATTTATGGCTCATATCCGGACCTAAATTTCTTGGCTTGCAAGGTCATTATTTTTCTGTGAATTTTTTTTGACAACATTGCTAATGGGGACGAAAGCAAAATTGATATGAGCTGCGATGGTAGATGCATGAGTTCAGGCAGGCAGCAGGTTACGTCTCCACATAAATTACTCCAGTGACAGTTTCACACTAGAACTTCTATGAGGATTTTCAATATTTGAGCAATAGCCACAGAAGGATATTTAGCCGAGAGGATGCAAGCACTAAGATTCCAATATTTACTTTGTTCTGACAAATGGCAAGACATGAAGACTGCACTTTAATTACTTGGAGAGCTTTGGCGCATAACTCCCCCTGCCTACGCTCTCTCGCATGCTTAAAGTAACCGCTGCTTATTTTCCTCCATATGTCACCACTGGATATTATGTCTGCAAATGCTGTGAGTTTGGAAACCCCTTCACGCCTGCTCTCTTCTAGGGTTCTTAAGAATGATGTGCTCTGGTCATGTGCCAAATGGAAAACACTACATCAATTATATTTTAATGGTCTATGAGTAGCCAAAGCCCTCAAATTTGGTAAAAACCAAAGCAGTACAAACTGACTTCTTCCTTCCAAATTTAAAACACTGTGGGTCTCCAGCTTTCCATGTGTTAAGAGAGTCAAAGAGGGGCATGGGTAATACCTAACCAGAGTCAAGAAAACATTTGCAGTGAGCTCTGAACTTGAACACGGAAGCCTTTCCCACAGGTGGTATGGCCTCCAAATTTTCAACACTCAGGTAAACAACCTTTCTGTAAAAAAAAAAAAAAATGTATGTACCCATGGTACAGGGGGGAACAAGACCTCTCCAAAACCCCAGGTTTGAGGGAGGCAGGAGGTCCTTGACAGGAAAACCTCTATCTTCTGTGGGACTAAGAAAACTTTTCTGTAGGTGAAAAGTTGAATCTCTCATTATTTCAGAGCACTTTCGGCACAAAGCCCCACTACCTCATCCAAGTTCCATAGATCACTGGGAGGGAGACAGTATCTTGTCACGTAGTCTCTGAGAATACATAAACTCAGCACTGACTCCCTACAAAGTTCTGAAAGATACACAGCCATTGAGGAATACAACATCTCTGAACTTGAGAGCAAATTTACTTTCCAGTATCAGGCACTGGCTGTGCCCCTAATCCCCAGCGCTGAACTCTACTTCAGTCACCTGGGAGGAAGAAGATTCATTCCCTCATGTTCCTGCTTCTACTTCCTGAGACATTTTCCCTGCCATGTATAATTACTGTGGGCCACAGCCTCCTGCTGACTGCCTACTGACAAGGGCAGCTGAAGGAAGGTCACAGTGAGAACAGACAGGGGTAATCTGAGGCTAGAGCATCCTCTTGTCCCTCTTCAGGTCACTAAAATCAAGACTGCCATTCTGGAAAACAATGAAGGTTCTTAAAATGGGATATGAAAGGGAAGCAGGTGGATTAGCAAGAAACTGACAAATGGAAATAGGATGTGAGATGCAGGCAACAGAAAGGCGTTCTCCACCCCGAAACCATCTCCAATAGCAGCTGCCATCCAGAGGGCACACATGTCGCCTTCGGGAGTCCCGGGTCATGCTATTCCTCTCACTTCCCTGTCAAGATTTCTAATTCTTCTCTCTCCATTTCCATCCTCATGAGAATGAAGCAAAAGACCAATCAGAATAGTGCTCCATGAAGCAATCCACTCATCCAAAGGGCTCGGTAGAAAGGAGGCAGTTGTATGTCCCTCACATGCCACATAGCTTTGGCTTGTAGCATTAGGACATTGTTGGAGAAAAATGTTGAAAGAAAAATCTTAGTAAGGAGCAATGCACTGATGTAGAAAACCAATGGCCCTTGTATTTCTAGATGCCCTTGACCCATTAATAAAGTCAAGAAACTCGAGACAGTCCTTTCTCCTCTCCCTCTAATAATAGATGTTCATTGCCATAGAGTCAGAAGCCATGATCTCAGGAATGCATGTTTGCACTGATGGACACTCTAGGCGTCCTGTGCAACCACGGGATACCATATCCACATATGTTGATATGCTTGCATGTACAATATGCAAATAGCTATCCTCATGCTTATGCATGTGTACATCAGTGATTCATGTATCCGGGAGGTTTTCTGTACCTACCCTGCACATGATCCTGTATGTGTGCACAGGTGTGCTGAGCATGATCTGTGAAGCATGTGACATGGATGTGCACGTGCACGTGGAAGTTCAGTGTCTGAATGTTTATATGAGTCTGGGTTCTGAAGCCCTACCACGCACCAGGCTGTTTGCAGCCAGTGTGGACCCGCTAATGATTTTAATGAGAGTGCCTCTGGATTCATATTTTTTTCATAAAATACATCACACTAAAACCAAATCAATGAGAAACATTAATTAGGGCCTTTGTAGATGCCTTCTGTGGTGGTGTTTTTCTTTTGAGAAGCACCAGACGAAGAATGCTGGGCTTTATTTAAGCTAAGTTGTTTGACATTTAGATGAGAGAAAAAAGGAGAAGAAACTCACAGGCCCAGGAACCATTTTTGACAGCTCTTTGTCATGCAAGGGAGAAAAAAGGCGCCGGCTGTGAGAGTCTACTTTGAAGCCCTGGAAATTTGTAATGAAAAATTTAAGATACAAGAGAGGCAGAAAGACGAGCTATTCACGGGGCTCTGCATATATTAACACTTATAATGCAAACTAAAGGTTTGCTGTGTGTTTTTATAATTTGGCCGCTAATAAATATCTTCCAGAAGTGCTTTGATTTTCTGAGCTCGGGTATAGAGTTCGAATCCATTAAAAAGTAAAAGAAACAATTGGCATTGGACTCTGGTCCCTGATTAGGGGGCTGTGCACATCAATTATTGCAGACAGACCTCTGGCTGATATCAAAGGATGCTGGAAGCCCTCGCACACTTGGAGGGAGATAATGTATTTGTCTACAACTCCTCTGCTGTGACCTTCTTCCATACCCTCCTCCAGGTCAACCCTTTCTAAGCACTTGACTCTACTGGGCATAATTATGGACAATTCCTAAGATACCATGTATCCACTACAGAAGTTTCCTCCCAAAGAACCATCTTTGCTGTTGAAACAGGGTATGAAGACTGCTCCCTGTACCTTTGAAATCCAGTTTTGCCTTCTTTCCATGTCACATGTGTGTGAGGCTAGGGCAAGTCTGGGCACTCATCCTCAGAGACACTGATAAATGGTGGTATCTTTACACATAAGACCTGGTGCCACCTGCTATCCCTTTCAGTCAATGCCATCATCCATCCATTGCTTTGGCTTCTAAATCACCCTAACCGCTCAGTGTTCACTGGGAGCCACTCAAATTTCCCAGTCACTCATGACCTCGCAGCCTCTTGATGTCTCATGATCCCTTTGTGCTTCCATAAACTTTATCTCCACTTTCCATTCCTGGGACCAAAGTTACATAGCGGGCAACTATACCTGTGCCCCATGTTGCCACCTTAATAGTGGTGTGTGGGCTCACTTACATTCATATCTTAGATGTTCAACATTCCCTGTGCCCTTGATAACTTGTCACCACCACCAGGTCAACTAAACTCATTCTGTAGCAGCAACTCTGTTATTCCTAGCAACATTGATAAACTGGTGTCATTATAATCTCTACTGCTTAAAAGCCCAAGTCTTTTAAGGTTAAAATTCCAAAGACTATCAAGGTGAGTAAGAAATCTGAAGTCACATGTTTCCTGACTCTAATACTTAGTCTTTTCAACCCTTGTGCCTGCTGCTTCCTATAATACCTAATGTAGTTTCTAGGCCTTTAATCCCAACACGCAGGAGGCAGAGGCAGGCATATTTTTTAGTTTAAGTTCAGCCTGGTCTACTTAGTAAGTTTCAAACCAGTCATAGAGTGCCTACATAGAGTGATGAGTGGGGGAGAGAAAGACACGCGCACACACACGCACACACATACATATATATACAGAGAGAGAGAAAAGCTATTTTTTTCCGTTTCCTTTGTCTTTCCATATCTGCATTAAAAATTGTTCTTTCTTAGGGCTAGGGAGATGACTCAATTGGCAAGACCACTTGCAATCATGAGTACCTAAATTTGCATCCCCAGACCTATATAAAATAAGCAAGGCATGGCCATGCATACCTATACCCTAAGCACCGCCAGGGAGGGGACTCAGGAGAATTTCTGTCTACCAGCCTATTTCTGGACTCAGTGAGAGACTCTGTCTCAAGGAAATACAAGAGAGAGTGACAGAGTCCTAGGCTCAGTATTCTGGCCTCCACATGCACACAAGCACTCATGTGTGCATATGAACCCCACACTCTCATAAAAAATAAAAATACAAAATAAATCTTCCTTTTATCGATAGAATCCCCAAGTCATCAAGGCTCTTTTAAGCCACCTTCATTTATAAGAATCTACGCATGCTTTTAATGATGACCTAAGTAAATTCTCACAGCACCATCTGGCCTTACCAAGGGAATAATCAGTTAAGAAGCAGGCCCTTCCCATGGAATGTGGCAGGGAGACAGACAGCTGCCAGGCACCTTCCACACATCTAAGAAGCTTACACAAATATCATATAAAGGAGCTGATGCTTTCAAAAAAGTCCAGGAAGCAGTGGAAACCTGGTGGGTGGTGAGAAATTGACTTCTACATCCTCCCTTCCCATAAGGGCCAGCATGACAGTCAGGCCACAAGAAGAACCTACCAACACCTCAAGCTAGAGAATGAAGGCAATGGAAAAACCCCTCCCTGACTACACAATCCACGCAAAGACACCCCAGAATGTTTCCCTTTGCCTTTTCCAAAACCAAACAAAGACTTCTAAACATACCTGATGTGTAGCTGGAAGGCATCCCTTTGCCTTCAAATATCCCATCAAAATAAAAATTTTGCCAGCCAAGACTATCAGAGCCTACCTGTTCTGCTCTCTGCTTTCTATCAGTAGGTATGCTGAAGAGAGAGTGGCCACAGATAAATCCTTTGCCACTGGTTTCTGCATGAACGCTCTTGGCTCTTTTTGTCCTAGACTTGTTATTATCTTGATGGCCTCTGCTGCTCTGATGCTCCTTCAGTAAAAGGCAAATGATTCCTGGCATGATGGTTCAAATGAGTTCTCTAATCCTGGCCACCAAGTTTCTACATTTCCAGAAACAATAAAACGTGGGCCACTCCTGCTCAGAATCCTCTGGAGAAAAGTTGTCCGCAGAAAGACATCTCATTGCAAAGGTCCCTCCCTGGTGTCCCCAACAGCTAGCACTGAGAAGCAGATCCTGACTATGAGTAGAGAGAAGCCCCCTTCCCCAAGCTACGCTCTTTCATCTTTGAAATGAAAAAGCATGAAAATATGAAAGAGGATCCAGTGCACAGAGGCCAAGGTTGGTGTGAGGAGAAAGACGGCAGGTTTCCCTAGACTCTGAACTTTGAATGTCTGGGTGGCACTCACATTCAGTGTCCGGGAGTTCATCCCTCGGGTCTCACACTGGTTCCATTTATACTCCTACACTGTGGAAATTGATTTTGGCTTCTCTTGAGAAAAATTTCACCCAAGTACCCTGAGACCCAGAAGCTTACAGAACAATGCTAGAATGCACTCCCATCTATGTGTTCCTCCTGATCCCTTAAATATGTACATCACACTAATAAAGGGTTTCAGCTTCAGCTCTAATTATTTATTTTAACCATACTTTATTTTTAGGGTATAGTAATATAATTTACATATTAAAACACTGTAATCAAACAATTTGATGCAGTTTAAACAGAAGGAAAAAGGAAAAATTCAGTTTTCTCTATTTATACTTGAGGACGTATTAGTTAGTCTTACCCTTGCTGTGACAAAACACCTGGCAAGAAGCTGGTTGAGGATGGAAAGGCTTTTGTTGTTGGTGGTGGTGGTGGTGTTTTCCACTATGTTCTGGGTACACTCCATCATAGTATGGAAGAAATGGAGGTTGTAGCATGAGATGTCTGCATGATCACATTGTATCTGCAGTCAGAAGCAAAGAATGCTGGTACTCAGCTCATGCTCTTTCTGTTGTTCAGTCCAGGACCCCAGCCAATGGGATAAGACCACCTACATTTGGGGTAGGTCTTCCAACTACAGTTAAAACTCTCTGGAAAAGTTCTCACAGACATGCTCATAGGTGTGTCTCCCAAGTTCTAAATCCATAAAGCTGATATCATGCATGGAAGTCCATTTTCATGGAGACCAGGAGATGTGAAGCTTCTCATGGTACATGCCATTAACTAACTTGACTTTATGGTACCATAAAAGACAAAATCTAGTGAATTGTTCCTTAAGACCCACTGAAGCAATAAATACCCCTCTTAACCAGAGTTATGATTTGGTTTGGTTTTTTTTTGTTTGTTTGTTTGTTTGGTTGGTTGGTTGGTTAGTTTGGTTTGGTTTGGTTGGGTTTTTTGAGACAGGGTTTCTCAAGGTTTCTTGTAACTCTGGCTGTCCTGGAACTCACTCTATAGACCAGGCTGGTCTTGAACTCACAGAGATCACCTGCCTCTGCCTCTGAAGTGCTGGGATTAAAGGTGTACACCACCATTGCCCAGCCCAGAGTCCTGATTTTTAAGAGTGAAGAGGAATTACCAAAAGATAGTGTCTGGAGAGAGTCATGAACCTGGAGGCAAAAGGCTAGCAGTTTGAGTACAGTCTGTGGGAAGTACAACATGTCTCTAAGGAAGAGTCGTCCTTTTGGTCTTTAAGCAGTTTTGAGTAAAGAAGAGAGTGATGTACTTGGGCCCAGGAACATCTGAGCTATCATTCACTCCTAGGCTAGAGGGCACAGGGAAGAGGAGGGCTACTCTCATGCTATAGCTACATAGAGAAGATTCTGAGGAGACCTGTGATCCACAGCCAACTCACCACTATCTAGAAAGGAGGGAACAGGGAATTAATCCCTGGACCCTGCTCCCTGCTGGGCCTCATCCTTCCTCCAGAAGCAAGGGAGACAATGAAACAGTTGTGATGAGTCAGACCCCAGAGGAGAGAGCAGAGTAGAGGCAGCAGTGAGGAGATGGCAAGACAAAAAGCAGTATCAATCACAAATATCAAGAGAGAGAGAGACAGAGAGACAGACACAGAGAGACAGACAGAGAGAGAGAGAAGAAGAAAGAGAGGAAGCATCCATTACATGGTTTTTGGGTGACTCCCTCTGGCCAGGACATAGTCAAAGGTACAAAAAAAAAAAAAAATCCACTAAGAAACAGCCAAAATCAAGCAGCAGGAAGTACCCTGAACAACATGCGAAAATAAAATGACAGTGGTGGCCTTGTACTAGCTACAAAGCTCACTTCTAATGCTAATGGAAGAGGTTTGTTTGAAGAAGCCAGGGTGGAGGAAGGACATGTCTAGACCAAGCTCCCAGGCTGTGAACTTGTTTTTCTGACACTGGTTTACAACTCTGCCATAATAGCTTCTTTAGATCATACACATCCTGAGGATAGATATTTTTTCTGGGGTGTCTGTACATGTTCTCCATACCTGGTATCTTGGTTACTTTCTCATTGCTGTGAAAAAATATCCTGACAAAGGAAACTCAAGGGAGAAAGAGTTGATTTGGCCTCACAGTTCCAAGGTACAATCCATCCTGGTGGGAAAGTCACGGTGACAACTCGAGTTCATTGGTCACATTGCATCCTTAGACTGAGGCGATAGCAATGGATGCTTGGTTTGTTTTCTCCTTTTTTTCAGTCCAGGACCACAGCACATAAGATGATGCTTTCCACAATTAATTGTAGTGATCGTTCCATCTCAGTTAACCTGGTACCTCACCTGCATGACTAGAGTCTGACAATCTAGATAATTACTCAGAGGTGTGGTTGGAGGTTTATCTCCTAGGTGATTCTAGACTCTGTCAAATTGACTGTCAACATTATCTCTCAATACTAGTGAGTGCCTGACAACACCCATGGGGCTTTAACATGTGACACTAAAGCTATGATCCCTGGCTTTGGTGCTCTTCCCCATGTGACAGTCATGTGTTAGAAGAATTCCTAGAGTCACCCTGAAACTAAAGAGTCTTGCATTCTTCCATGTTCTTATACAGAGCAGAATCCTTCCTATATAGTATGTTCTAGACTCTTACAATATACCTAGCCTTGGAACAGCTGATCCTTACTGCACAGACAAATTGTCCAGAGACCATGCCTAAACTTCTCTTCTTCTTCTTGGCAAGTAGAAAATGCCCAAGTACAACCAGCCGCTACAAAGTGGATGTGTCTAGAACTTTATATTAGATGACTCTGTTCCCAGGACTGGGGAAGTAGTTTAGTCAGTGAGTGACATCCAAAGCACAAGGATTCGATTTTAGATCCCACACCCATGCAAAAGACAGGCATGATGGTGTATGCCTACAGTCTCAGGGCTCGTAGGTGGAGACAGAAAGATAGGGTGTGGTAGAACAAAGCCCTTTCACTCTCTTCTGCTTTTGCTTCCTGGATACCATGCTGTGAACAGCTTTTTTCTACCATGCCATCCCCACCATGATGCTCTCTCTCACCAGAAGCCCACAGAAATGGAGCTGTGCAATAATGGACTGGCCCCCCCGTCCCCCAAACTGATGACACAAAAGAAACTTTTTCTCCTTTATGCTGATCTCCTCAGATATCTTGTTATAGAGGTAGAAAGCTAATATATGGTCCTTGTCTTTTGAGCAGACTCTCATCAGTAGAGATGGCAAGATTTTTAGAGTCTTATCTAATGGGTCAGAGTAGTAATAATGGAGCATATCTAAGGGAGTCCCCCACTCTCTTCCTGTAGACCTTCCTTCTATGATGGGCACTGGAACAATTTTAGGAAGATATTCTGGCAATTCTGGTTAAATAGCTCTGTCTCTGGTTCTCCATTTGAAACTGACTTCTTAATTCTGCACCATTGCCTGGACGTAAATGCATTTATGTATATTAATTTTTGCTCTACTTAGCATAGTGGTCACTTAATTAAATGTCTTCAGTTGTTTTATTAGAGAAAAAAATAACCATATCTCCACCCCTAGCATCCCTCCTTCCCACTTAGCTCCTCTGTTGTGCTGGGAATTTAAACACACTATTTGTTGTTTTCCATTCCATTCATTTGTAACCCCCAATGCCACCACATTTATAGGAGCAGATATTAAAAAGTAATATCCAAGACTAAAGTCGCTAGACTGTTTAGTAGATTTTTAAATTGAAACCAAAATTATACAGATTTTTCATTCTGATAATTCTACCAATTCACTAATTCTTTAATCTTTACAGGTCATTGAACAGTTCCACATTAATGAGATGTAGTTAAGAACAAATTTTACACTTTTTCCTTTTTTTTCCCTTGAAAAATGTTTCCTATCATTTGTAAATTAGAGAGAACTTGTTCCATTTATGGTCCATTTATTTAAAATAATCGAATGCATGGGATCTGACTGAACACTGTGTGTAATGATGCTTTTAAACAAATTACCATTTATTTATAAGCAAGAAATAGACTTTTAAAAAGCACCCAGACTTGGTTATATTATTAATGACATTCTCCAGGCCCAACAGCTTGTGCATGTGTGTGTGTGTGTATGTGTGTGTGTTTACAACACTAGTATGCATGTGCACACATACATGCATTTCTGGATTTAATTTTAGCAAGAAAGTTGAAGATTTAGAAATAGAGTCTTCCAAAAAAACAATATATGTTTCCCTTTCAGAAATTCAGACATAGTTGAAAACTAGACATGACCAGCTATCCCATCCAGGACATTTCCAATATAAATATTGTCTGTCATCACTAAATATCCAGAGCTAAATACAGAGAGTCGGGTCTAGAACGGGTTGTTCTCTGTGCCAGGCTAGGGGTGTAGAGCAAATGGAAACATTCTCCATCCATCTAAAACAGAAGCATGTGCAAGTACACAAAACCCACTGAGTCCGTGCCTCAGAGTTCCTACTCAGAGAATACTTGCCTTTTAATGCAATGCTACAGTTAATTGCTTGGATTCGAGTATTGTAAATTACTATTATTCCTCACTACACTCTACCACAGGGAGGAAAATGTTTATCCTGTTAAGTGTTATTTAAAGAGCTTAAGTTGTGGAGAATCAGGGGAGATGGTTGACTACCCTAAGAATTAATGGGAAGAGACTGCTGTGGCTTCATCAGCCTTGATCCTAAAAACAGTCTACTTTGCTTTCCCTAATCCCTTTGATCCACAGAAAAAGAAATAAATACTAGGTGTGGTATTCAGTACCAGCCCCAGGGCCTTCCATTCCCTGAGATGTACTATCCGGAAAGTGAAGTTGCTAAATACAGGAAGGTAAAGGAATTAATCCTACTCCCTAATTCCTTTTCTTTGAAACAGGTGTCTCCTACGTTGGAAGCAGTGAAGGCAGAAAAGTAAAGCATGCATAGAGAGAGAAAGGTGAAAAGATACAGGATCATGAATAAGGCAGCAATACAAGGGGGATCAAGGTGCTCACCAGAATAAGTTTAAGTTGCACCTTTGCCACTTCCTACCAGTATTTCCTGAGAAGCCTTGGGGGAAAGCTAACGAAGAGGAGGATGAGCTGAAGGAATACAGAGATCTCCTTTGTGTAGCCAGCAACAAACAATGCAGCTTAGTGAACAACACTCTATAGATATTTGCTGGATGAATGAGTGTGTGATTGTAAAAATGATGTGCCTATTTGCAAGAAAGGCCCAAAGTATACCAGATATCACTCTCCACCACTCTGGGAGCTTTTGATAGGCTACTCTCAAAGTCATTCTCAACCAGAATCATGGTATCATGGTGCCCTGTCAATAAACTTGCTACATTTGAACAGGGAAAAAAATACTGAAAATAGAAGAAACTGTATTTCATGTTTCACTGGCTACCCGTTGTTTGATATTCATATACAGTAAGTATTTTACAGAAATGTATCATTGTCTGCCAATGTTATTAGGAAATCAGTCTTCCTCTTTCCCACAGTTTGAGAGGGTTGTAAATTTGATGCAATATGTGTTGGAAATTGAACAATTACATTATAAAATTTAGTCATCATTCTTAATATCCCTATGCGTGTGTCAATCTGATTGTGCTAGTTAGCTTTAATTGACAACTTGATACAGTCTAGAGTCATTTGAGAGGAAATTCCTCAATTGAGGATTTGCCTATTACAGATTGGCCTGGGGCATTTCTGTGGAGGGTTGTTTAGATTATTAAGTATCCAACCCACTATGGGTGGTTCTATCCCTAGGCAGGCATGATATATAAACATGGATTGATGAATGAGTTAGAGAGTGAGCCAGCAAATAGCATTCCTCCATGGTTTCTGCTTTGGGTCCCTGTTCAAGTTCCTGTCCTGACTTCCTGACTTGGAAGTGTAAGCTAAAAAGACTCTCTCCTCCTCCCCAAGTTACTTTTGGTCTGAGGGTTTTATCACACCAACACAAAGGAAATAAGAACACAAACCTATGTTACTTGCTTTCTAATTTCTGTGCTGTCACCCAGGCTGCTCCTATTCCTTCCCTCTTTACTTTCCCTGTCCAAACCCAAACCAAAGGCTGATTCTTCCAGCAAAAGCTCCTGATAAGATCTTTCCCACCCAACAATATTAACTTTTCTGTACTACAAGGCCCAGTTTATCTTATCTCTTCTGCTAGATACAGAGCTTGAGAAAGGACCAATGGCTGATTCACCTTCCTGCCCTATTTAAGGATGAATGCAGCAAGTGCACTATGGGAACAGGAATTCTGCAAGCAGGTTACCTAAATTACCTCCCAGCTGTGTCTCTTTCTAACTAGCTGACCTTGGGCCTATCATTTAACTTTTCTTGCAGTTTTTTTTTTTACCAAGGCAATATCAACATTACCTGTCTCCGTGGGGTGGTGAAAATAAGGAGTAAAGTCCTTGGGGGAAGGCTAATACAAATTTAGCCTCAACCAGTATGTAGAACATGAGCGTCATACAGGCAGAAGCTTCCTCTGTTTTTGCCATTGGCTAGTTCTTGTCACTCAGCACAGTTCTTATTGCACAGCGAGCATGCAAGTCCCATTGATTTAGTAAGGGTTAGATGGGTAGATATATAGGCAATAAAATTATAAAATTAATCTTTAGGAGTTTGAGTTCTTGGGTTGTTTTCTGCTTCCTCTTACTTCATCCACAGAAAGCTGATCCTATAAATCACAGGACTCACAATGTTCTAGCCTGTAATTTTTCTTCACCTGAAAGCTGGATGCTAGCCTGAGATACACGTGCAGATGGGGCAGGAGAAGGACTCATGGAGCCTCTGATAGTTGAGAAGCAAAGCTGTGACCTGTCTTCCAGTTGTGGTCATCAGAAGTTTGTGGTCACAATGAGTATGTTCTTGAGTTGGGCCAGTTTGTTCTTCTGCTGTCTCTAATGACATGAAGGGTAAAGGGCTAGCACAGAAAGGAGAGGATGAGCCAAGTGCCAGGAATAGAACATGATTATGAGCAGCAAGGCAGTGGTTAGAGTGAGGGCCTTCAAAACACAGGCTTTTGCTAATGGGAGCCTTTTCAGGAACCTGGCATATAGAATGATTTAATTAGTCCTTAATTTTTCAAATGAGCAAGCTGAGACCATAGAACTCGAATAATATATCCAACATCACAAAGCCAGCAACCAGAGTAGGTAGTCCTTGGTTTGCATGAATATTAAAAGATGTGCATCATAGTTAATCATTAGGGAAATGCAAAAATAAAAGAACAATGGTACATCAGCACATACATAGCCGGTAGTTTGACTAAAATTAGAAAAGCTTGCAAAGAATCAGTTATTAACAAGTACAGCTTTCACACACACGGCTGTCAGATGCAAAAAGGTACAGTTATTTGGGCAAGGAGCTTGCCATTTTCTTGTGAAAGTGAGCATACATTTACTATGTGACCCAACAATGCTACAAACAACAAAGACGAATCTCAAGAGCATTATATAGGGAAAGAAGTCTCTGTCTCTGTCTCTGTCTCTGTCTCTGTCTCTGTCTCTCTCTCTCTCTCTCACACACACATACACACATACACACACACACACACACACGCACATACAATTTAATTTATATGAAATTCTAGAAAAGGCAGAATTATAGTCATGGAATGCAGATCTGTGACTGAGATGGAGGAGTGACTGTAAAGAGACACAATGAAGCTTTCTGATGTGCTGAAATATTCTCTGTATGTATGCAGCAAAATTAATCACGCTACACACATAAAAGGCTTTAGACAACACCAGATTTGATTGACAATCAACAACCACAAGGTAGATCACCATATTCCTATGATCAGAATCCTCTAGAATCTTCCTATAATGATTATAATAATATACAATAAAAACTTCTTGGCCATGGCCTCTAGTGCTATCCTTCACCCTCCACAACCCATCTGTGACCTGCGCACAGTTTGTGTCTAGCAGACCTCTCCAATCCCCTCTTACATCTTCTCTGTTCCAATCAAAGTGTCCTTCTTGGAGATTCTAGAATGTTCCAACCATGTTCTTCTGTCATATCACGCATCTGTGATCTCCTCTGCCTGAGATATTCCTTCTTCTATGTTGGTTCCTCGTTTCTTCTGTGCCACCATCTAATCACTGATTATCAGAGGTAACATTACCCCTCTTTCATAACCCTGCCTCTTTCACTTGGTATTTTTCACAGTCATATCATTTCTAAGCATTATCATACTGCTTTCTAGTTCCTTTCCTCTCTATTTGAATTAACTTCATAAAGGCAGACTTTCCAGGGTCCATATCTATGCTGCAACAGAATATGTCCTTAAGATGGTTAATTTTGACTGTCGACTGGATTGACGACCAGCATGAATGATGCATATATCTAGCTATGTCAGTAAGGATGTTCCCAAAGAAGTTTAACTGAAGAGGGAAGGAAGACTTACCAAGAATATGAATTACACCATCCCCTAGACTGGATCACAAACCAAATAAACAGGGTGGAAATAGCCAAGGGCATCTTGGATTCCCTTCTCTGCTTTCTAGTTAGCATCCTGGAGTATGTCTCTCCCACCACCATGCCTTCCCACATTGTGATAGGCTAAATTCCTCTGAACTGTGAGCTAAAATAAACCCTTAAGTCACCGTTTGTCACAGAAATGAGAAAAGTGGCAAATACAGTCCTCGACAAAGAGTGATCCAGTGTACCAAGAAGGACTGTCATTGAAAATCTAAGAATGGAACTGAATGAGTTAAGCATGAAATTGAGTAAATTAAAAATAAAATGAAATAAGCAAGCCAGAACAAATTAGTAAAATGAAACAGAGAGTAAAACATTAGAAAACAGAGTAGGAATCGAGGTTATAAATAAACTCAAAGCTATTTCTTAGGGGAAAAATTACAATATAGGTAAATTACCATCCTCTTTATTCCTGAATAAATCAGGCATTATCAAATACAAAATTAGAAATTAAAATCAATTTAGCAAAATAGAGGGGAATGTTTAAAATTATTATGAAACATTTTGTTCAAAGCAAGACAGACATATTAAAAACACAAAATTGCTTTGGTTTATCAAACTTCAAACCTAATTTGGCATTGCTTTGACTCCTTCCTGATCACTAGCCGTTACATGATTCCATCACTCATGATGGTCACTGGACCCAGCTTGCTTATATGACCCTGGAAAGGGAACTGGGAAGCAGCTGTCTTTGGGTTGATAATGTGTGGCTTCAGATGTCAACACAGGGAAGTGGCTAAGAGCTCAGAAGCTCTGCCACTTATGATATAGCTTCAGTTACACCTCTCAGTCTTAAGTGTCCATCTGTAAATAGGAAAGTAACACCTGGCTCAGAGGGATGGCTAAGGAGAGACTTCAGGTGAGGTGTCAAGCATCTAAATGTCCATCCAAAGTGAGTTGGTATGAGGGTGTGTGTGGGCTTTGAGTCTGGGTGGCAAGGGGTACCAGTTGGCTCTAAGGAGAGGAGAAAACCAAACAGCAGAGGAAGGGGTAATACCAGATTCTCACCTACTTTCCTGTCCCTCTAACTTTAGTCATTGTGCTGGCTAGTTGTATATCAATTTGACACAATCTGGGATCATCTGAGAGGAGGAAGCCTCTATAGGATTGGACTATGGGCAAGCCTACAGGATGTTTCTTAATTAGTGATTGATGTGGGAGGACTCATCCCATTATGAGTGGTATCACCCTTGGGCTGGTGCGCCTGGGTGTTAAATGGAGGCAGGGTAAGCAAGCCATGAGGAGGAAGCCAGTAAGCAGTGTTCCTCCACAGCCTCTGCTTCCATTTCTGCCCTGTTTGAAGTCCTGCCATGACTTCCCCCAATGATGAACAGTGATGAGGAAGTATAAGCAAACAAACTCTTTTCTCCCCAAATCTGCTTTTGGTCATGGTGTTTCACCACAGCAATAGAAACCTAAGACCTCAACTATGTTCCTTAAAGAGTTTTGGTCAAGGAGTAATTGCATAGATGCCAGTGATTCATAAGATTTCAATGAAGTTAAAAAAGTCCTATTGCATAGTATCTTGTAACTACTGTCAAGTCTTGGTACAATATGTTCCTCGGGTCTCTGACAATGTTGGTGTAAACAAATCTGTTTAGATAGTGTCAACACACAAATTCCAACCACTATGTTACAACTGCCTCCAGAATTCAGTGCAATGATACACTATACAGTTCATTCTCTAGAAGCCTAGATTATACCATGTAGCCTGTGTTTGGAGCAGGGTATACCATCTGCATTTGTGCAAGTATACCCTATGACTGTTGCACAATGATGAAATCATCTAAAGCTACATTTCCTAAAGCCCAAAGTGATACATAGCTCTACTTAGTCAGCATTCACTAGACAGCCACTACAGCATATCCTAGGAGTGTTTGAGTGACATGGGCTGTTGTGGTTTAATGTGAAATGTCCCCATAGGCTTGAACACCTGTTCTCCAACTGTTTTGAAATGTTGTGAAACTAAAGGGGGTATAACCCTTCTGGAGGAGGGCGCCACAGACAATTGGCCTTGAGATTTGATAGCTGGGATCACTTGATATCAGCTCTTGGCTTCCTGACCATAGAATGAAGAGTGACCAGCACTCCGTGCTTCTTCCATCCTGCCTTACCCATTGTGACGGACTGCATCCCTTCTTAAAGCAAAGGCAAGACGAACCTTCCTGACTTAAATTGCTTCTTGTCAGGTATTTGGTAATAACAATGGGAAAAATAATACATGGCCTTGGTTGGAGTTAAAGGAAGCCTGTCAGCTTTAGCCACTGCTCCCAGGGGAACTTGACCTCTACATTGTGTAAGCTACATTTCACGAAGATGCTTTCTGGTACGAGTTATACTACCAGGATTTTACTTTGAACAGACAGGAAAAGTCCTCCCAGGAAAGGTCCAGGAGGGAGACTTCCTTGACCACTGTAGCTCACAACAATTCATGTGTATTTGTTCTAGGCAATCCTGGGCACCTACAAACCTTGATGAGGCAGTTGGCATCCCTCAGAGCTGATAATATCCATCTGTTAATGATGGGTGCTGTGTAGAAACTGGAGAGGATGGTTAACAAATTCACAGATTGTTTCCTGTCACAGCCAAGGAAAACCTGTGATACAAATTGGCACCTGTGATACAAATTGGCACCTCTGAAATCAAGTTCATAGATTCCCCATAGTCCTCTAGGACCTGAATTCAAAGAAATATACAGAGTCCTTTCCCCAAACAACCCCATATGCAGCAGCGAGGCCATGAAGAAAACTGGGGTGTTGGTTCTCTGAACCCAAGTACAGATCCCAACCAAAATGATGCCAATTTAAGTAGTTACTTGTTAAATTTGTTATGTAGGTTCTCAGAAATGATGGTCTTAAGTTAAAAGACAAAATTTAAATAAATGGGGACAGAGAAAAGAATTTCCCAATTTGTTGATGTTCAAGTCTTTTTTGGTCTTTGGTATTAAGAAATTAAAAACAAATGCCTACAGGAGATGCCAGGGAACTCAGACAGCACCTTTCCAACACCATTCTTTTATGGCAGGGAAGCTGGTGTCAGGAAAGGGCCTATGTAAAGATGGGTAGTGTGTCTGGGGCAGGAGGATCAGAATGAGAAAGTAGTCATCTCTGTCCTGGCACAGTTCTCTCAAACTAAACCACACTGCAGGCCTGAAGTGATGTAACCCAGAAGCTACAAATAGGAATTCAAATAATCAGAATCCCCCTGGGAAGTACTGACTACCACATGTTTTGTTTTCATCCAGATGTCATCCAACTTGTTAGAGGAGGGTCTCAGGAGGTATTGGGATAAAGTATCTTTGAGGATAAGTAGAAATGTGGGTCTGATGGTCTGTGAATCTCAAGTGGGAGAAACTTCTAGTCCATCTCCAGCTGTTCCTTCCTTCCCTGCTGCTGCCATTCTGGTGCCAGTCACTGCCATCCTATAATACCCCACTGCTATAGTCCTGCATCGTCCACAGCTGATTCCTGAAGCAGTGAGCCAGAGTGGTCACTTGTCCTAAGTCAGCTTGTGCTCTCTCTGATCATTTATTTTCTGGTGTTAACATTCTTCTGTGAGGAAGGACCTACTGCACCTAACTAACCTATTTTACATCTGGTGGTTGGTCTGGAAACATCAGAGACCTGAGCCTCAGCCCACAGATTCATCTCCTCCCCTTCCTGCTCATTACCAGTATCTAAGCAGTTCAAGTAGAGATTGTTTTCACAGAGTTATACAGAGAAGGACAGCCTGAGCACCTAGCTTTTGCAACCATGTTTAATAATGCAACAGCCATAGCCTGTGGTACCTACAGAGTGGGGAAGAATTATTCAGATACCTCCACATTGATAGGGGTGATCGTCTGCCTGGAAACTAAGAGTAAGCCATCAAAGCTCCGGTACCACATTGCAGAGATTCAAACAGGAGAACCAGACTGACTTGGGCTAGATAGAGCTTTTCAGGAGAGAATGAAGAGCAGTGAACACAGGGACATTCAGCAGGCAAATGTTCAGGAGAGTCCTGATGAGGAATGAGTGTGCTTGGAACGCATGGATCTGCACAGCTGAACTACCCAGAACGAAGATAGCCACAGAGGCAACTGGAAACATTGAGCTGGGTATAAACTGTATAGCTGAAGTGGATTCAGAATGTTCTGGAGTTAGAACCCACTGTCTGCTACAGTGAAAGATAAACCCACACAGCTTATCAAACACAGAAAAGGAAGGGGTTTTTCAAACAGGCAACACCACGGACAGAGATTCATAAAATTAGATGTTGCTTAGGGCAACAGAACAGAGACATGATGCTTTATCCATGATTGGATATGGGTTTCATCAGTCTCAAAATGAGAAGGAGGTTAATGACAAAACATGAATCATTTTAAACTCCAGTAGAACCTTCGTAAGCCGTGTTCCTTCAACTTGAGTAATCCATGCGAGAGTTTGCATGTAAAATGCCTCCAACAGGCACATGTGGTTGGATACTTGGTACCTGGCCAACCATAGTGTTTTTGGAGGTGGGGCCTACCAAGAGGATGTGGGCTGTTGGAGGAGGGTTTGGGGGTTTATTGCGCAGCCCTGATGAACCCTGATAGGGAAAGAAGCCAACTAAACGCTGTAATCATGATCTAGGAGCTGAAGCTGTGCATATCAGGGAAGACACTGCTTTAGACATTGAGGTATGGAAAACAAATTGTTCTGGAGAATTAACATTATCACATATTGAACAAGGTCAAAAGAGAGTGAGAAGAGAAATTGAAATGGAAGAATAAGTAACCAGAGTGAAATGCAAGCATCTCAGGGGGTTTTCTTTATTTTCTCTTCAAGTTAGAAATTATTCATTTTATTTTCTTTAAAGAGAAGAACCAGTGAGTGGTTGGATGGAAATGCTTCTACTTGCAAGAGGTCCCTTGTGCCCAGAATACATCCACCTACACCCTCTTTCAAATTATATATCAAATTTCTCCAAACCGATAGATTTTGTAATGTGTGCAATGAAGCAAGTAACATCAGACTTGATGGTACAAACCTGCATGTGCTCTCTCTTGGAAGCTGAGGCAGGACAGTCATGAATCAGGGCCACGCTGAGCTTCAGGCCAGTTTAGGCAGCTTAGTAAGACTCTCCCAAAAATAAAAAAGCAAAGGAAAGAAAAGGCTGAGGATACAGCTCAGACATAGAGCATTTGCCCAGAATGCATGAGGCTCAATTCTAGTAGTGGGTAGTGGGGTGAGGGTGGGGGGTTGAGGGGATCCCCTCCTTTTATATGCTTCTCACTATATATATATATATCTTCTCACATAATATTATTCTCAGAAATGCATGTTCTAAAGTTAATGTAGAGTGGATCTGGGCAGTGGTGGTACACGCCTTTAATCCCAGCACTGGGAAGGCAAGGGAGACCGATCTCTGTGAGTTCAAGGCCAGCCTGGTCTATAGAATGAGTTCTAGGACAGCCCGAGATACAACAGAGGAACCCTGTCTCAGAAAATTAAATTAAATTAAACTAAATTCAGTTACAATGTGAATTAACAGAGTTTCCCCGGGAATATTCTGCATTGCCTTTGTTTATGGTAATAATGCTTACCTTGTGTTTATGTGCAAGGCACAATGATAAATGCATGCAACATCTTCTTTGAACCTCATAATTCCGTAAGATAAAGATTGTCAGCCTCATCTTTTGGAAGAGGAAACTGAAACACAGAGAGATTCTGCCCAAGGCCACACAGAATAAGTGCTGCCAATCTCACCGCTTGTCTCCAAAGCTGTCCACCTTCTTACCTACTTCGTGTGCCTACCTTCCTCTATTGTGACTGAATTATTATCTAGACCCTCCACATCACACTCATGATAGTAAAGAGAAGTAATAATCCCACCTGGATCCAATCAACCATGTCTCCCCTCCTGTTCACAGCCATTTGAATCACACAGACTTCCTGGGGTCGAAGTCATCCCTAAGAACCTTGGGGTTAGATTAGCCTGGGGCTCTACCTCTGTGCTCCCCTTCATCTCCCATTTCTAGGTTAAACACGGGGGCACTTGCAGCACCACTCTATTTAGACTGTGAGAACAGGGAAATCTGAGGCACTGAGCAGGGCAGAGATGAGGGTACTCTCTTTGGCATCTGACTAGAAGAAGTCACCTTACACAAGAAAAAAGGTTAGACAGGCTCAGAGATCAGGGGTCAGGAACTGATCCAATGCAGCACAGCCCTGTTCACCTCCGTGCTCTCCACAGCTCCAGGCTACCATCCCTATGTTCTCAAAGGAGGAGTAAATGGGCTTTTCGCCTCTACATCTGCTTGGAGAAGGACCTCTTGGGAGCTGCTGCAGGAGAGGAATAAATGAATTTTAATGAAGGAAAGAGCAGGGTAAGAATGGAGTCAGGGATAGTTTAGAAAAAATAAAGGATTTAACTGTTGAGTGGGGCACTTAGGATTCCCAGAGATTATTCATGCAGTTTGGAAAACACAGATGTTAACTGTTGACCAGTGGTCATTCCTTTCAACAAACTGCACAGCATGCCTGTCGTAAGCATGAAGATGAGAGAACTAACTTATATTCTCTCCCCCCACCCCCATGGGGGGGGCATGCATACACACGCGTGCGCAGGTATGCTTGCACATTTGTATGTATGCATGCGGAAGGCCAGATGATAGCTTTAAACACCTTGTTTTTCTTGGATTGTTTGTGAGACGGGTTTCTCACTGGCCTGGAACTCACTGAATAGGCTAGTCTAGCTGACCATGAACCCCAGGGATTCCCTTGTTACAAGTGTACACTCTCATGCCTGGTTTATTTTTAATATGAGTTCTGGTGATCAAATTCAGGTACTTATGCTTGAAAGCAAGCAATCTCCTGTTTCCCCAGCCCTTTAAAATTTTGACTTAATTATGTTCATTCATTCACTTTATTTCTGTGGTTCTGGGAATGGAACTCCAGGGCCTTGCATCAAGGTACAATACCACTGAACTCTATCTCCAACTCAGAGAACTCAGACCCTGTAGAAGCCTTGAGTTCCAAATGCTTCTTTACTTGGCCCAGCTGGTCACTGCCAGCTTCTGACATGGATTTCCAGGTACACTCATACATACTCATACTTAGTTGGCCAGTTGTAAGCCAACTGAGATTATTATTATCATTGTTGTTGTTTTAATAAATTTTGTTTTGTTTTGTTTTACAAAAGGTCTTTCTATGTAGCCCAGGCTGACCTTGAATTTACAATCTTCCTACACCATGATTGCATGTGTACACCACCATGACTAATGTTGCCTCAAGTTTTTCTTTGTTTGTTTTGTTTTTATGTATGTGTATGCCTGATGAACTTATGTGCACTATGTGTATGCAATGCCCACAGAGACCAGAGCATGTCCAGTCCCCTGAAACTGGAGTTACAGGTGGTTATGAGCTGCCTGGTATGGGTCTTCTTGCAAAAGCAGTAAGCGCTCTTTACGTCTGAGTCATCTGTCCAGTCTTGCCTGAAGTTTTGAATCTAAAGGGAAAAATAAGATCAAGAAGAACACAGTAGACTAGCTAAACAGATATGAGCACATAGTGTTATGACCGCTAACTGGGAAACCTGTCCTTGAAAAACATAGGAGTTCAGGGATGCCCATTTCCATGGCGGTATACTCAAAGATCAGAAAGGAGGGCAGTGGCCTGGCATGGATGAGGCTTGCTCAAGAGAGATCAAATCCTGCCAGCCTGGGGAAGACCATGATGAGGCCCAGCTACAAATTTTATTCTAAGTAAGGTAGATGTTGTCAGGATATTTTTAAGGAAGGATATGGTATTATCTGTTTTATGCTTTAGAAGGCCGTTCTGGTTGCTTTAAGAATGGGATTAGCTGTGTGAATGGAAACGTAAGAGAAGCTAGAAGTCTGATATGTTTTATTCTCCTACAACTTTGTGACAGCATGAGGTTCCCTGAAAGTGGAATTGTTAATACTACTACTGATAAGACTGTACAAACAAAGACATTTACATACACAAAATGTAACACTGCCTTCATGATGTGCCCTCAAAGAGAAGAAAACAGCCTGCCCATTTCCTCTTGGACTCATGTATGAATAGGGCTGATAAAAGGCGTCTTAAATACCTCTCCCCCTTGGATAGTTCAGGAATACTTCCCTGGTAATTGCTGAGGCCCCTTCTCAAGGAAGAGGATTACCCAGCATGATATTCATAGCTGTCAGGAACACACAGAAAACAGTGATGTTGAAGAGATAAATGGGGTGAAAATTGTTCCCCCACTTCCCGCCCTCTGAGGAGCTGCTGGGCCTCCCAAGTTATGAGGCCACAGAGGGACTAACAAAAACATATTGGTCTTTATAAGACCTTCAGGAAGTTGACCACCATGCTGGGGAGGCCAAAAGTCTTGCAACTTCAAAGTGCCCATGCTATCAGGGATCACCACTGTCAAGTACAGCTGCAACTGTGAAGTCTAGGGGGATGCATGCATTTGTTACTATTTCATTCAAAATAGTAAGGGATCCCAGACAAAAATACCTGGCAGCTTGTCCAGCACAGGTCCTTTCAATAGGTATTTTAATAACTGAGGAATATATCCAATAAGCTCATTGATTCCATCCATTATCTCCCTTCCATTTTTAAAGCAAGAATATCATGTGGTTTCTGAAAGTTTATTTAAATAAAACTGATGATAGTGGTGATACCTGTCAACTTAAAGTGGTTTCCATTCTTCTTGATTCTCTCCACTTCTTTCCCTTGCTCTGTCGGTCTTCAGAACCATCTGGATTCAGCAGGAACTCAGCACTACTAAAGTTAAAGTTCTTGCTCAGTCAGAACCTAAACCCAAATTTGTTCTAGGAATTTTAGGGAGTTCCATCTGGGGCATCGGATGATATTGGGAAATTGGGGTCCCCTCTTGGAGTTTTCAGTCTTGTTAGTAAAAGTAAAATTTAAAAATGGACTCAAATGGGAACTTGAGAACAATTTTAATATTGTTTACAAAAAAAAAAAAAAAAAAAAAACTCCCAAGGCAGGCAGGCTGCAAATCTCAGCAGCTTCCTGGAGGAGGAGGATGAAGTATGGAGACGTGGGTGGGAGCGATGCCTTTTATGCTGGCCTTCGGGTCAGACACATGGCAGACAAACAGCCACATGACAGAGAGGGAAAAACCTTAGAGAACAAGTAAGAAAACCCCAAATGGTGGGGAAATCCTAGGTGTTAGGGGAAGAATGATTACAGCAGTGATAGAGAGAAAAGGAAAAGCCACACTTAAAAGAGTGGTCAGACTAAGAAGCCAGTGTGGCTGTGCTCTGTAAGAGACTGTGTGATCGGGCAGGAATTCAGGAAAGGAGAAGTTCAGCATCTCATTTAAGCTAAAATTATTCTGCCCATCTCTCTAGCGTGACTTAAGGTATTCAGCCATGCTAGGGGTGGTCACTTGGCTAGATCATTGACCTAGCCAAGTGAAATGTTGGGACTCTACTTTAATGGGCCTTTATTAGCATGCTAACAAATTGGTGAGACATGGTTGTGGTTGTGTTGGCATGGTTACAGGTAGGTCTCACGGAAGAAGGGTGCAAAATTGTTAGACTGTTTGCAAGCAACACTTTAATGTAATGAGGATGGTACTTAATCCAAAAAAAAGATGTTCCCAAATAGCAGAAGCAAGCCCAGTTTACAAGGATGCCACCCTCAAAGGGAATGTGCCTGGAGTCTCATGGCATTCAGCACAGCTTTTCTTCCTCATCTAGGCAAAAAGAAACTCACACATCTTAGCACCCAAAGCTGACATCATAGAAATTGAAAGTACAAAGGTGTTTGGGGCAAAGGGGGAGGAGGCTAATAGGTACTTAATTACAGTTGACAGGAAAGAGCTCAGAACTGGGTTGGACAATAGTCTGACTCTAAGTCATGATAATATATTGTGTATAGCTTTTAAAGTTAGAAGAAAGGATTTTTAAAATGTTTTCACCAGAAAGAGAAGGTAAATATTTGAGGAGGTGGATGTGTTTAACATGGTTGGGATGCATACAAGTCAAAATGTCACATGATACCCCATAAACACAGGCAAGTTTTATGTGTTGCTTTTAAAAAGGTAAATAAAGTACAATTAAAAGGAATACAAGATCTCCAACCTCTGCCTCTCATGAAAGGGGAAGCTGAGGCACAGTGTAAGAATTAAATTGTTATACATTTTCAGTGTGAGGTACACTTAAAGTTCATCAGTCTTAGAGATGAGCAAGAGGCCCTAGGCCCCTCCCCCTGTCTGACAGCTGGTGCCTGCTGTTCTCAAAACTCTGGGAGCTGGGAAGTTACATGCAATCTGCTATGTGACTGACTCCAAGATCAGAAAGGGGCATACAGTTTCAAGACCCCAATTATTCATTAGATAATGCTTTGTATCCTAAACTAATAAGAAGGGGCACTGGGGATGGGGTAAGTCCTGGTCTATTAGAGAAGAGGACAGGAATTTCTTATGATGGGGGACTTTACAAGCCACTGTCTTGTGCCAAAACAGCATGCCAGGCATTTTGGACTTATCTCTATGCTGCTGTTCCTTTTTCAGAATGGAATATGCCAAATGGCTTCCTTTTCATCAGTCTCTTGAATTTGTCTCCAACTCCAGGTAGCAGAAGTTCCTCATCCTCTGTCATATATAGATGGAGAGACACAGCCAGATGTTGAACCAGGGTCTGCTAACTCTTGGCTCCTTTGGTGAACATTTTCCCCTCGCAGTTCCTCAGATCTTAGATCCCAGCTCTGCCCAAAGCTACCCAGGGTTGTAGAGTCCAGGGTCTACTGGGTGTTACTAATCTGGTGGGGAGGGGGAGTCTGCATGAAGCTAGGTTCAGCCACCCATCCTCAACAAGGCAGTTTAAAAAGCCAAATGAATAATAGAGCAGAAAAGGGAGATTTTTTCAATGTGGCTACATTGGGTAGAGGGACAAAGAGGCCCAGGGGCTCCCCCTTTCAGTGTGTCTCCAGAAGTTCTGAAGAAAGAATGAAGTTCAAATATAGAGGGCCAAGGGCATGTGTATCTAAGCAGTCCTGGTCGAAGGGTGGCCCTGTCATCATTACCCCATCATGGTCTGTCTGGGCTTCAGTCCATCCTGTAAGTCAGTCTGACAAGTTGTTAGGAATGTGTGAAATTTCTTTTCCAGAGAAAAGTTTCCCCTCTGGCTGATGCCTTTTCCTTCTCCAGTGTGAGATACTGGGAGAGTTCTCTTTTTTGGGGGGGTCCATTGTTTTAGTATTCTGATAGATGAAAGGGGATAAGTTATATTTAGAATATCTTTCCCTCAGTTCTGCTATATGGGGACCCTTGAGGAGAGGTGATAAGAAGCACTCACAGCCCTAAATCATGGGGGCAGGTTCCTGACAGAGACTTCTTTACTCCCCACAGGTCCACGGCCCCTGACATGAGAGACAGCTCCTCAATGTTGCTGTTCTTGGAGGCTCGCTATGCATAGTGCAATCCTACACTGAGTATTTTCATAATGTATCAGTAAGTCAAAAAGAACTCTTGCAGTCAGGGAAGTAATTACACGGGCTAGTTAAGATAGGGGCCCCAGAGACAGGCAGCTTGCACTCAAATCCCATGTGCCCCGTTTGCCCTGTACAACTGCTTTCTGGACTTGTCTTATCCATGGCTCAGTTTCCTCCTTTAAAAAATGGAAAGCATAATTCTGAAAAATAACTGAAAGAAGTCAGGACAATTGAGTATGTGAGTTCACCTGAAGTACTTAGGAAAGCAACTGTCAGAGGGTAAGTGCTCAGTTAAGTATGGCGTCTGTTAGAGTGTTTTGAAGATAAAAAAAAAAAAAAAAAACCCAAAAAACAAACAAGGCTAATAGGAAACAGCAAGTTTAAAACTGCAGTGTTTAGAAGGGTGACCTGTGAGTATAGTCTTTGCCTGGTGCCCCAAACTGCTGTTAGCTACTTTGAGAGGCCATTTCCTCCTGGGAAGACTCACATGTCTTCTGGGTTCCCAAAGTTGTCAATCTGTGGCACACTGGTTCTCTGCAAGAAGCAAAAACAGGTCTGGAGTGATGCCAGGGGTTGGGGCCACCTCTTCATGCCCTACCGGCCCTTCCGTCCTCTTCCTTAAACCTCCTCACTACCTAGTTGCTGCTGTTAGAGCCTCACGTGGGTCTCCCACCTTTGAGAAACAGGCTCCACATTTTCATGACTCTTGCTTTTTCTCAGGTGAGTGTCTCTGCCTGGAACGACTCACATTCCTGTTTCCCCTCACCGCCTGCATCTGTACCCTCTACCCTGACCAGAACAGCCCTTCTCTGACAGGCACGCTGGTAACCCAAAGATGGTTGCTGGCATCAGCCAGACCACAGTTTGTTCCCACTCCTGACACTTCTATGCTCTGTGATGTCAGAAAATCATTTCCCTTCATGGAGATAATGTTGGTATCTAGGCAAGGGAACTGGTATCTTCCTTGTTATATTTGATAAAGACTGATATAACGCAGACAAAACTACCCGACACATCATAGACCTTCAAGAAACGACAGGCATTATGACCATGTTGCCTTTCTTCTGTGTGTGTGTGTGTGTAAGAGAGAGAGAGAGACAGACAGACAGACAGACAGACACTTGGGGCTAAATATAGAGCCTCAGCCTCATACATGCATGCTACATCTCTAATCTTTTTTATTTAAAATTTATTGTATTTATTTTATTTGTGTCTGTGGAGAGGATGTGCATGCCATCGCATATGCACATAGATCAGAGGAAAATGTGTAAGATCCAGTTGTCTCCATCTGCCATGTGGGTCCTGGTGACTGACTCATCATCAGGCGCCCTAGCAAGCACCTTTACCTGCTGAGCCACCTCAGTCTTTTTTTTTTTTTTTAACTTTTTATTTGGAGCAAAGGTGCCATTAAATTGCTCAGGGTGGTCTTGGACTCCCTGTGTAGCCCAGGCTGGTCTTGAACTTATAATCTTTCTATCTCAACACCCAAGTATGAATAGCTGAAAATGTAGGCTTTTCTTACCAGGCCTGGGTAAGGCCTTTTACCTTTTACCTTTTCTGGAGAATGTTTTCCCACAATCTATTTTATTATATTTACAACATGCTGTTTGCTTATGTTTTCATACATGCTTCCCACACTAGATTATGAACATCCCAAGGTCAGGCTGGTCACATCTCTCGTCTACAGCAGCACAGTGTCTGGAACAGAGTTAGACACTCCAAGTGTGTTTGCTAAAGTTACTAAAACTACCACTGATTTATTCGTTCATTTACAGACAGAACCATAGGAAAGATAATGAACATGTGTCCCTACAAAGAACCATAGTAGGACATACAGGTAATTGTTAAATAGTCCCCTATATCTGTGGTTTTCTGACTTTATCTGGTATCAGTCTGAGCTGCAGGGTCCCATCCTAGAGTTCCTGATTCAATAGATCTGGAATAGATCTTGATAGCTTGCACTTCCAACTAGTTCCCTGATGTGGTTGGTCTATAGCCTTCATTGTATGAACTACTTCCTGAAAAGATGAGTTAGAAAAACCACTGCCACCAAAATTACTTACGTTTGGTATTTGGGCACAATTATAGAAAAGTCTGACACAGTTGTCTCCCACTAGGAGATACTATCTTGATGTTCTTCCAACTCCTACATTGTCATGCTGAGAACCAAGTTTCCAGCACAGGAATCCTTGGACTCATGTAAACCACAGCTGCTTTTAATCACTCACAATGATGACATAAACAAGAAGCTGGTATTGAAAAAAGCAGTAACTCCTTGGCTTCATTTTCTCACTTGTAACTGGGAGAAAAATCAAGTGGAGTAGCAGGTGTAAGGGTCCTCTCAGTGTCCAGGGAGTCCAACAGTTACATAGGCTTGGGTGAATATAGGATTCACTGGGCACTGAGTATGGTCAGAGGAAGAGAAGTGTTTATGTCCTCCTAAAACACACACACACACACACACCCTAAAGAGGACCTTAGCCAAAGCTTCAGACAGAGAATAAAGAATAAAAGTGTCTACACTAGAAACACAAATGTGTGAATGATCATGATGGACCAGGGATTGGAGACCTTGACCATAGTTCCTTCTCGAGTTCCCAATTTGATTTCCTGGCTGTGCAAATGGCAGTGCTCCCCATTAGACTTTCCAGGCAAAGGCTTCATAATAACCTGCACTCATACTGGTAAAACCACACACAGGATTTTAAACAAGAACTAGATCTCTCAGTGTATGGAAACTTCTTTTATAAGTCTAAAAAAAAAAAAGTTCAGAATTAAAGGATTGGAAATAGAAATAGACCCTTTTCTGTATTTCATCCTTCTTCATCTGTTTATAACTGAGCCCCATAGACTAGTTTTCTTGTCCCTATTTACATAGGTCTTAGACATGAACTACAGAGCCTATACTAGGGGCCTTGGATGATCCTCCTTCCCTATCTACAATGAGACTCTTTCAAATGCAAAGGATCAGCCAAGCTATTTAACTTCAGAGCTTTTGATTTTAACCATGGATTCACCACACAAGGGCAATGGAAGCATTTGCAGGGGTTGTATCAGTTTTGGTTTAAGTCAAGGTAGTTGTTTAGTTTTCTCTCCTTTTATCAAATTCGACACTGGAAAAAAGAAACTGTAGAAGCAAGAGGAAAATACAGCTACTGAGAACAACAATAATAAAGTGTGAGCTTCTTGGGAATGCTGTCTGGGACTGTTCTGTGTCAAGGAGAAAGGGAAGAACTTCATAGGGTAGGAACAGCCAGGGTTTGCAATGGATGCTTTGGAATTCTTTCACCTCCTTCTTCTCTGCCTTGGACAAGCCCATGCTTCCCCTGTACAGGCAGACCAGCATCAGTGTGGCAGGTAAGCCCTGCCAGGCTGCAAGGATGTAAACAGGTTGGGATTGCTACTTTGACCTCAGCTTTCACACCTCCATCCAGACCCTCCCAAACTCAGGGCTGGTGGACACAACCCAAAGAGAATGCTCTTATCTTCATGCCTACAAGTTTAAGAGTAAAACCTCCAAAATGGCCCAGGGTGTAGGAGAAAACTGGACTTGACACTGAGCAGTACAAGGCCTGAGACCCACATGGATGTACCCAGAGATGGACCTGCCCAGGCATGCTCAGAGACAGACCAGACTGGACAAGCCCAGGGAGCAGCAGCTACAGTCTGACAGCCAATGGGATGCTGGGCTGGGTGAAGGGTATAAGAGGCTTCCCCCCTATAATAAACTGTGTCTGCCTTTTGACACTCACCTGACTCCCAGAGTCTGTGTCCTAATTCCTTTCCAACTCTACCCGGGCCTGAAGGGTCTCGTGGATGGGTACAAGCAACACCAGGGGACCTTGGGCTTTCTGCCCTGGTATTCATTCCCCCATCTCTTTAAGAGCATCTTTGGAGGTTCTTCCAATAGAGCAGTTACTGGTATACTTTTGTCTGAAGAATGCCCTCTTCTATGGGGAGCTCTTGCTGTCCTCTTCAACCAATCAAGGAGCTTCAGAGGCATACACATGAAACAACGAGGGAGAGAAGGGACACTCCCTCCCTAGAAAGTCAGTTGACTAGACCCTGGCAATCATTAGAATCACAAATGTCACAGTAGGACCATGCTCACATCCTCTCCTATGGGACAGACACCTGACCTTGACCTTTTCCCCAGCATACATTATCAAAGTGTTTGATTGACAGGCTCAGAAAAACATTATGTCATAAACAGTATTGGATTTAAAACATAGCTGCTGTAATGAAAGAAAATGGAAGAATACCTGAAGCAGAAGAATCAAAGGTATAAAATAAGTGTGGTAAATTCACTTAAGGAGATACAAGGAGAATTATTGGTAATCTGAAGCAAGTATTAAGCATCAACCAAAAACTGCCAAGTAGAACTATTACATGTAAACAATATAACTACTCAAAATAAACAATACAACTAGTGGCATAAATTATGAGCTGAAATTGAGTAAAGAAAAACAAGCTAAAGAATTAGTAAATTGTTCTGAGAAAATAACAGACAAATATACAATAGAAATCTAAGAGATATGGAAGATACAATAGACTTTGCACAACATAAGAACTCTAGGGATGAAGGAAGAAAAAGAACAGTCTCTAACTCATCCCTGGAAACTCAGGAAAAGCTTAGCAAGTGTTTTAGCCAGTGTTCTATTACTGTGAAGAGACACCATGACCATGGAAACTCATAAAAAAAATCATTTAACTGGGGTTTGCTTACAGTTTCAGAGGTTTAGTCCATTATCACTATGGTGGGTAGCACTGTGGCATGCAGGCAGACAAGATGCTGCAGAAGGAGCTAAGAGGTCTACATCTGGATCTGCAGACAGGAGAAAGAGATACTCTGGGCTTGGAATGGGCTTTTTGAAATTCCAAAGCCCACCCCCAGTGACACACTTCCTCTAACAAGGTCACACTTCCTAATCCTTTCAAATAGTGCCACTCCTTGGTGACCAAGTATTCAAATTTATAAGCCTATGGAGGCCATTCTCATCCAAGCCACCACAGCAAGGATTCAACTTAAGCCATTAAAGAGGATAGGACTTGATCAGGTAGATATGGATAGGAAACACATTCCTGGCAGAGAAAACTCATTCCTCAAATGCAAGGAATCATGAATGAAAATGAGGAATATTATCTGAGCATGTAGCCTGGTGTGTCTGGAGTAAGGGCTTTGTGAAGATCAATGAAGGGTGATGTCAAAATGCCAGAGGCAAGTAAGGATCAGATCAGGAAGGGTCTTGAGTATTTTCTTTCACTTAAACTATGAGAAACAATGACAGATAGGTGAGCTGCCCTACCCAAAATCAGGCCTTCTCACTCCTCATCTTCTATGCTTGGATAGCTCTGAGATCTTTCAGCTTGAAAATCTCAGTCTTTGGTAAAGTGATTTAAAGATTTGAGAGCAAAAGACTGTGAGTGTAGTTCAGTGATAGAGTGCTTACCCAGCATGCTCAAGGCCCTGCATTTGATCACCAGTATACTACTACTACTACTACTACTACTACTACTACTAATAATAATAATAATAATAATAATAATAAAAGTAAATAAGAATAGGAGTAGATGGGCCATGAGTTCACACTGGGTGGGTTTTCTGAAACAGGGATAATCCAATTGACAAGGAGTCATCTGAGGTTAAAAGTAAGACAATCAAACATAAAGGCAGAAGTGTGAGACTCACTGGTACATTTGGGGGAGTGATGGGGTTGTAACAGTGACACCTCACATAACTACTACTACATTGTGAATGAGGAACTAAATATTAGAGGTTATGTGACTTACCCAAGGTCATACAGATACTAAGATGCAGAGTTGAGATTCCAAGGAAAATCAGATTGGCTCTAGAGCCCAGATAAGGTAAGAACCATACCAAAGGCTCCTCCTCAGTGACCACCTCTCACTCTTGCTTCTCTCAAAGCCCAGCTCTCAGAGGGTCAGCAGGTAAAGTCCATTTCATCATCCTAAGACACTTGAGAGTCATTGAACTGGGCATTTGATGAGAAGAGCAAGCCCTAGACTGCAAATCAGAAGCTGTGAATCTCAGCAGGAGCTTTATTGTACTTGCTGTGTGCAGCTGTGACCAAGTCACTTCTCCAATATGGTCCCCATTATCTCTACAGATGGAAGACTGAGAGAATTCTAGATCTCTGTGACTGGCAGTGGGGTTTCTCCTAGACTTCCAAACCTCACCCACCAAGACTGACAACCTCCATTTTTCTCCTCCCTTCCATCCATGCCAACCATTCTAGCTTGGGTTTCCCAGCTGAGGACCCGATGTTGATTGTTTGAAAAGACATATGGCATCCCGGTGCAGCGGAGAGTCCATCGCAAGGGGAAACCATTGTTCATTCATCTGGACCGAGTGACATTCTTTATGCAAGAATAACTCTTGATTAAAGGGTGAGTTTTAATGGAAACTAATTAGGCAAACTCTTTAGCCTGGGCATAATGATCAAATGAGCTGTCACGCCATACCTGATACAATGATCTCACCCGCTACAAGATTTTATTCCTTAGCAATTACACTCCCACATGGCACTGCGTGCCGTTATTGCCTGGAGCACACATGTCAAATTAAAGAGCAACTTATGCACCTGATATTTAATTATTGCCTAGTACTACAGACACCCGGGGAATGTCAAAGTGAGCAGTCTTGCTTGGGAGAAACGAAACTGAAATCTTCTGTAAGAGAGTGAAAACATAGGAATAAAATATGTATAGACCACTATAGTTTCCTATTCAGCCATCTTACAATTCACAGTTACAAAATTCCATCTCCCCGATCTTGAATAATTCACCATTTTTTTTTTCTTCAGCCCGAAAAGTCAGCAGAAGGGCTGTTGCGGATAAAGGCGCCGGGCCTATTGGTATTTGTTTACTGCTGTGACTGATGGAGTCTGGACCCGGTCAAAGTGGAGTTCCCTGTGCAAACGATTCTTTCCCTAACAGGTTCTGACAGGAAAGAGGGTGCTTCGCACGCCTCGCTAGCCCAAAGGGAAATGTATGCCCTCAAGGCTAAGCCCTCAGAAAGTCCCATCATGCATTGCAGTCGTGCATGGTAACAAATCTAAGACTTGACCAAAGTTTCTCCCAGATACACTTGTCCAAAGTCTGGGAGGGCAAAAAGCCATTGAGATGTCAGGATCCTTCTCAGCTCTGGCCATATGTTAGGATAGCGTGGGAAACTTTGCAAACATGTGGATGCTTGGAGCACCACTGCAAACTAAAGCTGGGCTGGGAGTAACTTTTTAAAGCCTCTGATATTCAAGAACAACTGGGAACCACCGGTTCAGGTAATAACTAGTCAGACACAAGGGGGTCCTTGGTGTCATGAGAGCTGCTTCCTGAGCTTTTGTGATTTTGTGTATGCTATTTCAGTTCTTCCGCTTCGCAAAGTCTTCTGGGAAACAGCAGCCAGCATGGGCCAAAGTGGGGACGGTGAGGGAAAAGGAGGCAAGATGTTTTGACTATAGAGTAAATCTTCCTTCTTTCAGGAACTCTGGAGCTGGAGTGGCCTTCTTCATCCCTCTTTCTACCTGTAGAATCTCTGTTTAGCTTCAACATCAAGACCTAAGGCCACTTTCCCCGTGAAGTCTCCCCTGGTTGCCTCGGGAGAAACTACGTATCTATCAGGAGTCACAAGCCATGAAGGAGCACTGAACCAAGCTGCCCTCCTCAGTGAGAGTTCAAGAAGAGGAGCCCCGTGTCTCCATCAACCATCTGTGTTCCCAGCTGAGCAGATTCTGAGAGTTGTCTTGGTCCTTTATCCCCCAGATGAAGAAATTCAATTACCAGTTATCAGGGCTGCACCGCCTAATACTAAAAGGCCTTAATAAGTGTGCTTTGTATTTAGTAAACTGCACAGCTTGTGAAAACCCCCTCCAAACATCTGGCAGGAGGCCCAGCAGAGGTAAGGCTGGAGCCTCTAATGATGGCAACATGTAAACAAGTGTTTTGTTTCAACTGATAGTCATTAACTTCCAGTGTCAGCCATATCCCCAGAGGTTGCTTCCTCAGTCTTGCAAAGGCTTCTGGGAAATAGCAGCTGAGGTGAGGCCTGGAAGCTAAAGGGGGGCAGGATACATCTACTGATGGAAAGAAGATATACCCTCCTTTCAGGGATTGTGAGGTTAGGTGAAGATGGACTCTCAACAGTGATATTTGCTGTCTGTTTGACCTAAGACAGGAGGCCTCAGTTTTTTTGTTAATGCAATGGGTTTAACAAAAAAAGAGTGCTTCACAGAACAGAACAGTTGGAGAAAACATGCCTCAGCAAGGGTCCTTACACAACTCCTGACACAGAAAGCAGTTGATAAGCCAAATCTTTAGAGACACTTTCCTTTGTAGAAAAAAAAAAAGATTTATATTTACTCTTAATTATATGTGTGTGTGTGTGGGTACATGTTCCTATGCGTTCATTAGTTCAGCTACCTGTGGAGGCCATAAGAGGGCATTGGATAACCCTAAGCCGCAGTTACAGGCAGTTATGAGCCACCATGTGGTTGTAGTATTATACACTCTTAATCCCTGAGTCATCTCTCTATTGCTAGAGACATTCTTACAGGGGGTCTAAAGCTACCAGGAAGCCCTTGCCTAAATCAGTGAGTCAAGGTTCTCTGTGCTGAAGTTCATAGTGTCAATACACATAAAACTTTAATTAAAGCCCATAGGGGCACAGCTGGATCTTTGTTCTCTCTAGCCTTTAGCGAACAGCAGCCCTGAGAGATCCTCCACATGCTAACTCAGATCCAAGCAGCCATTGGTCCAGGAACCGTTTGCTGAATAGGTACTATGTCCTGAGTGCTCTGGGTAAATGATGCAGGGACTGGAGAAATGGCTCCATCTGCAAAGTGCATGCTACACAAGCATGAGAACCAAGGTCAGCTCTCTAGAGCCCATGGGTAGGGGGAAAGTTAGGTGCAGTGGTCCACACCTGTAATCCCAGCTCTACGAAGGCATAAAAAGGTGGCTTCCTAGCCAGTCTAGCCAAATCAGTGAGATTCAGGTTCAGTGAGAGACCCTGTCTCAAAAATAAAGTTGAGAGAAATTGAGGAAGACACTTACCATCAATCTCTGGACCCCACATACATGTGTGTGTATACACACACACACACACACACACACACACACACAGTTGGACAGTTGGGGGGGTTCTAGAAGGATGCAGACCTCAGACTCACTGGAAGGGAGATGCTTAGGCAATCTTGGTGGAAGGATGTTATTTGAGGATGCATATCTGTTAAGTGGGGTGGTGTTGGTTCCCTCTAAAGTTCATATACTGAAACCTCAATTCTAATCTGTATTGACACAGGGTCTTTAAAGAGGGAATTAAGGTTAAATAAGAGTGGAACTGTAATCTCACAAGATTGCTCTTATTATAAGAATTAGAGGAGACCAGAATCCTTGTCTGTGCATACATGGAGAGGGAGATACAGACACCTGCCATCCAGGAAAGGAGCCCCAACAGAAAGCAGCCTGCTGACTTCTTAATCTTGGACTTCCAACCTTTAGAACTGTGAGAAAATAAATTTGTTTTTTACACCCACAAGTAAGTGATGCTCCTTTACAACAGCCCAGCCAGCACCTGGAGACAGGGAAGCAGGAAACAGCAGAGGTGTACACAGCCAAGACAGGACCTGACAGAAGCTCCTGAGCTAGAGTTCCATTCACAGTGTCCTAGGGACCCCTAGATTCTTAGAAACTAGAAGCAGGATTTCCCTCAGTGATGAGTTATCCTGAAAGGGCAGCTCTCTTATGCTAAAGAAGGCTGACAGCACCCCACACATTGAAGCATGGCATCACAATGTAGCCCCATGGAGCAAGCAAACTCTGCCCTTTCTCTGCCACCCACTGTGGTCCAGCAGCTCCAATGTGTCATTGCATTGATTCCCCACAAGACTCCTGCAATAATGGATGGATGCAATGATACCTAACGATGCAATGATCTCTATTCCCCAGATCAAGTTGAATAATGTGTTTGAAGTCAAGAGTTGAAAAATAGCAAAGTTAGAACACAGAGATGACCTTTCCCCTACTGGCATACTCTTACCCTGACAGGAAATCCCTAAGATCCTGCAACAAACACTCCTTGTCCTCCTCCAGCAGCCTTCCTGTCCCCATGACACCTGTATCTTTTTCAACATAAAGAAGAACGGAATTGGGCTGTCAAGGTTGAGATGGCTCAGCTAAGGAAGGCTGTTGCCAAGCCTGATGGTCTGAGTTCCTACCTGGAACCTACATGCTAGAAAGAAAGAACTGACTCTCACAGATTGTCCTCTGATTTACACACACACACATAATACACACACACAAATAAATAAATGTAAAGCAAATTTTTAAATAATAAAAAAGAATGAAATCATCACTGCGAAAACTAGATATGACTCTAGATCATTGTATTAAGCAAAATAAACTAGATTCAGAAAGACAAATATTTCATCCTGTCTCTCACTGCAGAACCTATGAGCTAGGTGTATATATATATATATATATATATATATATATATATATATAGGTATATATATATATATATATACACACACACACACACATATATATATATGTGTGTGTGCACATATCATCTGTGTATACATATACATGTACATACTTTTACACACCCACACTTCTGAGCAAGCAGGAAGGGAATTGTGTGGGGAAGGATAGAGTCTAAAGGTGGGGAAAGTGAAAAGTGGAAGGGTAAAGGAGATTAAAAAAATGATTTTACTTAGGTACGTAAAATCTAGACTTAAATATATACTCTATACATATAAATATGACAAAGTATCTTCTTTGAAAATGGGAAGATCAGTAAGAAGAGAGGGAACATAAGAGAGTAATAGAATGAATATGGATAAAGTGCAATTATATTCATGTATGAAAATGACACAATGAAACACATCATTCTATAAACAAACAAAATAATTAATAATAAAACACAGGAAAGTGGAGATAAGTGTGTGCAACGAAGTGGCTAAATACGATCAAGGCACTTATAAACATAAATGAAAATGTTATAGTGAAGTCTGTTATTTTGTTCAATTCATATAAGCTATTAAAATACAAAAGGAAGTCTACATTACTTTGCCTTCAAAAGATCGTAGCAGCTGATACTCCTCATCTACGTTACCCAGGGGCTATCCCAGAGCATCACACAGATTACCCATTCATCTCAGTTCTCAGAAGTATTATTTTTATCATTCCCATTTTTTAATTTAAATTTTTTTTATTTAGATGGGGTCTCCTATGTTGGCAGATGAGTCTCCAAATCCTGAGCTTACATGACCCTCCTACTTCATCTTCTCAAGAGGCTGGGATACTGGTAAGTACCATCAAGTTTGGTATCATTCAAATTTTGCTAATAAGAAGGCTTTTAAATGATTTTCTCAGAGATGCCCAGCCAAGGCTTTGAAATAGAAGGTCGGGTTCCAAATGCAGTGTCCATGTCACACAGCTGGAGAACATGACAAGTCCCCACTGATACCTGGCACTGACATACAGTTCTCATAGGAACTTTCCAAGTGGAATGATGGCTTGCACATGAGTGTTTTGCATGAACAAAGCCTAGGAGAAGGGCCAAGCACAAAATCTGTTTACTCCAATGAAGTATTAAGTTCATGAGCCAATTTTTGACTCTTAATATCTTGATATAATAAGATAAAAGTTTTTGTTTATTTCTTTTGGTTTTTTTCTTCCTTTATATGGGGTCTTGTCATGTTGTCTAGACTGCCTTGAACTCACAATCCTTCTGTCTCAGCCTCCTATGTAGTTGGTGCTGTGTGTGTGTGTGTGTGTGTGTGTGTGTGTGTGTGTGTGACCATGCCCACCTCTTACAACACTGGTTTATAAGAAACCCAAATGCACAGTGGCAAATTTTCTATTTTCCATTGTTGTTCTGGGTGTAAATACCTGTAACAACTCTAATTGTGTGACATGTAGGATGTAGGCCTCCTGGGAATTACATCACACCCCAAGATCCCATGACCAACTCTAAAACAAAATCATCAGCATTACTGCCTGAGTCCTGAAGTTTTGTGCGAATTGGCAGCTGAATAACAGAAAAGTAGCTCCCGAGCACCAGGGAGAGCAGCATTTCAGGCTGAGAGGAAAGAGGTTGTGAAGGCTCTGTGGTTGGACAAAGCTTGACAGTGCTCCTAGAGACAGAAGGACAGCTGCTTAGCAGGACCAAAGCCCAGGGTAGTACTGGGAAAGAATGGGAGTATGGTAATGGCCTGGGGACAGAAGGAGAAGAGACGGTAAAGGGCTTGTATTTGCATTGTGTATTATATTTATAGCATAGTGGGGGGAGCTCTTTAGCATTGGGGAGCTGTAAACAAGAGGGGAGATAGCGTGGTAGAAGAGACTGGAAAATCACTCCAGTAGCAGAGTGAAGAATGAATGGTAGATAGTAAAAGTGGAAGCCTGGAGGGTCACTGAGATGACTCTGTATGAACATGCATGCCGCCAAGCCTGAGAACCTGAGTTCATTCCTAGGACCCACACAGTGGTAAGATAGAGCTCATCCCCACAAGCTGTCCTCTGACCTCCACATGCATTCCATGTGTGACCACACACACACACACACACACACACACACACTAATAATTAAAATTCGATGAAAGGATTAAATTGTCCTCTTCAAAAAATAGAAACAAGGAGACTCTGTTAACCATCTACTAGGAGTCTTATTGAACAGATGAGCTCTAGCTTCTGATCCTAGAATTTCTGTTTCGCAACTCAGATTACCTCCTTCCTTCCATCCAGACCCTAGGCTCCCTGTGAAGGTTAGTTTTAATTGTTAACTTGACACAATCTAGAATCACCTGGGAAGAGAGTCTCTGCAGGGGATTGTCTAGGATTAAGTTGGCCTGTGGGCATATTATGTGAGGGTTGCTTCGGTTGCAATTGAGATAGCAAATCCCACCCATTATGAGCATGTCATTCCCTGAACCATGTGAGAATAGGGGCAGGGGAGGAGACAGAAATCAAGCTGAACAGCAAGCTTGTGTGCATGCATTCGCTCTACTCCATGAATGTGACCATATCAAGTTCCTTCCTTGATTTCCTGCAATGATGAACTGTAACCTAGAGTCTAAACTGAACGAACCCTTTCTCCCCTAAGTTGCTTTATGTCAGGGTAATTTATCACACTCACTCTCCAAGACTCAGCCTGCCTTGCTGTTGGCCTGCTTCCTCCCACCTGCCCCTTTGGTTCTGCATAAGTTGGGATAATCTTGATCTTACAGGTCCCCTAAAGGCAGTGCTCTGACTCATAATGCTGCTTGTAAATCCAAAGGTGCCCCAAGATTGATGAAAACAAAGTGAGAGTTGACACCAGTCACCAAGTCAGAGCAGAACATCCAAAGTGGTGGGTTTTGTGAATGGATGGGTTAGAGGTACTGAATGTTCTTTGCCAGACTGGATTGGCGGGGTCCTCCACAGATAGAGGAATCATGGGAGAAGTTGCAAGGAGGCTACCACCCAGCAAACATCTCCTTATCTTGCTGGCTGGGATGCTGCTGTCCAGAGGCTCCTTCCTGAGTCATGTGGGACCTGATGGCTACCAGGTTCATTCGTTAGTGGCCTGACATTGAACATACAAACTATGTGATTTCTATGTTAACGACTGCCTCCCAGGCATAATGAGTGTTCATAATTATGTTTCACATGATGCCAATAATACTGTGGCACAGCGTTTACAGAGGGATCATGGTTATGAACCGAGCTGAGGAATCCACAGCACAATCCATACAGCCCCAACATCTATGCAGGATGGGTTTGAACTGACAAAAGAGATTCCCCTCCTAGAAGTATATGGCTCCAGGAGAAGAGGTTTCCCGAGACAGGTTCTTCTCCTCCAGTATCCTGTCAGTATTCAGGAAAGACTCCGAGCTTGACGAAACCACTAGACCTAGGAGGAAGTCGATTTTTGAAACTTTTTCATTTTCTCAATCTCACTCCAACTATGTGATATTTATATATAAATACATAATGTTTGATTCTGCTTTTGTTGGCTTTTTTTTTTTAAGGCAGCTCCCTGTATGGCTAGACTTGGCAATGAGACAATAAAGGGTTTTCAGACATCTGATATAGAGTCTGGATCTAAATTGGGTTTCTAGAATAAGATCTACTGCTAGTCAGCTATGTCACCCTGACTCGTTTTTATACACCACCTCTCCCAGACTCAGTTTACTCATTCATAAAGATGGGAGTAGCATTTTGCTAGTTTGGTGCAGAATTGTTCTAAGAATAAATGAATAACCTATTAAGGATTCACTTTGCATATGTTGTAGGTGTTTATTCACTTAAATCTCTCAGCATCCTTCTGTGGGAGCACTGGGGTCATCTCAGTCTTAAAATGTCAATACTGAAGGTTAAGGATGCTGTTTGGAGTTCATAGAATGGGTCAGCTGAGGGGCCTACCATTCAGGCCTAGGCACTCTGAACTCACTTCTGATGACTTAGCCTGGTGCTAGGACAGAATCAACCAAATAAAGAATGGGAATCCTTGCCATGTTTATGGACTGCAGGGCAGCTCTGTGAATGGATATTTGTTGCCCTCATTGGATCTAGAGCATAGCTCATGGTCACTGAGGGACTCAGTAAAGGGGAAGCAATTCCTGCCACCCCTAGAAGCTGGATGCCTAGGCTATAGAGGAGACAAGTACAACCCTTCCATGAGAATAGCACTGAAGCAATAACACAGGAAAGGGACATGGGGAGGAAAACAAGAAATCTAGACTCCAGCTCCATGTCTGATGCAGAGACCATGGTAGACAAAATCAGGGAACCAGGGTCTCCAGACCAGTTAGAGCCACCCTCTGGCCTCCATTTGTCCCATGTATAAAATTAGGAGGTCAATTAAATTTTAATGCCTCTAACATCTTGAAAATTCCATGTCCCTGAGACTCAGTTCACCCATAGCCATAGATTAACATCCTCAGACAAACAATTTCATTTAGGTCAAATGATTCCTTGCACATAAACAAGAGGGAAACAAAGACACCTCCCCAAACACACACACAAAACACACACACACACACACACACACACACACACACACACACACTCAACTCACTCAATCCTGGATCCTCATAATGCTTATACAGCCCACCCCCACCTCAGTGATACACAAAGGCACACAGACAGTTAAGCAGAGGCACAAACACCTGGACTCTCTAAGCTGCTCCATCCCCCACCCACTCTGGCTCCCGCCCCACACACCCCCTTTCCAACTCCCCTGCTGGGAAACCAAGGGGGCCTAGCCTTTCACTGTCAAGCTACCTAAGCTGATGGGCTGGTGCCACCCAATGGTCAGGATCAGAAGTACATCCTTGTTTTCACGACCCAAAAGGGATTGGACAGAGCCCAGGGTCATTCAATCCATCTTTCTCTGCCTAGTGCGGCTGTGTCCAGGGCTGCCCTAGATAGACCAGGCTGCCTATGGTCATAAAATTTTTCAAAGGTCAGGGGATTGTCACTGACACTCTGGGAGGCTTTGGGCCAGGCTGGAGCCTAAAAATATTGGGTGCAAACTGTGTGCTCAGCACCATTCTAGAAGCTTTATCTGCAATCTTCTTTTGATCCTCACACCTGCTGTCTTTGCAGGGCATGCATTACTGTCTCTATTTTAAATAGTTACAACCAAGAGGGGTGACTCTGAGACACAGCTCCAGCTCTTTCCTGACCCAAAAGCCAGTGTTCTTTTCAGCAGCCACCTGGCCACTTTGGACTTCAGTCTTGTCATCTCTACATCATTGACTCTAATCATTCATTCATTCAGTCAGTCAGTCATCTTTCCAGAAAGTGTTATGGAAGATAGGATCCATGTTAGAGATAGACTCCAGAGGGGCACCAGGGTATGACTTTAGACTTCTGGAATCAATGAACCTTGTGTCTTTCTGAGTCCCTGAACATATGACCTTAGTAGCACTTCTTTGACAAGTTGTATAAAGGCCTCCAAAAATTTCCAAATGGTGAAAATGAAGAAACCCCAGCCTGGAGTGGAAGGCCCTCAGCATACAGAGGAGGAGGCCAGCCAGTGTGCTTACCCAAGGACCCTTTGATCCATACACTTTTAGTTTGAGACTGCCCAAATCAGGAGCCTGGACATATTCAAGGAAAGGTTGGAAGGAACTGTGGTTGTCTGGTTTCAGAGCACTGCCATTTATGTCGCAGTGAGGTGAGAGCCAGGAACAGAGAGGCACATCCAGTGCATGGAACCGTGGTATGGCTTGTTGTTCTGACATCTATAGTCTCTGTAGCCCAACTCCAACCTGTGCTCCTGCTCAACTGTTTCTCCATCTATATCCTTAGATTCTACCACCCAGGCTCTCCACACCCCACAGTTCACTAGCTCCTGATTTTGCTTGATTATTCTTAGTACTGTATGGAAATAGAGACAGAATAATAGAATCCTGATATGCAAAGTACCAGAAGAAATGAACCAATGCAAACTGTATGGATAAGTAAGAGACCCAGATATAAGGACTTGTCCAAGATCACACAGCCAGCATATGGTATGACATAGTACCACACAATGCAGCCTGTAGAATAACTGGATGCAGAATTCACATCCCCTGCTCTAGTGTGAGAATCACTTTCTGATTTTCCTCTTCATCTTCACCCTGTGAAATCAGACAGTGATGGAAGTCTGAATCAATTCTATATCATCTTTCTATATTCCCTTTCTTCTCCAGTTCCCCAGCCCAGGTGTTACTAGAGCATAAACCCCTGGAAGACAGAAAATGTCTTCAGTTTTTTCTAAAGTCTTAATTTTAGCACAATGATTAACTCTACCATGTAAATTAATAAATACTCAATCCTAGCACATACATATCAATATTGGTTGGATAGATGAAGGTATAGATGAGTGGGCAGAAGAAAGGGAAAAGGGGAGGAAGGGAGAGAGAATTTTTAGAAATTGAATATCTGTATCTGCATTTTACCTAGTCCTTCTGTTCCAGTTAGCCACTCAGCCTTGCCTATTATCCACAATGGTATCAGAATGCCTTGCTAAAAATTAAAATAAAGCTGAGTCTTTCTCGTCCCTGTGAAACAGCACTTGAAGCTGGGCCTCACAGCACAGACCTGTAATCCCAGCCACTTGAGAAGCTGAGACAGAAGGATCACAAATCCACGAACCACCTGGGCTACAAAGTGAGTTCAAAACTAGCCTGGATGATTTGCTCTGACTCTCTCTCAAAATGAAAAGAAGGTTGGGATACAGCTCTGTAGTAGAGTCCTCGTCTAGCAGGCACAGGACCCTAGGCTCCATCCCAAGCACACACACACATCAGGTGGATCGTTTACCTACCATATGCACTAATGACATCAAGGCACACATATACCCACCTTAAACTCGAAACCTTGGTAACTCAGCATTGCCTGAATACAGCAGACAGGCCTTCATTCTCATGCTGTCTCCTTAGATCCTCAAATTCCTTTCTGCCAGTCCCAGAGTCAGTTAAAGCCCCAGCCAGCCAGCCGAGTTCAGTTCAAATGCCACCTACATGTCCCAGTTCACCTTATGAAACCGCTACACTCAGAACATGTTTTCTTCGGGCTTTGATAAGCACCGTGTGTCTCATTCTGCCCTTAAAAAGTGATCTTGTAGGATTTTCACCTGGGAATCGCAGTTGGTCATTTTCTGCCCAACTCTCCCAACACGCTCTCAGCTGCAGAGCTGGCTTACTCGGCAAAGTAAGTGCTTATTCGGCATCCGTTGAATTGATGCTCCTCTTACCACACCATATGCTCCCGTTGCCCCTGAGGCTTCAGTTATATTTCACTCTAAAACCACTTACCTTACTTCCTAGATCGTTATAAACAAGAGCCCTTCAGGAACTGGACACAGTGTCTCCAAAGAGCCACAGCTTTAGGGCAAGGACAAAGAAGGGTTGTAGAACTAAACACAGTACATGTGCAAACAGACTCCTCTGAGGGCAAAGCGGAGTGAGCTAGATCTCATGTGTAGGAGACTGGAGGAGCCAAATTCTGAACAAAATTAAGATGTCCTTTTGAAATTTCAAGTTGTATATTAATAGAAGAGTGTGCCGGGGAGTCGGGGGTATGAGTCCTTCATGCAATATCCAAGCAACTATTACATACGAGCACTGAGGGCAAATCAAAGACCATGTAGAATTATACAAGGAACCACAGCAATGGTCAGACCAGAATTCAAAGGGCCAGGCCAGCACCAAGCATCTATGATTTCATCTAATCTCTAAAAGTTACCCACGTGATACAGCACCAGCTGAGCTGACTTCCACTGTCCGTTTCTGCCTCTCACTTCAGTGCCCCCATCCCGCTCTCAGCTCCCAAGACCACTGTCCCCACAGAGGTGCTTCTTGGTAAAGATCATCTTGGTGGCCTTCTTCACGGCTCTTAACCCACACTATGGATCACCTGGGTCCAGGTAGAATTTCAATACACACTACCTTCCCAAAGGTCCCAACATGATAGTGGTCCATGTGCCCACAGAGATCACTTGTTCACTACAATGCCATTTCCTCTAGCTTCTCTCTAGTTCCCCCATCATCTACTGATATCTGGAATCACTTTCCCAATAACCAATGCTTACCCACATTTTATCTGCATTGTGGGTACCTCTGTCTCAGAATCTGTGTTGGAGGATGCAATCCAACCTTCACAGTGATGGGTCAAAATACAGTGTCATCTGATTACTCATCACTGCAAAGAAAATCCAATTTAACCTTGGGCACAATGACAAACTTGAATGAACCTATTTCAGCACATGCACGAAGGTTTCTCAGATTGCGTAGTGTTGAGAGTCTGCTCTCTGTAGCAATCAACTTAATGATCCCAAGATGAGAACAACTTGAATCACCCAGGGAGCTTGTAAGTCCAATCTCAAGTGCCTGTGAGAAATAAACTAGATGACACAGGTAAAGGAGAAGGAGCTTGGGGTTATGCAGACACAAGCCAGACAATGTCTAGAAGCATAGAAACTTAGAGAAGCAATGCAGGAGTCTCCTCTAGAGCTTGTGGAGAGAACCCGAAGTTAATGGCAGCATGGTGCTGGATTATTAGCCTTCAGAACCACAGGAGAATACATTTCTGTTGCTATAAGCCACCAAACTCGTGGTATCTTCTTACCACAAGTATCTTATCTCTTGCATCTTGCATCTTACCACTGGTATCTTATCTCTGAAAAATGGATATAAAGGTATAATTGTCCTTGTCTGGTTGATGAAGGAATCAAGAATCAGAAAGAAAGCTACCCAGAATCACACAGGAAGAACATGGTGAAGCCAGGATTTGACCCAGCTCTTCCCAACAGCCCAGTAACCACCATAGCAAGGGAAGTAAGGGAGCAATGTGTCTGACACTGTGCCAAGCACACACTAGACAATGGGAGGCTGTTAATTCACTTACTCTATCTAAACTCCCCCTTCCTGTCTGCTGTTCTATCCACTGACCATGACTAGGTGGCCGAGAGTTAATCGGATAACCCAGACCCTGTTAGTCTTTAAGCTGGCATGTCATCTCTCTTAGAGTGGGCTTGCCCCTGGGATACACTAGCACACATCTAGAAGGTTCTTAAGGATCAACTTGTCGGGTGAGTGTTTCAGCACCATGGCAGCTGGTGGGAAAGATAGATTGGAGCCTGTGCCTGGAGTTAATGTCAGTCGGAATTGAAGATGTGCCAGCCTCATCAGGACAGATTCTTTAATTAACCTGCTAATCCTGTCAGGATTGGGTTCACTCTCTTTCTCCAGAAATGTGTTATGTGTCTCTTCTTTCACCACTTTGTCATTTGCTCTATTTCAGATTCAAGGTGTCCTTTAAGGCAGTGCTTTAAAGACTCTCTGTCCTCCAAGTCAAGCTGTTGAGACAGTGGCCCCCAAGCACTCCCTCTGCGGAGCCATCCCTGCTCTCCTCCAGCACCTTCCCAGAGCAGAGGAGCAGCTATGTCAACAAATAAACTCTCACAGAGCAACAACCATGTCTGGTGCTTTCCAGCACATTGCAGGAGATGAGGGAAGGAAGGAGAAAACCCTGGCAGTGCTTACAGGCAGCTGCTTTGGGGTAGGAACCATAGAACAAATCTGGTGACTGTAGATTCTCCCCAATAGTTGTGTGTGTGTGTGCATAAGCTAGAAGATAATCCCAGAGACTTCTAACTAGTGTGGGCTAGCCCAGGGATCCATCTGTCTCCTGCCCAGTATGCCTTTATGCTCACTTATCATTATTATTATTATTATTATTATTATTATTATTATTATTATTATTATTATATATCCTATGAGTCAAACTCATGTTTTTGTGCTTGCACAAGTACTTTACCAATTGCGCCATCTCCCAAGTACAGAAAATCACAATACTTTTAGGGCCAGGACAGAATAAAGTCACAAGACAGCTTGTGGTCAAGGGCAACCAGCTCAGGATCTCCAGTCCCAGACCCCACCAAATGACCACACACAGGAGAAACAAGTACCCTCTAAGTCCATTTTCTTTTGGCATATATAAATACTACAGAGTGATTTATAGTGAATAGTGAAGTTTATTCAGTTCATGGTTCTGAAGGCTACAAGTTCAAGACCTGGCAAGCTCATCTGGTGAAGTCCATGCTAGTGAGGGCTCTGCAGAGTTGACACATGCAATCACAGAACACCCAACCTCAGGTCTCTCCTCTTCTAATAAAACCAAAGTCACATTTGGTTAACACTCCCACCCTTATGGCCTCATTTAACCTTAATTACCTCCCAAAGGTCCCATTTCAAACACCACAGTCGAATTAAATTACCACCCCATAGTCTATCACCACAGAGATTAAGTGTCAATCTGGGCTTTGATGGAGACATTGAAAGTCTAGCACTTCACATTAAATAATCCATTTACCCACTCCGAAAAGCACCATGTGGAAGCCGCAGTTCTCATTACTCTCTTCACAAGCACCAGCGTTCCCCAAATGGATTCTACAGCTAAAATCCAATGTTGGCAGTACATTTCCAATCTTCAGAGTCCAAAATGTTCATGAAGAACAAATTTTTAATCAGAACTTTTTCCCACAAGTTTGTCTTTGAAACTTCAGATCTGGTTGTCCCTTGGCTGCTGGGAGAGGCTCATAGAAAACAGACTGGGTGGGAAAGGAAAGGTGTAAAGATGGGAGCTTGGAGATGACAGTGCCTTGTAGTTAAACAGACCGTGTGCTTCTTGCTTCCTGTAAGAACTTAGGGGAGGGAAAGTGTGTGGTTTTCCTGTATATGTATTTATCACTTATAACTCTGTTTAAAAGGATTGTGAGTTCCAAGGAATCCTCAACTAAACTTGCCTAGATGAAACGAAGCAAAAAGTAACACACACACACACACACACACACACACACACACACACACTCCATAGAACAAACTGCTACTCTGGAGATTATAATTGTTTGTGATGAATGAATAGATGAACATATAAATTTTCCTCTCAAAAGATATCCTAAGCTGTACTCTATTAATTTCTTGTTTTTGTCAGACCAGTAGAGTGTTTCTAGAAAAGAAAGCTTCTAAACCAATGCAGTACCTGATGCATTGAGAAATACCTGTGATTCCCTGCCAGAAAGTCACATGATTCTAATTATGGAGAGCATCAAATGTCAAATAAGGTATGCTCTGAAGAACAGATGACCTGCCTTCTGCAGAGTACATCAATATTCTCCAACTAAAGAATCCCTCAGATAAAAGCCCATGAGACATTCAAGAGGACTAAGTGTAGTTTTGAATTATATTCTGAACTGAGCAAGAGAGATGATACTAAAAAAGACATTATTGAGGTAATTGGAGAAATTTGAACAATGTCTACTCATTAGATCAATGTTAAGTTTCTTAAGCCTTTTTATTATAGCTGCATGAAGAAATACTCTCATTCTCGGGACGCACATGGCAAGTTCAGGAAGAAAGGAGCATGTTTTACGATTATAAAGGGAACATGGTTAAACTTGAGAAATGGCAACAACCGGAGAACTTGAATCAGAACCATGCCAAAGCTCTTTTACTATGAAACTTTTTTGGTTAGGTTAAAGCTATTTCAAGTTAAATCTGAAGATAACTAAAGGGTTGCTAGGAAAAATCATAACAAATTATACCCTGTACTTCCCTTTGCTCCCTCTTTCTCTGTCCTTCTCTTCTTCCCTTACCACCTTCACAGCTTCCATAAAAAGAAATCACCAATCCAAAATAGGAAGAACAATTCTGACAACCACTAAGTGAGAAAATGTTTCAAACAAGGCAGGAAATGCTTACTGAGGCTTTTCAGATGTGTCGCTTGATAGGCAAGCAGAAAAGCACAGCGCAACAACGTCAGCTTCTTTTTGCCAGGACGATATAGAAGGGACTACACATTGAATAGACTGTATGTCCTTTCCCAAAAAGTCTCCAGTGCTAAGATTTTATATATATGTAAGTGTGTGTGTGTGTGTGTGTGTGTGTGTATACAAATATATATATATATTTTTTTTTTTTCCAATCAAGTCAGGCCCAAAGCATCTACCACTTTACCAAATGAAGAGCCTCAGAGTGCTCTGGATTTGGAACAAGTTCATTCTCTGCCATGACAAAGTACCCTTAGCTTAGATAGCTTGCGCAGCAGCAACTTATTATCTCAAAGTTATGAAGGTCAAAGAACCAAAGCCAAGGTATTGCAGGATTGGCTCTTTCAGTGTATGATAGAGCAGTTATACCACATCTTTCTCCTTGGCTTACAGATGGCCTCTTTCTGTCTGTGTATGTTTTTTACATCACCTACCCTCTGTGCATGTATCTGGATAATAACCATCATCTACAAGGTTCATGTTGGATTCAGACCTGACTTAATAACAGAATTTTAATTTTATGATCTCTATAGAAAACTTATCCTTAAATAAGATCACTTTCTGAGTCCTAAGCACTAGTTAGATCTTCAGCATATGAATTAAGAGAGGATGCAACCTATCCACAGTGTCAACTGGGAGCTGGACTCCATTGTCATGTATCTAAAAATACAAGATACCCAGTATTTAACTCATGCATGTTGGCTAACTAAAACTCTGCTCCAGTCTATTCCAAAGATTCAGATTTCATATTCCCAACTCTATTCAGAAAGGATAAACCAAACATGAGAAACATCACATAAGCTGCCCAGATAAACTGTTTTCTGAATTGTTAATGTTGTAAGATGGAACTGTAGGAAAACATTGTATTGGCCACTTCTTATTCCTGTGACAATGTATCTGCAATAGGGGAGAAAGATTTATTTGGGCTCACAGTTTCATAGCTTTCACTCAACAGCCAGTCTGATCTAAGGCAAAGGAAGAATATCATGGTGATAGGGCCATGTCTAGAAGCTCACTTCATAGCCACTAATAAACAGAGGGACAGAAAAGGATGACAGCAAGATCAAGCCCCAAGGACATGCCCTAATCACCTACTGTCTCCAGTTAAGCCCTACTCCCTAAGCTTCTACATTCTCCCAAATAGTACTGCTGGCTAAGTACCAAACATTCAACAAATAAGACTGGGGGGGGTACATTTGTATACAAAGCATAAGAAAGACTGTTAATGCTTGAGAGCTAACACAGTCTTCCTAACTGTAGTAATAAAGAGGAGGAAGAGAGATACCCAGAACAAGAATTACTAACGCATGATATAATAGTCACTTTTCTCTTTGCTGTGACAAAACACCCAACAGACACCATTTAGGAGAGAAAGATTTATTCTGGCCCACAGTTTGAGTGAGTACAGTCAATTATGGCTGGGAGAACACAGCAGAGTTTGTGGTGGTAGGAGCCTCTGGCCACAGCCACTCACTGTCAGCAAATCTAGAAGCCAAGAACTGGGGGTAGAAGCAGGGCGGGTCTGTGACTCTTCACACTGAACCTTAGTGTCCTCCATCAGTCAGCTATACCTATAACCTAAAGTTTCTACAATCTTCTAAAACAGGGCTACCAGCTGGGGGCCAAGTGTTCAAACACATGAGTCTGTGGAGGACATTTTATATCCAAACCTAATTAATGAGATCCCACCCTCTATTAGGCATGCCCTGGAGGGAGACCGAGAGAGTACTATGAGACTACTGCTTAGTCCTCACAGGTCACTTATAATAGGGCTTCTTGAGAGTGATTTTAGAGTATTTTCGAAGATTGTTTTAATTCCAAGATGCTTGGTCTTACATCTCGGAGACATAAACACACCAGAAGTGAAATAAACTCATATGACTAGTTGATGGATTTACTGGTTACCAGTAAAGAAAGAGACAACAAACAAGCTCTCTTTCTATTCCTCATTTCCATAGACTTCTTCTCTATGGAAACAAAGACCTGTGCTTAAAGGCTCCAGCTACCATGGTGTTAAGAGACTTGACCTCCCCAGAGTATGAAACACAACCCCAACTCTAAGGCCATACAAACCTGAGTTAAAGTCCAGCCTTCTAGCTGAAACGCATCAGAGTTCCGCCCCAGTCCCGAGTCCATAATAGGCACTCAATTAAAGTCTACCGTGTTGGAAAAAATATATATACCTTCCATTATGTTGCATTTCCTCATTTTTCTCCCATATTGAGAGTGACAATTTCCATTTGTGACGATCAGCCACAACATACATGCAAATGTGCTAAGTAAAATTAGGTGTAGCTGAGTGAATGTCTTTTAAAGACATTCCGCATCCCAAGCCAGCAAGCAGAGAATGTGGGGAATTATTCCTGCTCTCTGTACTATATGCAAATGCTCAGATTATAGCTAATTACATTGTTGCAAAGCAGAGCCAAGAAACTGCTGCCATACTCCTAGTCTCTTTGGGGAACACGCCATGAAAAGAACTTTTTTTCCCCTCCTTTGTAAATTACACTATAATATAATTGGGTCTCACTGTTCGTGTAACACTTCTCTCAGGGATAGCGCAGGAAAAACGAACAATGTCTTCCTAAATCTCTGTTAAGATCATTAAATGTGGGATCACAACATACTAGCAAGCACCCAAGTCTTCATGTGTCACAGTAACAAAACTGGGAAAAGAAAAAAGTGACAAATTACGTCATACTTTTTTTTTTTCTGTTACAACGGAGTCCAAGGTAATAAAGTGTTAATGGATTCGGCCCTGCATCATTGGCATTGTGAGGCATTTTTTTTTTTCTTAAGTTTTTACTACATTGTAGAAAAATTGTCCTACGCTGTTAGGCAGCTGTTTAGAGAAAAGCTTTGACAGTGTGCAATTGACTCTATTTTTACTGCGCTTTCATGTGCATTGTTAGGATTATATACTGTACTGTGTACTGCTTTTCAGTTTTACACACGAAGAAAATTTCTCTTTAGACAATTTGGGGTTGGAGACAAACTAGCACCCAGCCAGCCAGTTAAAAGCTGCATGCACCCAGCTTCTCTTCTTGGATACCTTGGATGGAGTTATCTGAGTAACCATCAGGGTACACTAGACAGAAAGGGACTTCCTAAGATCAACCTTCTTGAGGGATTGTCTCTCAGCTAAGAGTGGGTCTGGGGTGCTTAAGATCCCAAGCTCTCATTCTGAGGAGCTGGCAGGAATCCGACCCATCCCCCCTCCATAGCGGACAGGCCACAAGCCACAACAAAACACCATTCCCTCCAAGGGTGTACTATCTGGCAAAATTGTTTATCTGGAGTTACAACTAAACCCTTCTTTATAAGGTCTATCCCTCTAGTCCCCGGAAAATACCTAAGTCCTCAATACGCAATGTCTGTCCTAACTGCCTGTCCTAACCAATGAGCTTCCAATGACTTTCTGGGATACAGGGACCATTTCTCTGGTTATAAATATGTAAGCCCTTCTACCAATAAACTAGTTCAAGCCCTCTGCCCTGGGCTCCCAAGAATCTGGTTCGTTCTCATTGGCTCAGAGACATCTGATCTAAGACTGGACGGGTGCGCCCTAGAACCCTGCTGCCCGGCATCTTCCTGCCTGGGAGCCACTGCTGCCACAGGCGGCAGGCTCTGGAGTCACCTCACTGGACTGGGAAGGTTTTAACTTACAACACTGTTTCTCATCCTACAGATTAAGAAATACATAAATACACTTCTGAAAGTATACACATAGACCTATCCAAGTGGCCACAGTAGTCCAAGGAGGATTTTTCCAGGAAATTGGAACAAATTTACAATTGTGAACTTTTTTTTCATATTTTTGTTTTGTGTTTTGCATTCGCCTTTTTCTGGCAAGTAGCCTCTCTTCCTGTTTGTCCTTTGGCATGCATCACGGTGTCCCTTTCCTTTTAGCATGCTGTTTAGCTAATACACTTGACCTCCTAATTTCCAAGACCACACAAGTGTGTGCATCTTAAATTTAATTTTTTTTTTCAGATTCAAATCAATACGTCACAAATGCTAAATGCTCTTTCGGTGCCTTCCTACCTCTGACTGCAGAGGTGTGCTGTCTCGTGTTTGAGAAGTGCAACTATAGTTGCGTCTTTTTAACAGTCGGTATGTCATGGGGTTACTCATCAGCAAAGACAAAATGGCTACAAACAACTCATCCTGCCATCTGGCATGATCCAGTGTCATCAGCTGCCACATAGATCCTCGTTTTAGAGAAGGGAAGTAGTCTTGCCACCATCACTTTATTGGCAGGATGACCTCAAGCTAGTCAACGTCCTAGAGTCCTCTTAAGTTGCACCAACATCCTAGGCTGTTGTGAGGACGAAATGTGAAAATGCTTTTAAGATCTGACCAGTGCACCCCTCAGCACAAACACAGGGTAGGCATGCGATGACTGCTCCAGAAGTGACGGATCGATGACGGACAAGGACTCAAAGCATTAATTTTTTAATAAAAAAGAAGAATTAATGCTCTTGTCTTGACAAACTGTAAATTGATTCTGACCACTCCAGTGGCCTTTATGCCCCTTTCCTGTGGCTGTGCATTTTTTTTCCCTGTAAATTTGTGGCTGCTGCCAATTGAGTATAGCAAAATGGGAACTTGATTTCAAATACATCTGTCAATGTCACTACCTGAACAAGGCTATTGACCCCCTTCTCTGTCTTTCTCTGTCTCTGACTATTTCTCTCAGTCTCCCCCCCCCTTTCTCTCTCTCTCTCTCTCTCTCTCTCTCTCACACACACACACACACACACATGCACACACATGAAAAAAAAAACACATCATGCTTGGATTATCCTGTGGATCTTTAAGAAAAGAAACATCATTGTTCCTCAAACTGTAGATGATTATGTGATGAGCGTACAATGACAATTTTTATAATAAGAATTATAATGCATTATAATAATGTATTAGTTACTTTTCTGTTGCTGTGATGAAATACTGTGACTAAAAGCAACTTGAGAAAGGAAGAGTTTATTTGATCGTATAGTCCCAGAAGGCGAGTACATAGGACAGGGAAGGCATGACATCAGGCAGCTGGAGCAGGAAGCTTAGACATCACATTTCTAGCCACATGTAGGAAGCAGAGAGAGTGGGGCAAGACTATAAACTCTCCAAGCCCTCTCACAGTGATTTACTTCCTCCAGCAAGACTCCAACTCCTAAAGATTCATACGCAATCTTCCCCAAACAATGCCATCAACTTGGACAAATAGAAAATACATGAGCCTATGGGAGGCATTTCTCATTCAAACCACCACAGCTATCAATAGCTACAACTTGCATACAGCAATGTGACAGACTATTCATAGGTACTGACAGTATTATCCCTTACAGTAGCCAAACAAGATAATAGCAAGATACCTGTGTGGATAAAAAGGCTGAGACACAAGGAGGTTAAGTGTACTCAAGTAAGAAGGTAGGTGAAAGACTGAGATGGGATTCACACCCAAGAAATCTAGCTTTAGAGAATATACCTTTATTGTAATTCACAAGATCTAACTGCTTACTTAAAATTACTTCCATGCCAGACACTCCATGTCCATACCTGATTTAATCACCTTGACTTAAAATCACAGTAAATGAGGATAGAACCCAGCCGTTAGCCTACCTGGTTTCCAAAGGCATGTTCACCTCTACAATATACTAGGTCACAACTGAGTGGCAGGTTTTAGAGGAAACTCTAAGTGATCCTACTAGAATGTTGCTTCCCAGTTAAACCTGATAATACCTGCTCACACTTGTCTTACCTCGCTGGAAGACACGGGACATTAAGCACCTGCACCTCAAGAGTCTGGTATTGCTGGGTTCTATTATTATGTCATATGAGTCTCTTGAAACTCTGAAACTGATGAAAAATATCAGTCACCAAGGAGCCACACTCCAAACTTCCCCCTCGTATCCCTAGAATCTAATACAGACTTCAGCACACGACCCCCCCCCCACACACACACCCATTATGGAAGAATTTTCTATGACATTTAAAGATCTGAGAAATCTCTGTATCCAAATTCTCACTTTTTGTTCATGCTCCAGTGATGGCTTCAGTAAGACAGAACCTTGTCACTTTGCATCAACAACAAAACACACAGAGCAGCAGAGACAATGTCATCCTCAGGACAATTCTAACAAGACAAATACAAAGTCAAGAGGCTGTGCAGATCCAATGTCATGGCAATTCTACTAAAGGACTCTTCAAACCAGAGAGTGATTATGTGACTTTAACCTGTGGGTTTGATAATAGTCTTATCAAATTTGCTCTTAAAAGCCTTATGGAGAAGCTATTACCTTGGTACTTGTTCTGATTAATTCTTCTAAGTGTCTCCCTGTCCCCAACTATGATCTTTTCCTTCCATCCTTTTCCTTGACAGATACAAAAGGTCCCATGGTCATAAAATCCATTTTCTTTGCTTCTGGCAACTAGATTGGATAATATTTGCATGACTTTGCAATTAGGTGGTACCCTATCATTGGGTTCTGGCTTGGCTAACTATGCACTCTAGATGTGGTAATTCATAAGCAAATGCATTATTAACAGTTCTGGGGGTGGGAAGTCTGATACTAGGTGCAGGCAGATTTGGTATCTGGTGAGGGCTTTCTCTCTGCTTTCAAAGATGGTATTTTCTTTCTGAGTCTTAATGGCAAGGAAGAGAAAGGTATAAACAAGCTCCCAAAGGCTTTCTTTGTAAGAACATTAATACATTATAAAAACTGAGCTAATGAACTAATCATTCCCTACAGAGCACTCTTGGATACTATCACATTGAGGGTTAGGTTTCATGAGCTGTGCAGAGACATAGTCAAACAATTCCATTCCATCCCTGCCCAATTTCATTCACAACCTTCTCATACTCATACCTTCACTCTAACCCCATTCTCATTCCAACATCAACAATGATATCTAAGTCAAAGAATCATCTAAATACCAACTCATTCTAGGTAGGAAGAAGACGAGGTGGGTTATCCTAAGGTCAGCTGTTCTGTAAAATCAAAGTGTTGCCAAAGTACAAGAGTGAGGCAGATATAAAACAGACATTCTCATTCTAAGGGGAAGGGAAGAAGGGAGCACTGGCAGGTGCAGAGGAGGTAAGTGGACCCAAGTAAGTTCAAGAGAAACTGGAATCCTAGAACTTGAGAACCATCTTCATTGACTACATCTTCTACCCTGTGGATACCCTGGAGTAGAGACTCTCCGGGCTGGTTCATTTTAATGCTCCAGTAGGGCCATTTCTACAGCTCTGATGGGCAAGGCCCACAAAGCACCTCTCAAAAGATAGCTTGGGAACTTGGACTCATGATTCCCCAGATTGATTACGCAGTGATAACTCTATAGTTCTGGATCTTCAAGGTGACCCTATTCTTAACCTACTCCATTTCACTTCCAAATGTTTGGTTACGTTTCACTTCTTTCTATAAAGCCCATTTCCCCCTATAATTTATACAGTTAATTTCACATCCTTATTGGCTCAATTCAGTATGTCTTCTTTTGAAGACATATGATCTATGTTTTATATAAAATACATATGTTTTATATGGTCCCCCATACCTGTTACTATTCGGGCCATGATGTGTTGTGATGAGTGTTCTGTATATTGCATGGTCTTTAAAATATCTCCATCCTTCAGGCCCCTAGATGCTAGCAATAAACCCCCACTATAGCTGTGAGAATATCTCCAGATAGTGTCAAAGAGCCCCTGAAGGGCAAAATGATCCACTGTCCAGAACCACTATTCTGGAACATCTTCAGTATGTACCCATAATGTGGCAAAGCCTTGTGATTCTCCACACCATGGAGCACTGCTCTGGGTATTTCATACATGGAAAGCTCATAGGTCAGCCATAAGTGTAGCTCAGAGTGATTATCACTGGCTACTGAATCAGACAACCAAGAAGTGATAATCCAGGGTCGGCAGCAAGGTCCCCTTGACGGATTCTTTTGCCATTCCTAGTACATGGAGAAGACAGACTCAACGAGTCCCCTCATCTCCCTGAGCATATATAAATAATAAACAAATGCCGAGGGAAGGGAAGCAGAAGAGAGAGACTCTTCAATGGTGTAGCTGCCCATCAGCTGCCTATACTCCACTGAGTAACCCTTCGTCCATGCTCTGTAAGTGTCTACAGTAAAACCATTGACTCACCCAGCTGAGCTTGGGTTGGAATCTTTCCTTTGGTCTGTCACGAATAGAAATAGACTCCTCAGGAAAGACCACATGATAGTGCTTAGCATAGAGCAGTTACTGTAGTGATCATACCCGCTGGCCTTCATGCTCCTTTCGACCTCATGATAGCTGATTCTCACTTGGAAGGCCCCCCAGAGTGAAACTGCCTCTTCTCTGTGTGCTCTGGCCATCTCACCTCCACTGCCCTTCACTGCTGTCTCTTCAATCTTTCCACCTCACCAACTCAAAACACTTTCCTAACACATGACAATAAAGTGCAAATGGCAGATATCAAGTCTACAGTTTCTGCCACACTACCTGACCATAAAACTACCAAAGACAAATGCAGACAGCCTACAGCTAAAATTCCCCATTGTAACAAAGGACATTTGGCCTCCCTCGAGCTCCAGCTGATGATAGGGAGTGACATCTGTCCACTCGACCCTGGACTTAACTAGATAGTCTTCCCAAAAAATGCTTCCCTAAAGACTGACCAGTCCCAGGCCCCCACACTGGCTACCCATCACCACTAGAGAGTGGATGGGTGGGCTAGGCTCTTTCTTTTCCTTTTCCTGCCAAAGGACCAATGACAGAGCCTCCTTCAGAAACCTCATCAGCCATCTGGACAGAAAGGAAGCTTGAGAAGCATCCCTGCCTGAGTTGAGTTACAACCAGGAGATGTTGTAGCAGAATTCTACCACTTATAGTAAATCTCTCTTTCTCACATCATTCTCTCTCAGTTAGGGGCTACACAATGATATTCAGGAAATATCTATTTCATTGTATGCCAGGCAAAGTCATCCATACTCCTGTACGATAAACACACCTACTTGTTTGCATATGAATACTTAGACATACCTGCATGTATACACTATATATATGCACTCTACAGACAAATATGAATACACACAGATTTATGCAAACACAGACCAGTGAAATATGCACATGTGTATGGGCACACTAAAGCATTCATATAACATTAGAATCTTAGAGCGCAAGACAGAAATTCAACTCAGTTGGCTTTACATAGTAGGGGTATTTATACCTGAAAGAATCAAGGTGCCGAAACAGGAATCTGGGATAAAACAAGAGTAGGACTCTGCCTGAAGAACAACTAAACTCAGAATCATGGACTTTATCAACTTCATCATTCTTTTGGGTCTATGTTTCTCTGATTTTCATTTCTCTCTGTGCTAGCTTCATACAAAAAGCCTGCATGTAGCCAAATGTGGGAAATGTGGCCTTTCTCCATGTAAGGGAAACATAGCAGTACGTCCCTGTGTCTACTATAAATTATGAGAAATTAAGATTGCCATAAGTGTTTTCTGGTTGCTACACAAAAAAAAAAAAAAAAAAAAACAAGGGAAAGTAGACTTGAGCCGTGGTCAGATGTCTCTAAGGCAGGTTGTTGGGCATACTAAGACCTGCCCATTCCCAACCTCATACCCTTCTTCAATGACTCTGAGCATCAAAGTGAGGTCAACACTAATGGCCAAGACTACACTCTCCTTGCTCATGCTCCATATCCCCCTTAAAAAGCACACCATCACTCCAGCTGGGCACTACCTCCACCTATTCCCTCTCTGAGACAGCCACTATGTGTCTCTCCCCAACCCCAAACCCAATAAATTTCTAGCGTGGGAGTCTGTAGTGTGCTGACTTTGAAGTGTTCCTTGATCCCCTATCACCAGGATAGCCTTCTGCCGAAAACAAACAAAAACAAAAAAACCTCACTACCACCATCACCACCACCACCACCACAACAACAACAAAAATCTTTCACAAAGTACGCATCATTGACAAAAAAGTTTACAAATCTTCATGGCTTACTTCCACAAATACCATTTCTCACATTAATTATCATGAGCTGGATAGGGCTTCTTCTCACGCTTTCTTATCTGGGACCCAGGATAACAGAAGAGACTTTATCTACATGTTAAGAGTCTCAGGGAAGAGAGAAAGGAGAGGAGGTGACACACCATCTAAGTGCCCTTACAACACCCAGAGTGTGACATGCATCTGTGGGTTCTCACTTCAATAGCCAAAGTACATCATCTGGCCATATCTGATATGAGCAGTAGGAAGGAAGGGAAAAATGCTTAAAAGAATAACACAGTCTGCCATCTCCTATTCTATGTTACTGGGTGAGAGATACTAAAACTGGTTTGTACCTTGACTAACTGGACAGGATCTAATTGTGCCTCTGTGATGGCTCTAGCAGTAATGTTGAAAATAAAGGAAGGGACTATGGACCCCTAAAGGGTCTTCTGGCCATGTAACACCATTATGTTACAGAAATATTGCAAATAAATCAATGTGCAAATATGCATTGGGCTCAACAAACCATACAGCATATACATGAACACATGCTTGTTAACTTCTGTATACTAATAGGGGCATGTATGCAGACATGGACACGTGCACATATGTACATTAATAGAGGCTTATGTGTATGCACACAACACACGCTCAGTGCACACTTAGTACTGGGTCTACCCTCATTTACATACGAACCCACATGCACATGCCACCCTCAGGCACACATGCACACTCCAGCTCAGCAGGGAAGGACTGCTTCTGTGGCTGGAGAGATCAAAGGCAGCTGCTCCCTCTGCATATTTAAGGAACCCCTGCTGCTTCCCTGCAGCTCTTAGCTGAGCACCCTGCATAGCCAAAGCCCCACTCTGGGAAATGCCTCCTACTCCCAAACTCTACCCCAGGGGGAAGGATTTGAGATCCAACCACTTCTTCCTTAAGCTTTTAAAGATAGACACACACATAGACCCCCAGACAGGCCTCGAGGCCCCCAGCGAAAGAACCCAAGGGTACAGAGGAGGCCTGAGTAGAGGGGTCAGAGCCACTGGGGCAGCTAAACTCATCTGCAGGGAAGAAAGAACCACCACTCACAGGCAGCCACCGTTCATAGAGAACTTGTATTCCCTGTCAAGGAACACTTTTGCTGTCCAGAGGCTTAGGAGTTGAGTCTTTGTAGAACAGGTCCCAAACAGAGAGTCAAGCCCCAGGTAGTATTCCCAATTTGCCAGTAACTCATCTGAACCAATCACTTCCCCTTCTGAACCACAGAAAGCCCTGGCACAACTAGCTCTGCCCCAGTCCATACCACACCACAGCAGACATCACTAATCCATTACAGCACCCTTCCTATTCTATTCTGAAGATGGTCTCTGAATAATTTTGCACAAAATACTCTTCATTGAAATACCAAGTCAACAACATAGACACATGGGAAAAAACCTGGTAACAGCCCTGGTATAACCTTAATACTTCATGGACTACATGAAGAGAGCCCAGCTCAGGAGAAGACAGACTCTGTAACTTACAAGAAGTAAATTAGGAGGATAACATAGATGCACCCTTAGCTCTAATCTCCTCCCAACACCCAGTTTTCAACCAGAAGTAATAATGGGTTTCAAAAGGCACCTCTGATTTGCACTAGTGATAGGAAGACCACATTGAAAACTCAAGACGCCAGGGCACAAGGGGAGAGAGCACTGTGATCAATTACTCACATCTGTGATTGGCAGCAGGCCCCATTCTAGGCTCAGATACATTCACATGGGGCCAAATCATATACTCTCCTCTACTTGTAAGGTAACAATCCTTGCCTGTCTACAAAGAGAAATATGCCACTACTGGGCATGGAGATGCTTTGATATGATCCCGGGAGGTGTATGGAAGCCTGTGTAAAGTGGCACTGCCAAGGAGGGGATCAGTCATGGGCTCAACAGCTAATCAACATCTTACACCACCCATGGGACTCTACATTTTTATTCCTATTGCTATTTTCAATCTTTCTATCAGAAATAAGGGCAGGGAATCATATCCCCCAGCTTCCAATGAGGCAATAATATCAAAACAATAGCATAATAATTTACTGAACATCAATTATACAGCGGCTACTGTGCTTGAGTCTGCAAGCTAACTCTTTCAATGTTGTGTGACATACCCATACTTAACAAAAATAGATCCTCAGAGACATGAGTGGATTGCTTGATACCACACAGGCAGGAAAGTGTGATTCTAGCAGGTGTTTGTCTGATGTCCAAGTCTTTCTCTTTGTGTTAAACATGGTCAAAGACGCTTTGAATCAAACTAGTAGAGAGAGTGCTATAAAAGAAAGAAATCCGGGGGAGCTTTGTGACTGGGCTGGAAAGAAGGGTATATTATTTTTCAGATCCTTATGACATCTTGCACTGCTGACATCTTGAGTTTTGTGCCTAATTTTAAAACTTTTAAAAAGATTTATTTTATTTACTTATTTTATTTTTACTTGATTTTATCTTTTGTGTGTATGTGTGTGAGTATTTTGCCCATATGCACGCATGTACACTACATGTAGGCCCGGTGCCTCTGGCGGTAAGAAGAGGGCATCAGATCCTACAAAACTGGGGTTACAGATGTCTGTGAGCCAGCACATGGATTGCAGGGAATTGCACCCCGTCCTTTGGTAGAACAAGTGTTCTTAATGACTGAGTCACTGCTCCAGCCCTGTACCTAATTTTCTATCTGATTTCAAATTAGATTTCCAAGATTTGATAGACAGAGACTGCAAGATTTTTATTTAAGCTTTCCAATGCAGTTTAATGTGATCTATACCTTTTTTTAAAGCCACAAACATTATACCACTAATTTAGAAAGTTTAAAAAATAAAAATACAGAAGAAAATAAGAAAAAAATTCTGATTTCCTAATCCAAGGATATAACCAAGGATAACATTTTAGTACACAGCCTTCCAGAATTTTCTGTAATATGTTGTTTACATAGTAAACTTATTCCACAATACTGCTTTTTATAACCCACCTTTTGTTTTAATATTTCACAATGTTACAATAGGCATCATTCTGACTCACTGGGTATTGTGGGACTGTCCAAGGGTCACTCACTCCTAAAGGGTGAGGACGGAAGGTATTCATTTCGCCACCCCTTCGTCCTGGCTTAAACTCAGCTAAATTATTAGATATTAATACTGCCTGCTTCACTGAAGCAAAGATGCTTTGTCTGCCCTTCAGGCTGGGAACACAGGCTCAAATGTGTTCATCTGAGGCGACGCCGAAGACCCCTGTCTCAACCAATCAGTCCCACTCTTGTGGCCAGACCACTTCCCCAACTGTGCCACATAAAAGGCACCCCCAAAACCCCGTTAACAAGAGACACCCACTGAAGCGTGTCCCGGGTGGTTTTCTGTCCACTCGCTGACTCACAGAGGCCTGACAAGGTATCAGTCTTCTGTAGGGCTTTATCATAATTTGTTTGAAAAATATTGACACTGAAGTTGTTCTCAAATTATTATGTCATCATCATAAAAATAATTATAACAAGCAATTTTGGCATATCTTTTCAGTAAGTAATTTCCTTAGAATTCCAAGGTCAAATGTATGAATAACTTAAGTGTTTTATGTCTACTCCAAGAAACCTCCAGGAAAATGTGTGTCAGATTGCCAATTCTACCATCTTCTCTAGATCTGTGCCCAAACTGGATGTTTCATTTTTAAAACGTTGTATCATCACACTTACGAACATGGAGACAGAGTGATACACTTTGAATGTATCCCATGTCCCGCCTCAACTATGGAAACGGATGTGCTGATTCATTTAAGTGGACAAGTATCACACATCACTTGAAAAGAAGACGCTGATACAACAGGTCCTGTGATGACCCTGCTAGAATCAGGTTCGACGTACCACAGGGTGCTGTCCCCTAGCCAAAGAGCAAGCCCTATGTGGGTAGGAACAAGATCATATTCACCTCTGAAACTATGGAGCAATGGTTCTCAACCTTCCTAATGCTGCGACTCTTTAATACAGTTCCTCATGTTGTGGTGACCCTCAACCATAAAATTTTTTATGTTGCTACTTCATAAATGTAATTTTGCTATTATGGATTGTAAGGTAAATATCTGATATGCAGATGGTCTAAAGCAACCCCTGTGAAAGGGTCATTTGACCCTCAAAGGGTTCACCACCCACAGGTTGAGAACCGCTGCCATGGAGGCCTGGGGCAGAGTCCCACTTACAAGCACTATTTTCATCTCTGCCCATGTAGAGACACTTCTACCTTACAGTATCTGCAGTGGTCCCAGTGGATAATCTGTAAGGAGAACAACTCCTGCTTTGGTTATTTGAAACTCAGGTCTTGGATTCTCTGGAACCACCTGCCTCATCTAGAAAGTGACTGATCACTTCCTAGTCACTCCACAAAGCTAGGGGATAGAATAGCTAATTCGACTGAAAAAGCCCTCAAACAGCAGACATCATGCTAATGTTTCTTGGATTGTGGTTATATTGAACTCTTGGAGTTGTTTCATAGATGCCCCTATCCTGAAGCAGACATGTACACATGAAATTATCAGTTTAAACAACAGACCTGAGTTTGAATCCTGCCTTTACCACTGACTAATTTTGTAACCTTAGGCAAGATGTTCTTAGGTCTTCTTTATCTTGAAATAGGGTCTCACTCTGAAGCCTATACCAGCCTGAAATGTGCTACATAGGTCAGGCTGACCTGGAGTTCACAGAGATCCCACCTGACTCTGCCTCCCAAATTCTGAGATTACCTCTTAGGTTTTCTTGACTATAAAATAGGAATAATAACATCACACACACACACACACACACACACACACACACACACACACACACACAATGACATTACAAACCACTTGAGAGACTATAAATTCAAGTGTCCAACCTGGATTGAGAGTGTCTTAGCCAGTGTTCTATTGCTATGAATAGATACCATGACCACAGCAACTCATAAAATAAAGCAGTTAATTGGGACTTGCTTACAGTTTCAGAGAGCGAGTTAGGACATTATTGTCATGGCAGAGAGCATGGCAGCATGCAGGAGACATGGTGCTGGAGAGGTGTTGAGGGTTCTACATTCAGATGTGCAGGGAACAGGGAGGGAGGGAAGGAGGGAGAGAGAGAGGGGTGTGGGAGAGAGACTGGGTCTGGCTTGGACTTCTGAAACTTTAGTCTACCCACAGAGACACATTTCCTCCAACAAGGCCATACCTACCCCACCAAGGCCACACCTCCTAAGTAATGCCACTTCCTGATGACTAACCATTCAAATATATGAGCCTATGAGGGCCATTCCTACTCAAACCACCACAGAGAGCATAGTTGGAACTTAAGAAATATCTCTTTCTTCTCCTTGACAGCTATAAGTAAGACTCCCTGTCAATCAACTTTAGCTGTCTGTCATCTTTTCTTGTACCAAAAATCACCCCCAAATCATGAAATAGAAACCATGTATTTAGCTCAGAATTCTGTGGATGCAGGATGTGGGTTGGAGACACGGGATCATCTGCCGGCCTCTGCTGGCCTCATTTGTCCTTGTGGCTGCAGTCATCTAGACATTGATGATCTCCCTCACATACATGACTAGTCGGTATCTGAGTACCAGTGGGGTCAAAGAAGGTTAAACTGGAGCAAACCAGACCAAACTGAGCCTTGAGTATCATCACCCAGCAGGCTAAGTGAATTTTATTATCAAGAGGATAATGACATATCTCTGATCACAGCCAGAGTTTAAGTCACCAGGCACATGTTTGCTAATGCTTCTCTGTCCAAAGCTATCACACAGCCAAGCCACGATTCAGAAGCAAGAGAAATAGGTTCTACTTCTGTGTGGGAGGATCTCAGTAGTTATATCATGAATAAGTGAACCTACTGAAGTGGCAAGAATCTGTGACCGTTTTTGCAACCTACCTGCGAGTTAAGGGCTTCTTCTGGGACCATCTGCATGCTATGACCTCGCTGCTCACCCAAAAATAATCCTTTGTGCATGTCAGAAAATTTTCCATAACTTTCCAGGGTTCTCTCAAATCAGTGCCAAAATGGTACCATGATCCCCAGCCTCAAAGCCTGCTGAGCAGGAGAGGAGACAAAAGAACAAATGCTTAAATTATCTGATGAATGTCAGATACATTAAACTAATTTATGTAATAATGTAAGCACAGTGATGGGAAGGTAATATGAGACACATAAATTATACATTATTATTGTCAGCTCTAGCACTTATCTTAGTAGCGTGTCAAAATACATCCTGATATGTTAACATTTATAGAAATGAACAACAAGTGCTCGCTCAGAGCTCCAGCAGTGAGAAGAGGGATGCCATTTGCATGTAAGCAGCAGCCTGTCATTGTTTTGCTCAGGACCAATAAAGCAAGGGTATGAGGGCGCCCCAGGGACTCAGCTTCCCCAGTGAGTCCTGGACCACAATCTTCCTGGCAAGGCTCCAGGCTGTGAGAAACCAAGAAAGAGCATTCTCTTCAGGTCAGACTTGGAACTTACCAGATCTTTGTTCTATGTTATTTTTCTTCCCCAGGCCTCGGTTTATACACCTCTAAAGTGGGACCAACAGACTGTTCTTGAAAGATTGCCATAAGACAATAATGAAATTGTTTTGACTTCATTAGGTGGAAATGGCTGCATGCATCGACATAGCAATCTTAGACTTGGATATCTAAAGGAAGTCCCACCCAGCCAGCACGATCTTAGACTGGAAGGAAGTTCCACCCAGCCACCACGATCTTAGACTGGAAGGAAGTCCCACCCAGCCACCACGATCTTAGACTGGAAGGAAGTCCCACCCAGCCATCGTGATCTTACACTGGAAGGAAGTCCCACCCAGCCACCACGATCTTAGACTGGAAGGAAGTCCCACCCAGCCATCATGATCTTAGACTTTGATGCCTAAAGGAAGTCCCGCCCCACCATCACGATCTTAGACTTGGAAAACTAAAGGAAGTCCCACCCCACCATCACGATCTTAGACTTGGAAGGAAATCCTGCCCAGCCATCATGAACAGAGCTAATGACTGACTATTATTTGTATCTATTTCATATGCAAGGTACTCTCTGATGTTCCCCATGCCCCTGGACTATCCTCATTCTTGTGACCAAAGTATAAGACCAGGAAAGTCCCAACAGCAACATCTCAGCACTAGCAAGATCCCTGGGGAACTGTGTGTTGATCTTAGGCACATTTAGGGCCTGGCTTCTGTGACACCTGAGCCCAGAGTTGGAGAGACATAGAAACCTCTGGACATAAGCACAGGGCACACTCTTGGAGAAGAATGGGTTCATGGGGTCAGATATGTAGGAAGGTTTTCTCATGGCAGTTACCCAGGACTGATGGGCCTAAGTCTTGCACTTCAGATTTACTGCTGTCACCTCATGTAACAAAAATTAAGGTCTAAGCCTCACTAGGCAACTCTGAGGCTCAGGGACTGTGGTGAGAGGGAGGCAGAAAATCCCCTGTCATGCCCTGACTCCAGCCCTTCACCTTCCAGGGTCTATGTGAAAAATCTCTGGTTCACATCAAAGAGCGTATTTGAAGCTGTAGAAGACCACAAACATGCACACTCTTCTCTAACAAACACCTCTATAGATCTAATTCAACAAGGTAAAATGAATAAATCTTCTTACCAAATAGGAAAACTGTAAAGGATGAGTCCTAACATCAGAATGTAACTTTAACTTCACTACACCTCTGTAAAAAACCATCTGAGCATCTCCATGTGCCCAGTATACCTGATCAGAAAACATTTGATGGCAGAGAAATTAGAGTTCTCTCTTGTTGATTATATTCTGATTGATGTAGCCAGAACAACACAATATGGATAAGTCAACTATGACCCTTGGGTCAAGCCTTGGCCTTGATATTTGCTTTTGTAAATAAAATTTCACTGGGACAACATGAGTCCCATTTGTTTACTAATGCTTGCTTTTATAGGACAAAGGAAGAATTGAGTGGTTGTGACATAGACTGAATGGCCCCTTACAGGAAACAGAAAATGTTTGCTGACCTCTGACATGGAGCATCCTAGCATATAAAATATACAGTCAACTGAAAATCCTAAACACTATCATAAACACTCTTTATTACTTCCCCTACAAGATGTTAGTGTTTGTGTGTGTGTCAGAGGTCAACCTCACAGGTCGTTCCTCAAAAGCCATTCACCTTGTTTTTAGAGTCAGGGACTCTTACTGAGAATCGAAGCTCACCGTTTAAGCTGACTGGCAGACCAGCAAACCCCAACAACCCATCTGTGTCCACCTCCCAGTGCTGGGATTACAAGCCACACTCCAAGCTTCATTTTGTGAGGGTTCTGGGGCTCATACTCAGGCCTTCATGCTTGTGAGGCAAATGCTTTAGCGACTGGACCATCTCCCAGCTCAAGAAGGCACCTTTTAAAACTCAGTTTTCCCAAGCACTGTGTTGGTGCCTGGACCTCAGATCCCCTCCTCACTAGAGGGCATCAAAAAGAGGCAGTGCACAAAAATCAGGGTTCAGCTGGCAGAGAGGCTAGCTCTCCATCATCTTATCTACAAACCCCCTGACACCCATGCAGCAGTATCTTTTCCCCATCTCCTAGCAAAGCCAAGCAACTCTGCCCACCCCTTGCCATTCGACAAAGTCTTTTAAACAGATGACTTTTAATAAGTTAATCCATTCATTGTCTGCAGCTCTGAAAACTGACATAAAAGCACAATGACGCCTAATTAAACTTGTTCTGTGAAAACTAATTTGTCAAACCCAGAAGCACAGTTCATAGATAAATGCTAATATTTGAAAGTCAAATTAAAGTTGAAAAGGTTTGTAATAACAGTTAATTAACTCTTGTTTTGTTTTCCTTCGCTGCGAACTTGAACCAACTGCATTGCAGGCGCCTCTTTAACATTTTGGACCACAAAGATAAAATTCAAAGCTTTGAGATACGCCTTTGATGTTGGTATTCTCTGCAGATTTGATATTATTTTAAGTCTCTTTGTTTAAAAATTCATTTTTATTATCCCTGCATGAAATGCATGGCAATTCCCCAAATAACGAGCCATCAGTGCAATTAACATCGTCGATCGACACCAGCGTTCTGATAATTAATACAGACGCGCTGCCTCCCCAGCGAGAGCTGCGAGGGCTAGATTTTTCAGAGCAACTGTTCGTTTACAGACTCAGCTTCAACCTAATGAAAATGGATTGTGAAACTTTAATGAACAAGACTTTGCTGTCATAATAATAAAGACTTTGAAACAACGCAGAGGCCTCCGTAGCAAGCGTCTGGCACCATGCTTGTTGCTATGGTACATCAAACCAATTAAGCCATATGATGAATATTTACACCGAGGCTTTTTTTTCCAACTCTATGACATAAGATAAACTCATAAAAGTGAGTATTAATTCTGCATCAACAGTTTCTGACATTACATCCTAGGCGAGACACATCTACACAGTCATGAAGCTGTGTCTGCCCACCTCTGTTTTGTCTTAATAAATGTCAACAAAGGATTAGAACGTTCTGAAAGTCCAATTTGCATACACAGGTTGTAAGCACAAATGAGAGGAAATTACCTTCCTAGTAGTGTGTGTGTGTGTGTGTGTGTGTGTGTGTGTGTGTGTGTGTTTGTTTTGCTTGTGTGATGTGTATAATGGTTCTCCAGTGAGCTGTGCCTGAATACATTCAGCCGCTTGGAGGAATGTGTGCTAGCATTTCTGTGTGTGGATCTATGAATATGCCTGAGTGATGATGCTCACTCTGCGCACACATCACATTTACATATGTATCTATATATTTATGAGTATGTGGGTGACGGTAACTTTATGGGTTGGTTTGACTTTGTTACTGTATCTTGTATCCATTCAGCAATATGTATTGAACACCTGCTCTGTCCTAGACAACATGGAGTTGCAAAGGTTATGAAATCTTCAAAAGCATCTTTTACTCAAGAGCCACAGTTTGGTCAGAGCTCTCTTTATGAGTGCATTACCAATCACAGTATATCAGGACAGTACTAACACGAGGAAGAAGACGGTGGTTTTGCATGTGAAACCGCCATGTATAATATAAATTAAGAGAAATTAAAGTAGAATGCTTCAGAAGATTTTGCACTTAAACTGGGGCCTAAAAACGGAGTCGTTGAGGTGAAGGAAGGGAGGCAGATGAAGGTGCAATCAGGTGACTTTATGCATATATAGGTCTGAGTGCATGTCAAGTGGGCTTTTCACAGCATCTGTGTGCATGTCTATGTATGTACATGTGCATCTGTTCATACCCAGGTCTCAGTGTCTAGGAATCATGGTGCCCCTTGCCAGCAACGCCTCAACATTAAAACCATCCCTGTCAGTTTGCAAACAAACAACTGAGGCTCTGGGAGGCTGAAGGCAGCAAGTTAAAAATCTGCCACCTGGGTTTTGACTCTAAGCCAAGTCAGACTTTCCCATCTCCATCCATGACTGTGGTCCTTACATGTAGAGGATAGTTTTATCCTCTGATCTGATCATGTTCTCAGTATCTAAGACATTTTCAAATTCCAGAGAGCCAAGCAATCTTCTAGAAGTGGGGGTTTTAGATAAAGGTAAGTCAACCAACTCTAGTAACTTCTAGTCTAGCTGTAGCTCAGCCACACAGAATTGTTCACACATGCATAGGTTCCAAAGAGTAAATTCTGATACTAGCATAGTGAAGGAAGAAAAGGAGAAGGAAGAGAAGCAGGAGGAGGGCGGGGCAAGTGAAGAGTGCAGCACGGCTGCTCAGCCACCCCTCCATCTCCCACACAAGCTGTGCCGGGGCTGTAAGAGTTCACCATCTGTTTTCCAGTCCAAGGCTAGGCCTAACTTACGTTATACACGACCAGAGCACATCCACTTACATTATACATGACCAGAGCACATCCACGAACAAGGAAGGAAATAAACAAGGTCTGAGTCCACCAAGAGCCATTCTCAAACCTGTAGTCTATTCACAGGGATCCCTGTGGCACAAGTAAGCACAAGGAAGACAACATTATTAGCTGTCATTTCTTTAGCCTCAGGAAGTAGAGAGTAGTCAGTTCAACTGGTGCCGAAAAGACAGAATCCACAAATGCCTCTGCAGAAGTGAGGAGACAGAAACCTACTCTGCAGCCATCCCTCACGCACCCTCGTGACGGCAAATCACCCTCTCCTCACCATTTCGAGGGCCTCAGTGTGCAGCATCCGGGGTTCCTTATCCCTCTGAGTCACCAAGAAGAGGCTGGTCACACTCAGCTGCCTATGGAAAAGAAGAACATAAAGACCTGAACATTTTATAAAGATTTTAGTCAGTCCATGGTGGTTCACACCTTTAATCCCAGCACACGGAAGGCAAAGGCAGGTGAATCTCTGTGAGTTCAAAGCCAGCCTGGTCTACAGAGTGAGTTCTAGGACAGCAAAAGTTACAACAAAGAAACCCTGTCTCGAAAAACAAAGATAGATGATAGATAGATAGATAGATAAAAAAAGATTTTAATATTTAAAGGGCCACCCTTAGCAATCTACAAAGTTTAACCATCCAAACTCAGATTCCCTCATATCCATGGAGTGTCACTGGTTTCAGAGAAGCCTTCAAAGTATAACACGTTGCTCCCATTTCCAGAAGGAGAAATCAAGGCAGAGAATCAATGAGTTGTTAGGGGAAGAGAGAGGGTCAATTCTCATTTTTTTCTGATTCCTGATAGCTCATTCAGACCATGCAGACCCAGAGTTCTAGAAACACAAGACCTTACAATGGATGCTTAAAATTGTAGCAAAGATGTCATCCATTGGAGTACATTCTTCCTTTATATTCAAACAAATCCTGTCAGCCTCTCCTCCAGTCCAGCAGAAATAAGAGTTCTGCCAATAAAGCTTAGAGAAAGATGGTGGACTCCTAAAAGTAGGACACACAGACTACTCAGCGTAACAAAAGGAAAGAAAGTTGTGTCCATGTTTTCCCATACATTCTCTCTCTCCTTGAGTCCACACAACATTGGCCTTGTACCTAAGCATAGCTACAATGCATGCATATTAACACACATCAGAGTTTATCTAGGTTATGCCAGGTGCCTTCCCAGCCTTATCTCTGTTCTTTTATAATGCAAGTGGATAAAATGATATTCCCTCCCCAAAAAAATCTGAGGTTCAGAAAGTTGAGCAAGTTGTCCAACCTCCCACTGCCTTATGCTGTCTCTGACAGTGATTTTCCAGCTCCAAAGAGGCTAAGCCTTTCACATCTGTAGGAGATGCTTTCAGTTTCATTAGCGGTTTCCATCCCCCTCTGTGAATTCTGCAGGTCTCAGACCCGCAGGCTGTGACACAGCCAGATGTATCTGACTGACTGGCCCTCTCTGAAAGAGGAGCTGAAGAGCAGGGTGGCATGCTTCATGCTCAGGCTTGACCCTTTGTTGGTCAGACCTACCAGACAATGCCCCGTCCTGTTAGACATTCCTCCTTTCCATCCACATCGCCAAGGTGCCTGTGACTCTTCCCTTCAGGACCTGGCAGAATACTTAGTAAATAGCATGGGAAGGAGTGGAACTTGGAATCCTTGTTGTCACTGCTAATACTGCCGTTGCTGTCTAGAGATGCTATCACATGGGAGTACCGTTGCTCTGAACTACCTCTGAGGATCAGAAGCTGGGTTCTGATCATAGCCCCATTGTTAAGGACGGTGAAGGTTCTGATGAGGGGAACCACAACAGGAGCACCTGCCATTTCTTCTGTGCGTGTGAGAAACAGCGAGCTGATGTGCTTTCATTTGTTTGTTCAGGGGTGTAGCTTGTTTTATCTGTTTTTTGAGAATGTCATGCATGATAACAATGTGTTTTGAACAAACCCACGCTACTCCCTCCCCTCCGGCTCTTGCTACACGACTCCTTCTTCCCAAGTCCATGTATTCTTTTTTTTTTTTTTTAACCCACTGATTCCATTAAGTTCTGCTAGCATGTGCAGAGTATAGGAGTGTTCATTAGGGTATGGACAAGTCACTAGGGATCTTACCCTGAACAAAACCAGCGCTCTCTCTCTGTCGCTCTCTGTCTCTCTCTGTCTTTCTCTGTCTTTCTAGCCATGGTCATCAGCTGTAGGTGGGACTCTGTGGACCCCTCCCGTATTCCCCTGGAATTCTGGCTGGCTTGGCCTTGTGCAGCTCTTGTACATACAGCTGCAGCTGCTGCGGGCTGTACATACAAGGGCCCGGTCAGTCTGGGAGGCAGTGTTTAGTCCTCCACAACCTCTGGCTCTTCTAGTCTTTCTATAAAAGTCAATGTTATCAATTGCTCCCATCTTACAGATGAGGAAACCAAGGCTTTGAGAAGTTGAGTAATTTATTGAACCCATTTGATCAGTGAACAATGGGATTAAAATCTGAGTGCTCCAAACATCTGAGCCCTACTGACCACGCGGTGGTATTTCATGTCATTAATTTGCTATATGAGTCGGAGCAGGATACTTCTCCCTGGGTCACAATTCTCCACCCCTCAGGGCTTCTACAGTTCCAGTAGGCAGAAGAAAGCCAGTGGAGAGTCCCAGGAAACCAGCCTCTCCCGCCTGGGCACGCTGCTCACCACTTCCTTGAATATGAATTCACTCGTGGCTGCCAGGGCAGCTCTTAGGCTCCTCTGAACATGCAAATCAGAATTAATTATTCAAGACCAGGCTTACTTTGCATACCAATTCCATTTTCTTCTGGGTGGGAAGGTTCTCACCCCTTTTAACAGTTTAGAATAATGTGTATCAGACTCAAAAATGAAAACAAAAGTTAAAAAAAAACCTGGAGAGAAAGGGAGAAGCTGATTTCTTTTGCTGCTTTCATTTCCCTGTGGGGGGTGAGGGAAGGTCTGGACTGTAACCAATTGTTACAAACTGTCTGTGGTGATAGACCAGACAGTTCTGGAATTTTCTAGATCATGGGTATCTGAGGATTTGGCAAAAGTTTTGGAGTTCTTCCTCCAGAAAAACTGCAAAAACAAAATGTGGCAAGGGATTATAGTGGTCCCCAGAGGACCTCAAGTTCAGGCGCAAGGTCCTGGTTGCATCTGGCATATGTGGGGCCCGAGCTGGCCAAAGAAGGTGCCCTGTATCCTGGCATGTGAGTGGGATGGGCCAGAGAAAGGCAAGATGTCTGAGGAGTCGACCCAAGCCTATCAGTCACAGTGTCTCTGGGCTGTTTCAAAAATCCTCTGACCTTGACTGAAAGCAAGGTGGCAAGAGCATGTCTCAGGACACAGCCCTTGACTCTCACCTTAGGCCGTGTGCTTATAAGCAATCTTAAGGATGTCTTCAGGTACCTTTGAAAGACATAAAAATGGTGCTTCTAAATTACCCTCTTTTATATGAACACAATGCTAAAAATAACCACCATATACAAATGAAACAAACTTTTATGAAAGTTATCTTATTTTGTTAAGATTTATTTTATTTCTAATTACGTGTTAAGATTTATTTTATTTCTAATTACGTGTGTGTGCTCAGTTATATGTGTCTGAATGTGGGTGCCCACAGAGGCCAGAAATGAGCACCGAGTCCCTTGGAGCCGGAGTTCTAGGCATTCAAGTCACCCACTATAAATGCCGAGAACGAAACTCAGATCCTCTGGAAGAGCAACAAGCACCCTTCATTCCTGAGGCTTGTCTCCTGTCCCTGGCACCATCTTTGAGTGTCACTAACAATAGATCTTATTTTTCTTTTGACTGATCAAGTTTTTCTCTAATTTTCATTAATGAAAACTTTTTGTCTTCTGGTGAAAAATCACATAAAGTTGATATTAAAAGTATAAGATGAAAGACCAATGTGTGGCACATGACTATTCTCTGAGAACAAAGATAACTGTGTTATGACACTATTAAAAAGTGAACATGTACAACCATCTATGGTGAGCTGAATGCGAGAGATGATAATAAAACTGGCCAGAGGAGAGATCATAAGGATGAAGTTCAAGAGAGGCAGAGTACAAACCCAGCATACCTGTGTTAGCATTCCTCCCCACAAAGAGAAAAACCCCACCCTAGCCCCTGACTCGCTCAGCAGACTGGACCTGGCAGTGATTCCCATCTGAGTTCTGTGATACAGCTTTAATCTTCCCAACAAATCTCTTTGCTAAACTGGTTTGAGTGGGCTTGATCTTCTATAACCAATAGCGCTTAAGACATTGTGAGATGGGACAGAACCGGCGTTGTCAACCCTATGACTGAGCGCCTGAGACATCTGAGAAAGTGTGAGTGACATCTGAGACATTAGGAGTAACATCTGCATGGGTGTGTTTGTGTAACTGGCTGAGTGTGTGTAACATCCAAGCGTTTGTGACATCTTGAGAGGGTATGTGCGAGAGATCAAAGTACGTGTGTGCAGCCGTGGAATATGTATGCACAGCTAGCAGGAGTCAATAAATGTTTCAGTCTGCGACCTGTCAGTTGTAATTTTTATCTATTTCCTCTCTACAGTCTGATCTAATGCTCAGCCCAAGGGTCCCCTCTTTGGAAATCACCTGAGGCCAGCACAGTCTTTCTCAAGAAGCTTCTCTGCTTGGGCTCACAGACAAGAGAGAAAAAGAGTCAAAATTTCCCATGTCCTATTCTTTATCAGCCATGTCAGCTGAGTATCTGCAACCCTTCCAGGAGACTGAAGCCATGGTCTTAGCATTGGCCCAAAATCTTAGCCAATGAACAACCTCTGGTAAATCCATAGTGGAGATGAGTATTCCTGTGTCAGATAACCCCAAAGTCTATGTAAAAACAAACAAACAAACAAACAAAAACCCTGTCCAAGTCACGTTCACGTGACTTAGCAGCAGACAGGGTCTGGACGCATTTTCCTGACTCCAGAGTAATGAGCCCCTCCAGTTTGTCATATCTTTCACAAACAGTTCTGCAGAAGGAGTCATCAGGTTTTGCCAGCCGTGCCCTGGTCACAGCTCACTGCCAGGTTTCCATCCAGAGCTCATAGCAAACTGAGCCTGCTAGCAGGAGTAACTATAGATTCCACTGGATGCTGGCTCTCAGCCCACTGGAGCAGGGGCTGATATAGGAATGAAGGGTACAGAGGCTGAAAAGGGTCCCATTATGTCTGAGAGGTTTGTGGAAGTTGATTCACTCTGCTGGTTTCTTGGGTTTGGTTTTATTTGGAAATGACTGCATGGTGAAGCCCAATAGAAAGGACTTCATTGGCCCCATCTTCAAGGCTAAGGTCCAGGAGACCTAGAGCTGGGCAAACACTTCTTACAGGGATGTATTTTTAAAGCTCTATCAGGAAAGTAGTGGAACTCTAATAGTATCTAGGTGTTTTATAGCAATTTACTTCAAAATAAACCTCCACCTTGGACGTTCTTTAAAACATACGATGCTTTGGGTGGGAGATGGGGTGAAGCATTCCTCCCTGAAGAGAACCAAGTAGTTAAAAAACTTCAGGAAGTCCCTGAAACTGACCAGATATACTAGGCCCCTCCCTCTCTAAGAATAAATAAGCAGTAAGAACTGCTGAGAGGCATTCAGACAAAACAAGATGCCTACAAGAGGCTCAGACCACCTGAACTACCTGAAAAAAAGATGCTCTCCAACCTGCCAAGCTATCTGTGATCTCCAGTGAGTGCAGGGAGCTCCAGGGTTTCAGCTTTCATGAACCATGACCTGTGTTGGCATGGGTTTTGGTAATATAGCTATCTTTGAGTCATTTCTCCTGTAAGTAACCTCTCATCTACATTCCTAAAGTAGCTCCAATAAAGCTCATTGGTTTACCACCTTTGCTATCCTCAATGTGAATAAAGTCACCAGAGCCTTTCCTGGGAGCAGAACTTCCCAGGAGGAGTGTGGAAGCATATATAGAACCTGGCGTAGATGAGACAGAGGTGGGAAGTACAGAAATACAAAAGCGGACAGAAGAACTCTCCAAAGATAACCTGTATCTCACTTGCGTTTTCTCGAGGCCAATTCCTGCACTTTCAGTGCAATAATCCTCTTGGCTAAGCCCTAAGAAAACCATGTGTGTGTTGCAGATGGTATAAAGACTTCACAGTTATTAACTCTCTTAACATTTTGTTTCTGCTCTTGGACTCACTTCTTCACGTCAATAAAGTAATTGAGGCTGGGCCTTTTAAGTCATGGAAAATTATACACTATGACCACTCTAGGGTACGGCTACTATTAGCATTGTTTTCACGTCATTGCCTAAAAAGAGCAGCTGGGCGCCGTGCCACCAGAGAGATGGCAGCAGAATGACCTCAGTCCCTAAACAGACTTGCAAAGAAGAGGACAATCAGATGGATTGCTGAACTAGGCTTCACTGGGTGGAATTTTGACAAAGAACAGAGAAGAGCTGACTCCTCAAGAGCGAGCTGTGAAATGGCTTATTCGTCAGAGATGTTCTTACTGGACATATTTATTAAACATCCATTTTTCATATTTGCACCAGTCATCCCAGTTAATTTAATTCTAAGAACAACTGTATGTAGCCCATTTTATTCCATGTCACATGTAAAGGTAGAAAGTGGAATTCACAAAAAACAATATGAACACAATGGATCCATGTCAGAGCTGCCATTGAGCTTTCTGACTCTGGTCCTGGGGTGATTTTGTGGACCCATGGGGTACCAAGCTTGCTATACTATAATTCCCAGGCGCAGCTCAATATGGCCTAATCAATATCAATTACCCAGAATCTCTGGCAATTGCCGTTTAGTGTATTTTAATGTATTTTCCTATTTTACTCAGAATTGAAGAGAATGCTTTCTGTTTCACCCAGGTCATTGACAAGAGTGAGGATATGTCCAGGAATCTTCAGATTGGCAGGTGCAGAGGACATGCTGAATTTGAATATTTCTAAGATGATACTACTTGTAGAAATGGTCTCCTTGTAAGCATTTCTTACTGTCCTGGAATATGGATGGTTCCAGAAGGAAGATAGGACCTGGGGATCAGGAGCTTGAATGTCCTTCACCTGATGTCTTTTCTTTTTTCCCTGCCTTCCTTCTCTCTGATTTGCAGATTAGGACCTATAAAGAGGCAAAGACTTGACTGATTTGGCTATAGACTGATACTAGAGTAAATCTTTTGATTATTCTAGTAAAGTCTTCTTATGAGATTGCTTCACTGTCATGTGCCCCAAATTCCTGTGTCAGGTGGTGTGTGTGTGTGTGTGTGTGTGTGTGTGTGTGTGTACTTATGACTGTGAGTGTGGAGAACAGAAGTATATCTCAGGTGTTGCTCTTCATGATAGCTGACCACATTGTCTTTTGAGACAGGTTCTCTCACTGGCCCAGAGTTCGTGAAGTAGGCGAGACTAGCTGACCAGTGAGCCACAGGAATCTAACTCTTTCCATGATACAAGTTTATGTCATCATGCCTGGTCTTTTTTTCCTTTTTGCTTTTTTTCTTTTTAGAGCATACTCTGGGGATCAAACTCAGGTCCTCATATTTGCATGGCGAGCACTTTACAGCCTGAGCTATCTCCACGAGCCCCCAAAGTTCTAAAGAAGCAGAGAAAAAAAAACCTAAAATTCTATTTTAGGTAAAGTGCATGATTTATACCTCTTTTGCCAAGGTTGAAAGCTGCATTGTATAACAGAAGAAAATCTGAACCAACTATTAAGTAACAAAGGACCCAGCTTCAAATTTACCATCAGTTACTGGGGTGACCATGGGTGCTCATTAACCTCTCTACATCAACTTCTTCAACTTCATTTCTTCCTCAACTCTCATTGACTTCACAAGACCCTAAGATCGGGTCGCATGGTACGAAAGTCTTCAGAATGTTTCAAACACTGCAAATGTCTCAGGCTTGTGACTTCTTCCAAAGAATCTCATGATGGGTACCTGAATTCCAGGATGATCTGTACCATAAGTGGAGCAGCGCGTGCAGGAGCAAATGCTGCTCCTGCAGAGGCTCTGTTCCTTTCCACATGGATGTCCTGCAACAAATTAATTATCCTCGTGATGTTCTAGGGGTTTTGCCGTTAATATTTCATTTTATAAACAACAACAGTTTGTCACTTGTAGAGAGGACCACAGTGATTTTCTAGTAACCGTCTCACAACAGGATTTCTGGACCACAGCAATGCTGGGGTTCAGAGTCTACTGTTTTCCACAGGGTTCTCTCACAGCCACAATACGAACTTCACATTTCCAATATGGCACTACATGGATAAGAGATGCTCATTATCGGCTTGCAAGTCAGCCCAAGCCAGAAATGACTGGGAGGTGCAGGGCAGGTTTCTAGTAACTTACTGGAAAAATCAACAAGTGCTCTGCCATTTTATGCTTGTATGGGCCCTGTCTTCCATCACTCACATGCTAAAGTGCACACGGAAGCAAGCTTGAGCAAACAAACCTACATGATTTCCAGAATAAAGGAAAGGAGGGTTGTTTCTGAAGGGGGATGGGGGGGGCGGGGATAAAAATCACAGCTGGTGCTTCCATGAGGACCAAAGTAGACACAAGAGAATTATCATGAAGAAAAAACTGTCACCCTCCAATACATTACAGAAAATATAGACATGGTGAGCATCCTGAAATTTATACTCACTCTATCATGTAGACACTCTTCATTCCATCATCACCTAGGTAACTGCAAAAGTGCAGGATCAGTTGCCTGGCAACAATGTCTATATCCTTACTCCTATTCACATCCATGTGCCATGACCATCAGTCATAGTCCCTTTCTAGAGGCCACTGTCTCAAGCACATATCTCTCTTGCAGCCTCCACCCTGGAGTGAAGACCAGCAGTCATTTTATCATGTGCTGAGAAATCCACATTTCTGCCCACTGCCACAGAAGAAGAGCATCAAGGACAAAGAGCTCCTCCCCACAGCCAAGGTCTTGGAGTCTAGGACCAGCTCCATGCTGTGGGTCTCAGGGTTCTTCTGAGTTTGTATTTCTTCATCAGCCAGATGCAGATTTGCCACAAATTTATACAATGGGGATTTTCTTTCATCTGAAAAATGGAGGATTAGAAAGCTTTCTGGGTCTCCATACCAAGTTATCTTTGGGTCCACATACAAGATGGGTTCTCTGGAATGTGTGAAGTACAAGATGGAAGGCTGGCTAACAGCATGGCATCAGATAGATACCCTGGACTTCTCCAGAGTTCTCCAAAGCCAGGCTGAAGCTTTGGCACTAGGAAACCCAGAGAGTAATGAGGACAAACCCCTCCAGAGTGAAGCAGGTGACAAGTGCTAACGGATTCTGAAGAGGGCTCGTGTTCCTGCCCTTAGCCATTGTCCAGCCATTTGTAGCCCAGAATCCTTCCCAGCAGCTCTTTCTCTCAGAGAAGGAAATTGGCAGCCCTGGGAAGTGAGCATCTCTCAGCTTGGACTTGATTAGGGACCAATTTGGGCCTGTTAGCCAAGCCTCCAGTATCATCGCAGCCAATTACTGGCCCAGCCTGGCCTGCAGCTGCCTGCTCCCTTCCAAGCTGGACACTTTTATTCCAGTGGAACAATCCCCTGCTCCTGAAGCAAGATACCTGGGTGATGGTGGCCCATTAAAAAGATGGTGAGAGACATAATTCACTCACTAAGATAATGGGGTAGGCAGGGCTTCACCTGCAGCCGTAATTGAAAGAAGAAGAAAAAAACCCTCAATAAATAGTCTTGTGGCTGGTGTATAATAAGTATGGGAATTTATAAACTCTCCCCAGCCATTGGGCTCTGATGACTATTAAAGTTCATGTCTGGCAGAGGAATGTTGGCCTGATGGGTTAAGTTACTCTACCTCTGCCAAACCAAACAGGCTGGCAACCAGAAGGGAAGCCTGAGGGATGGAGCACTTGCCACCCACTTCTCGGTATGCCAAGGTCTCCTTTGGTCTGATCTAGCTAAAGATCAAGACTGGTTGCTGAGAATATCAGTATTCACCCAAAGATTTGTCATTCTGCTTCTTCTTCCTCGGCTCTATAAGATACCAGTCTGGCAAGAAGACCAGAGTTCAAATCCCTGGATCACGTATTAGAAAGTTGGGTCTGCCTATGTACACTTGTACTGTCAACACTGTGGGGCAAAAAAAAAAAAAAAAAAATGAACAAACCCTGGGAGATTTCTGGCCAGCTGGCTGAACCAAAATGGTGAGCTTCAGGCTCAATGAGAGATCCTGTGTTGAAACAAGTAGAGAGTAATAGAGGAAGAAAGCGATATCTCCCCTGGCCTCCACATGAATATCTATGCATGCCTGTGCACATACATGAACATATAACACACATGCACATTGAACTAATAAAAAATAAACAGTAAATAAGGAAGAAATTAGCTCTGACACCCACTTCCTTTCAGAAGTCATCACTCCCAGGATCACAGAAGGGGGTAAATCCTCCCCTAGGCACCGCCTCTTCCTCTGGCTAGAGTTGCCCAGTGTGTTAACAGGACCCAAAACTCCTTCCACTCTGGCAAGAAACTTCATTTCCTGTCATTCTCTACTTCCCATTTCCCATCTCATCCCTTGTCCGGGGTGAAGGCCCAGCTTGTACTGCTCTCTCCACCTCAGCAACAATTCCCTTCTCTTGTTGTATGATGCCAAAGAGCATGGGTCTCATTCTTCTATCCATGAACCAGCTCTCTAACTCCTGAGTATTACTCACAGGCCTCCACGTTAACCTAGCACACAGACACTTGCACATCAGAATTTATTGCAGTACTATTATGCAAGTAGTTAAATTGTGGAAGCAAACTAAGTGCCCAATAGCAGAGGAATACATACGGAAAAGAGAAACTGGTATTCTTGTGCAGTGGAATTCTTTTCAGAAGTAAAGAGGAATACAGCAACATAGCAACACAGGAAAATGGATGTGATTGGGAACGATAATATTCATTGTATGAAGACATCCTCAGAGGGACAAATACATGTTTTCTCTGGTTTGTTGGCCAGTTGTATTTCATCTTTTGAGAACTGACTATTTCATATCAACTGCTTCTGACACCCAGCCCCCAGGCTGATGGTCTCCTCCTCATGCTCCATGCTCTAAATCTTTCTGCTTTCCACAATTATGGCTTGGTTACAGGTACACCTATTGGTGTACCTGCTTCCTTCATGACTTGGACTGAGTACTGCAAGAGAAGAAACCGCATTTCTCCATGTGTGTTTCTCCCACAGGGCGTATGGAATGCATTATGGGTAATGATGACCTAGGAAGGTATTGTACTTTGAACCACAGCGACCCCCAAGCACACACCTCACAGGACTATAACTGAACTATGCTGCTCACCCAGCTCACTGAGTGGAGGTCACTGTGACATTTTTGGAAAGGTCCTTAGCTTTCTCTGTTCCTTATATATGATCCTCAAGACAGAGTCATGTAAACGAAACATCTTCAAAAGTATGAGCTGATGAGAAGAAAAAAACAAGACAATCTTAGTATCCACCAATGTTTTCATTACTCTTAATTCTCCCTGCTTTCAAAGTCTCATATCTTCTTCCTCAGAGTCTTTCATTGACCATAACACAGTGCTCAAGTTTGGCTTGCCAAGCTACTGACAGGAAGTATGAATGTGAGAAGGGGTGAGGAGGAGATAGGGTTCAGGCTGGGACTTGAAAAACACAACAGGTATTGTTTTCTCTTTCTCTTGCTTCCCTCTCTGGCCACTGAGCTATTGGCCACCTGCGCAGCCCCAGAGAAGAGAAGGGCAGGGTGTAGGTCAACACATCCTGGCAGGTACCAGATCAGAGGACTAAGAGTCAAGGAGAGTGAACCAGACTCTCGGGAGAGGCTGTCTGAGGAGCATATCTCTTATTTATTAAAATGAGGGTAGTTACATTTATAGGGTATAGGCAGGGGAGGGTCTTTGGTACCCAGGGTTGGGATCCATTGGTTAAGACAAGGATACTGGAGCAGCCTCATTTGCATGTGGAGCTCAAGTCTAAGCATCAAGGTCTTGCAAGGGCACCTTCTGCATAAGGTGTGATCTCACAGGAAAAAAGAGGAAGGCACCTTATCAGTAAATAGACTCATCCCTATGCTTCCAGCTACATGACAGATAAGCACCAACCAAGCCACATTCCTTAGCTAATGACCTCTGTGAAGTAAGCAATATTTAATATCTAATAATAATTTTATTATCTACCTGGGTTCTGGCCAGGACTAAGGTGGGGAGCAGCCAAATGTCTGCGGTTCTCATCTCCTGGGATGATGTGGGGTTTCAAGCCAGCTTCAACCCACTCTCAGCTCTATGACAACCCACAAACTGGAAGTAATGTCCTTAAGTGATACATAGTGTAACTATGACCAAATATGGATTTTCTAGAACATACTTCTCCTTACTGTATGGTTAAGACAAGTGATACAGTTAAGCTTGAAGATAAAGGTAATGGGAAGAAAAGATAATGCCACATTCACACAAACAGAACTGCCAATTCACAACTTTAAATAATGTAGTCTTAAGGATAGGGGAAGTCTTCCATGTAGCATAGGAGCAGGTAGCCATTTATCTTCCAGCAGATGAACTGACAGAAAAAGGAAAACCAGTGCCTGTGCTCAGAAAGTCCACCATCTACTGAAAGCTTAAAACCAGGAGGACTGTAATTGGCCTTGTAAACCCAAGTGCAAAACCAACCAACTGTACAGTGCACCCCCGGACCTGACTGGATCCTATTTCCATGAAGTCTCAAGGTCTCCATTTAGCCCAGGATTCCCAGCCAGTGACGCACGTGCTGCAATCAACATCTAAAACAATAAAATCTCTCCTAACAGGAAAAGAACTCAAAGAAGCCCTTCGGGTTTTGATTAAAAGGTCTGGCTTATATAATAAACACTTGCTGTTTTAACTTGGCACTTAAGAATACCAAGCAAAAGATCAGGTGAGCTAGAACCCTGACAGTTACCAAGAGGATCCAGGTCAACGGAAAGCCCAGAACTGGAAGGCACCATAGTCTCAGCATTTTCCAAAATATGTTCTTTAGAATGTTTCTGGATATTTTACCTAGAAATTATTACCTTGTAAATATCTTCACAGTAAAACTTTCAGTATGTTATCAGTGTGATTCTTAGAAAAGAATCTAAGAATTTGGTAGGTGTTTCCTACCAAACACCACTCAGCTCTCACTCTGTAGGACACTATTAGGAATCAAGGTGATGGGAATGCTGTGATCTTTCTAAAGGGCTGGCTGCCCTTTACCAGCACCTGAAACAGAACCTGGCAGATAAAGTGCTTTGAGAGTAATCATTGTGGATGCAATTAAGCCTGATATCCTGAGTTTAAAACATGATTCTTCACAGCCTTGGACCCATACATACATTCCATAGCTGAGGGAGAGGGAGTTTAATGATGATGCTGTTTCCATTACTAGGATCCAATTAGAGTTCAGCTCAGGACACTGAGATTTTCAAGATAAACACAGTCCATGTATGCATCCTGAGTTTTGGATAGAGTATGCTTCTTTGAGAGCAGTCACATTCTCTTGCATTGGCAAAAACCTACCTATGGACCTATGGTGACTAACAGCTCCCAACCACCCCAAAGTCACCATCACAAAGGGCATAGCAATTTCATCTGAGAGTAGCCAGTTTGTATTTTAAACAATGTTTTAGCAGGTGTGCTCATGCCAATTTATATTTCCAATAATCTCCATGAACAAAATCCTATAACTCCCTTGCTGTTCCCGGACATACCCTATTAAAGTGCCTGAAAATTATAGAAATTATTTTATCGTCTGCATTAATTTCCTCTTGAATATCTCTCAACACAGCAACTCAAAATTAAGCATCAGAATTCTGCAGTTGCATTTAAATATGTTAATAATCACAGGTAAACAAACTCGAGGCTGAAATTGTCCACAAAGAATAGAGGGCAGCTTGCTGGAGGCTCACAAACACAATGCAGTATAATTATATGCTGAGACACTTAACCTCAAGAACACACGGAAAATTTACAAAGATCAACTGCTCATAAAAAAAAAGAAAAAAAATTGTTAATCAAATGAGAGAGTTATCTAGTAAATGGTTAGAAAATTGATGGGAATTCCTTTGATAACACCATTTTGATTTGATTAGTTGTACTATTTTTATATCTTTAGTAAACAGAGTTTGATTAAGCCAGTGAGCACTTTTACTGCAGAAATATTACAAACTCATTAGTGGCTAAGAAAAAAAGTGTAGAAGGAAGATTCAAAACTCATTTTTAAAAGCACCCCCTATAACCTCTCCTCGTTCTCTTCTTGTATTATAGCAGTCATTAGAGTGGGCTGTCCGCGCCGTGCAGGTTGGGTGGGTTAATAATACCACATTACTCAAGACTCGTGAGTGTGGCTGAAGGCCCAGCTCCGTTGCTTTCTTAGGTGGCCTGTCTTTGGCTGGGAGACTGATACCTGGGAAATCAGGGTTCCCCACCCCCCACCCCTTTGAGGTTCTGAGTCTTATGAATTAAAGAATTTAAGAATGGATTCAAATGGAAGCTTGAGTACAATTTTATTAGAATTTTTGAAGAACAAATCCCAGGGCAGGCAAGCTGTAAATTTCGGGCAGCTTCTCAGGGGAGAATGGAGGAGAGATGGGGAAAGGCCATGCCACTTGAGTTGCAGGCATAATGTCTGCCACGTGGCAGCAGGTAACCAACAGTGTAGTGGGAAGAGGGGTTCAGAGAATGAGTAAGGGAGTCCAGAGTATCAGAGGAAGCATACGCATAGTCTGCCAGCATCCAAAAGAAAGAGGCATAAAAAAGGAAAAAAGTTTCATTTGATTCAAAAAGATAGGTAGACTCAGCTGAACTCCAATGGCTGCTCGGATTGTGGGAACTGCACTCGGGAGGAGGGAATTCTGGGAAGAAAAAGTATCTCATTAAAGGAATAATTATTCAGCCTATCTCTTTGGCATGGCTTAAGGTGAAACAGCCTCTTTAGGGGTAGTTCCTTGGCCAAATAATGGACCCAGTACAACTAGAATGTTAGCTTTTCACCCAGGTCAGAGATTTTATTCTCCTGACCGTAAGTTTCACCTACTGGACCTTGACTGCCGCTCTAATAAGATGTCCTGTATCTTGTCTTCTTCCTGAAGCTGCCAATGTCTCAACTGCCTCTTCTTATGAGAATACTTATCGCACTGGACTGGATTTCAAGATCTGTCTCCAGCTACAGTCATATCCTGTAGTATTAGGGTGGGAAATTCAACATAGGAGTTGGAGGGTGGGGACACAGCTGCATGCTGAATCTCTGCCGCCATTTTGTAAGAGTGCTGCTTTCTTAAAATAATTACTCACGGGCGTTCACGGAATATGGACCTGTCCCCCACATCAAATCACTAGTGAGCCTCTCGAGTCTCAGCAACTCAGACTTCCCCATCCCTCACACAGATTCTTACAGCAGCTTTCTCCCTGACCTCTGCTGACAACCAGCAGTCTGAGAGATCAGACTTACAGCTGCCTCCCTACTTAAAATATCTTCTGGTTATTTAAGTATCCAAAAGTTCTAAAATGTCGGTTATATTTATATGTATTTAATGAAAGGGGAAAAAATCAAAATATGCAAGCATGCACTTGCAAAGAGTTCTATAACAGCATCGTTTACAATAGAGAAGACAAAACTGCCTAGATCCAGTAATACAAGGTGGATGAAGAGCTATGTATTAAAATAGCCACAAAGAAGCCAGGCAGTGGTAGCACATCCCATTAATCTCAGCACTTGAGAGGCAGAGGCAGGCGGATCTCTGTGATTTTTGAGGCCAGCCTGGTCTCCAGAGAGAGCTCCAAGACAGCCAGAGCTACAACAGAGAAACTCTGCCCCCCCAAAAGAAAAGAAAGAAAAAAAGAAAAAGAAAAACAACAAAATGTCACAAAGTGATTAAGGCCAGAGAAAATTTACAACAATGAAAAAAAAAAAGTTCTTGTCTGATAAATTAAAATAAAATCTAAATAAATAATGATTTCTTCGTATATACTTTGCATTAAAAAATCATTAAATGTAGTGAGAGAATCTATTATGAAAAGATAAACATCACATTATTGTCCCGATTGGGTGAGTTAAAAAGTAAATTTTGTTTATTTACTTCAATTACCTAATTCTTTAAAAATTTATACTGCTTATGCAATTAAGGCATTAAGTTTTAAAAGCAAAAATTCTGACAATTTCTCCATCATCACAGATATAAATTCAGGATTTTGAGCATGATGTCCAAAGAACTTTTATATTGGAGTCAGACTGCCTTTCCGCCTCATCCTCAACCTCACCGCTCCCTGCTTCCCTGGAGGAGCCAGAGAACCAGCTGTGGTTCAACCTTTCAATCCCCCAGGCTTAGGTGACTTCCTGGTGGTGAACAGTACGCAGCCTCTTCTCTCCATACCATCACCTTGAATGTGCAGTTTTAACATAAAACTGGTTGCAAGGGGTGAATATTGAGACCCCCAGCAGTTATCCTTCTCAGTCTTGACTTCTTTTTTAAGAAAAAGTGTTTACTATTTTATTTTTTAATTGTGTGTGTGTGTGTGTGTGTGTGTGTGTGTGTGTGGTGGGTATATGTATATGAATGAAGGAACCTGTGGAGGCCAGGAGAGAATGTCAGATCCCCTGGAGTTAGAGTTATAGGCAGTTGTGAGGCACCTGACTTGGGTGCTGGGAACCAAACTCTGTAGTCCTATGAAAGAGCAGCACGTGTTCCCAACTGCCAAGCTCTCTCTTCACCCCCCTGGATTACTCAATTTGTGAAAATTCCATGAAGCAAACCTTACAGGACTCTCCGTTACCCCATTACTCTGCACTCCTGCCCTGTCCCTATAGTGTACGCTTAGACTTCTTAAACCTTTACCACCTACTACTCCTGTTTGTGAAAGAAATTCTTATGTGACCACACATATAAGACAGGCATATATAAGATCACACATGTAAGATCTATTCTAATCAAGCATCTCATGATAACAAATCATAAAGAAATTCATTTAAAAACAATTGTTTGATATGCATATAATTTTACTACCAATTAAAGTAAATTCATTTCCCAGTAATGTGGATGTGTTTTGTTTATTTTATATAAAGATTAAATCATGGCTGAATATTTGATACCACAGAATGTAGATCATCTCTAATGTTTTTTAAGTCTGTTAGATATTTTGATCTTATAATCAATGCTAAGAACACTTCTTCGCAGAAATGTGTGGGTCAAAATGGCAGGAGGGTGTTGAGTGCCATTCAAAATCACTGGAAATTATGTCCAAATCCCACGCCAAAACTCATTCAATGATTTTTCTTAAATGAAAATCAAGTCAGCAATTCAAATAGCACTTTTAAAAAAGCAGACATTTAAATATACTACAATCCCAATATATACTAATTTGATAATTATATTTTGATGATTGATGGCAGAAAAAATACCAAAAGACTTTGTTTTCTGTATTTAGATCATTACAATTTTATTAGAAAACTTTGTATGTTTAGTAAAAGCTTCATAATGTATAAAATACATTAGTCTCAAGCCAGAGCTGAGTTGTTTGGGGCAGCTCTCATTGATATCGGATGGTGTGACAGTCAGCTCAGTGCAAAGTGCAGGTTATGATTTCAGAACCAATGATGCTACACAGGCAATCACTGTAAGAAACACCTTGGATTCGTTGTATGCTTGATTTTGAATTAATGTTTGGTCATTGAACATTCAGAAACCTTTTCCTGTTGCCAATTATTGGTAACCCCTGCATTCAAATGTGTGACTCCCAAATGGGATCATAGCCCACAGTATTAGAAGCTGAGACTTAAACTGCCATCATCTTCCTCCCGGACCAACAAGATGTCACCAAGCATACACTGAATTCATTTTGTATGCTGGCATGTTGTAGAAAGACTTCCTGTCAATGAGTAAGTTCATTGATGAGTATTCTGGAGGAAGAAACTTATCCACCTTCCCACTGCTTACAGATTACAGGGCAGTATCATCCCATAGACCTCACTTTGAGTAGCATACTATACATTCTTAAATAACTCAAGGGTATTAAATGACTTAAGTGATTCAGGAGTATTTCTTGAATCAGATCACATATACAGTACAGAACGTTATGTGTCCTAATCAAAGTGCATAATTTCGTAACATTTTATATAAAACACTTGTCTAGTTGCTCTATACAGTTACATATTTTTGAGGACACATAAGGTTCCTCTTGTCCTTCACATCAGAGATAAGCACTACCCTAACTTCTATCACCACAGATTAGTTTTTCCTGTTCTTGAACTTAAAATGAGTGAATCAGTCCCTGTGTGGTACTGCATGCAAGGTTAAGTAAGTGGTAGTCATCCGTATTTCCACACACACAATGCTTCATATTTTCTCACAGCTCCTGACTTTATGTGTAGTCCTTCCTCAATTCTATCTTTGCATTCTATTCTTTCATCTATGAAAATGTCAGGTATTCTTCAAGTAAATATTTTTGTATATATTTACTTTCCTCTGTTAGTCAACTCTAGTTTGCCCTTTAGACTTAAGATTCAATCCTCCTTCATTAACTCAAATTTTTTCTGACAAACCCTACCTTTGCCTAAGGCTAGACCAACTTCTTCATTCTCCTCTCAGGTTATTCTCTCTGCTGATTACTCTCAGTCCTCCACTGAGATTGTTTTCTCTGTGAGCAGGAGTCACACATGGCCTCTTGTGCTGATCACTACACCCCAACGTGTAGACATTCAGCTTTCTTGAGCAAAGGGAAACACAAGAACAGAGTCCAACTCAGTGCCTGGCCTACCTCAGCCCACAATCACAGCCCCTCCCTTCCCTTCCCCCCCCCTCCCCTCCCTTCCCCCCCCTCCCCTCCCCTCCCCTCCCCTCCTTTCCTTTCCTTTCCTTTCCTTTCCTTTCCTTTCCTTTCCTTTCCTTTCCTTTCCTTTCCTTTCCTTTCCTTTCCTTTCCTTTCCTTTCCTTTCTGTTCCCCATGGCATTATGAGGTCTGAACACTACACAGTGTGTTCTTTGCCCATTCTGTAAAGGAGGCCTAGGAGAAGTCACATCATGGTCCCTCTGCACAATGACTCTTGGAAGGTTTGTATTAGCAATGAGAGAAGCGCTGACTCGCATTTCACAGTGAACTGTGACATGTTTTTCTTTACAGCACTTCCAGGGAGACCCCATGGAGACCATTAAGGAAAAGTGTGAACAAGAATGAGCAGAGAGGGCAAATTATGACCAGAAAGGAAAAGAAACAAACAAAAAGTGAACATTGTCTTTCTCGGGATGATGAGATGCTGTAAGACTTTCTAAATTCTCTATGTTTAATATGTTTTGTGTTCATGATAATACAGTGTTAACTCTATGAAAAAGGCAGCTCTGCCTGATCTGCAGTGACAGGTGAGGAACGATTGGAAATGCATTCTATGGTTGATACACAGGGGCAATTACCATAGCCTAGGGAACTGAGTCTTTCCCTAGACAGCCTGGGGAGAGGCAGAGGGAACACAAATAAAAATAACCGTGGGTCAATCACTTTCCCAGACCGTGGCCTGACCAGAAAGCCTGTGCCCAAATAAGCCTGAAAGTCCCCACTGCCTAGCGAAGCCTCACATGGGCAGGACCTCAGAAAGAATGTCCCTAGATCCCTGGAGACAGAAGTTCCAAATCCCTACAAACATTTGAGAGCAGTTGGCTTGTCTGATGCTAGGCAGTCTTGTTTTTGGCAACTTGAACTCCTCTCCTTGAGCCCAGTGAGCCTCGTGTCCCTCATTTTCTATTCTTCATCTCTTCCATACAGAAGCTCCCAGTCTCAACAATGATACTTGCAACCAGCTCCGGTAAGCTGAGCACAGCTCTGATCTGATGGGCTGCATCAGGACCATGCCTTTCCTGGTTCAGAACATTTTATACTCATGGATGGTAGGATTTAATAAAGAGGCTTAAAAGTAGGACTCTAGTTAGAGTGACCTTTTCAAAGCCAGCTCTAACGCCAGCTGTGTGACATTGGCCAAACCCTTGGACATCTCTGTGTTCAGGCTCACTCTTCTGTAAAATGGTAATCTTGATCAACCATTCCCACCTCAGAGGCCAGCAGGGAGGATCAAGGGGGCTCACCTGTGGATGAGGAGAGTTCTTCTGCTTTGCTTTTATGAAGCAAAAGAGTAGACGTTTTAAAAATCCCTCATTGGCTGATACTAAGATTAGAGTTAAAACCCCTCAGATCTTGCCCTGCCCCCCCCATCTAAGGATTGTTCACTGATTTTTGGTTCTAGAGGCAGCAAAAGAAACTTGCATCTTTTTCTTCCAGAAAAATTCCAGAAGGACAGTGAGAGACAAAATGAGAGAGGGCAGAGAAAGAGCAGCAGCAGAGAAAAGAGAGACAGAGACAGAGGAAACAGGCATATACAACATAAGACAGTGCCAGCCTGGCAGCAGGAACAAGCCTGGGAAGAGGATGCTCACTTTCCAGCTGGGATTTGCCAGGGATTTTTTTTTTTTTTTAATTTTATTTTTTATTTGTGTTCACACTTCCCCCTCTTGTGGCTCATCAGAAAATCACAGGGGCTGTTTGACTCTCAAAACTGTTGAATGCGCCCAGCTAAGGGAAGCCAGGCGAAGACAACTAGGTCAAACTCTCTACTTGAGTTACAGAATGGGGAGGGGAAGCCTGGCTATGTTGTATAAGCCCCAGGTCCTTCTCCGAATGTCATGTGAGCACAGAGGACCTTCTGTTCTCATCTTTAAAGGGAAGAACAACTCCAAGAGACCCACAAAGCCAAGGAAGACCCCCATGGGGCTTAAGAAACTACTGGGGTAGAGTCATCCAGGGACAAGCCAGCAGAGAGACAGATGATATGTACAAGCAAGTCCAAAGGAAAACTGATCCTCTATTGCTAAACTTACCCCACCAAAGCCAGCTCATGCCAGTTGGTTACACTGTCACAGGCATCCAAAGTGCCCCTTCTTCAAAGGGTTGGGTAAATGTCTCTTGCCTTCTAACAACTCTTCCCTAGGCCCTTACCTCAAGTGGATGTGTGTTGTCCTCTTCCTCCCCATCATACCTGACCTCTCTTCCTAATGCAGCCCTGGCCTGGTCTGCTTTCTATTGCAGTTAAGTTGCCCTTGTCCCACCCTCCCCTGGGGATGAAAGGGGAAAGTTTGGGTTTCATGCAACTCCAGAGATTCAGCCTCCTGTGTAGAAAGTGCTTGGTCCCATTTCACGGATGTGAGTCATCCACATACACTGTCTCCATTCCGTGACAGAAGGACTAGGAGAGGTTGTGTCTGAAGCTGGGGTGACCTTAAAAGGCATTGAGACCTTTCCCTGAGAACTTGGCAAGGACAGTTATCTATGCTGAATCATAGCCATCTTAAATTATCCCTGCAACTTGTCTTTAAATGCTTCAGGAAGGGGAAGGAAGGAAGGAAGGAAGGAAGGAAGGAAGGAAGGAAGGAAGGAAGGAAGGAAGGAAGGAAGGACAAACAGGAGAGAGGGAGGATGGAGGGAAGAAACAAGAGGAGTTCAGGAGAGATGAAGAAACGAATGGAGAAGGGAGGAGAGAGGGAGAGGCCATAATAGACGGTGAGGTCTAGCTGCGTGATGTATGCCTATCCATACCCACTGGAATTTTCCTTATATCTTTCTCAGTTTTGAATTATTTTAAAGGCAAAAAGTTATAAGTGTAAAATCAACTGAATTTAAGGTAGCTTGCAAGTTTAAAAGTGAAGTAAATACCTGTTTGTAAGAAATGAAACCAGAGTATAAGTAGAATTGAGTTTTCCATCCCAGAGCACAGGTGGACTTTAGCACAGGTGAACTGAGCATGACTGAGCATAAGTTCTGTGAGTGCGTGCTTCTCTAGGAAGATGTTTATTTACAGCTTTTATCATAACAGTGCAAGTTTATATGTCCCATAGTCTCCAAAAAGTGTTAAAATAGCAGCGTACACAGAGACAAAAGAATTGCTATTAGGGAACCAACTGTTAGAGAAGGATAGACCGAACCAGTCAGATTTCAGAGACAAAAGGAAAAAATAAAACCCTAGAAAGCATTCAGCCTGGAGCCTGCCCCCCACCTATCCACGTGGGAAAGCTAAGCCCAAAGAGAGGTCAGTGAGACTGACTCCAACAAATGTAATGTATTTCACGATTTCCTAAGGAAGAACTAGGACCACAGTGGTTCCTTATGTCATGAGGCCCCCCTGTCCCCTAGAAAAGCCACTCTGCAAACATTACCAGACAACAATGGGCATCTTGTCAGCTCTCATAGACAAGGGCATGCATCTTTATTTGAAACCAGATGAACACATTCTCACAGGGCTGATTGCAAAGGGAGTCTTGGGGGTGGGGGGGTTGAGGCATATCACAGGAACCACAGATATCCTCAGCTGTAAGATAGATGGAGCGGGCCACTAACTAAGATTGATGGATGGTGCCAGCCCTGGCAGGCCGAACACAATGCTGGGATGGCCAAGTGGGGGAAGAAAATTAGTTTGCAAGATTAGAACATATTAACACAAGTCAGACAACTGTCATGTCACAGCTCCTCACCGTAATGCTGATTGGCAGGCAAGCATTTCTGATTCTGATGGCCATGGAGGCGAAGCGTCTGCAATCTGTCTCGCATGACATTCCACCGGCTGGCAAGTCCCCGCTGCTGGGGAAGTCAGCTTTTCTTAGAAATCTGTGTCCCCTTGGGTCTTGTTTGGCAGGCCCCCAGGCCAAAGGTACAAAGGTGAGGTGGAACAGAGTAGGGTGGATATGGTAGCTATCAATGGTGCCAGCTGCCAAGAAAAAGGGATGTTTTCTGAACTTCACTCAGCAAGTGCTGTCGGGCTTAGTACTGGGCTGGGGAGGTTGGAGAGATGCAAGATACAAGACCCCAGCCTCAAGGAGGGTCTTCTACCACCAGAGAACCCAGACTTACATGTGTGGTTGGGTTCAGTAACAAAGCAAAGAAGCCAGTGTTCGTAGTGGTCTCTTGGTTAGACCTCGTCCAGCTGATTTCAATCACGCCACTGTCTTGCCTCCGTCACTCCTCTCTGGACTCCACCACATATAAGCATATTTATTTTCGTTAATATTAAACTAGAAGAGTTGGGAATCAGACATGACTCACTGAGACCCAAATCCTGAATGGCACTATGTGGTTGGTTTGCATTATTTTGTATTTTCAGCATGGGTCTTTTGTTTGTTTTCTGAGACAGTGTTTTCCTGTGTAGCCCTGGCTGTCCTGGAACCATTTTGTAGACTAGGAAATTCTCAAACTCGGAAATTCGCTTGCCTCTGCTTCCCAAGTCTTGGGATTAAAGGTGTGTACTACCACATCCGGCTTCAATATGGGTCTTTTAACTGGTGTGATAATATAGTAAATATAAAAGAAAAACTGGTTGAAATGTGAGCCTTAGCGAAGAAAGGATAAGTTATACCAACTATGGCAACAACCCTACAATGTCAGTGGCTTAACCTAGCCAACACAGGGTTCCCACCTTCTGTAAAATCAAGTGCTGCTGGCCATCTTATCTGAGTTATTAACTCTTCTCAGGATAATGGTTAAGAGAGCCAGGCTGCTTTAATCATGACTGAAGGAATGCCATCTTGTCCTGATCTTAGTCTGACCCCTTCCGTGTTTACTCAAGCATTTTCCAGTGCCTAACACCCTGAACAGTCATGTCCAATGCATTCAGAACTTTCTATGACCACAGCCCAGGTATATAACCAAAACATAGGCTGGATGCATAACCAAAACAAATGCTAGATAAGAGAACTTCTATCTCACAAAGAGTAACCAGTCTCTAAAAGTTTATGAAGCATTTTACAATGAAAAACACCACTGAAAATTTAAAGATCATCATTCTGCAAGAAGACCTCAAGGTTGATCAACTATGCAGGCTCACCATGATGAATCACAAAATGCTGTGAGTTTGGGTAGTCAACGGTTTGCTTCTGAGTAACTAAAGGATAATGTGGCTCAAGAATGCAGAGTGGGATACCACTAAAGGTCACTGCACATCTGTATCACAAGGTGAGCAGTGTCCCATGAGGACCATGCTCAGTGGTGGAGTGCCTGCCTAGGATGCCTAAGGCACAGGGCTCAGTCTCCAGTAATGTACAAACGAACAAGGAAAAGATAATATATCCACAGCAAATTGCCTTCTATACACGAGGAGATCCTTTTAGTTACTATTGAAGAAATTTCTCTAGGATTCTTCAAAGAAAAAGGAATAAAATGTAAAAGATATTAGGGATTACAATCAGCTACAAACAGACAAAAAGGTACCCAATCACTGCTAAGAAAGGATGAAAGCCCTGCACATGATGGGAACTTGATTGTACTGCACTGTAAGTACCTAACAATAATTAGGACACCACAACCACTGTGAAGAGATTAGAAACAGCAACAGTGGGGCCTCAAAAGGAAGCTTGGAGCATATAAGAAAAGCAATGATAATTCATAACTGTGGCTAATTGAACATTTAATAGGCTAGTTTAATATACAATAAACAAAGATTTAATCAGAGTACCCAATCCAAAAGGATTACAGAGTATTCTGAGTATCTGAGCACCTGGAAGGAAAAAGCCTGTTACCATACTGATGAAATAATGACTGCTAATGATATATACATATATACCTTTGAAGACGAAATTGCTGGCATACTGAGTGGGATATCATTGTTTCACAAGCAGTGACTGTTAATTAATTGGCACATTTTATTATAAGGAATTCAGATTCAAATGAATGCAAAAATGTAAAAATTGCAGATTACTCTGTACTTATCTGTATAAATAGCAAATGTCGCATTTTCTGTATCAATTTGAAGTTAGCATTGTAGGTATTTAGGGTAAACCTTACTTTTAAATAGCATTCTAGAAACCGATGTCATCAGAAAAGCTCCCATAATGTATAAGCTACCCACGTCATCGCACACATTTCAGCCCCCGTGACCATTTCAGAAAGGTTAGGCTGAGATTACAGCACTGTTCTAAAAATTCTGTAATTAAAGTATAATATGGGTCTACCCTGAGCTACCAGGTAACTCACCAGTCCTGGGGGATCACCAAATACTGTGGAGCTTAAATGATTTAATTTCTCGTATCATAGCAGCTCCTGTCCCCACTACACCCGCTCTCCTGGACGGCTGCAGACAGACACTCCTCCTAGACCATGGAATAGCTAATATCTCAAATCACCTTTTGAAATCTGCTATTTCAGAAGCTTTCACTTGTGCCATTTTGATTTTTAAATTCCTGAAACTTACTGATGCTCAGCATGAGAAGAGTTTGTGATCCTTACCAGTCAAGGAACATCCCTGTTAAAGGGAGCAGTCTCATTCCACTTCTTGGTCAGTATCTCAACAAGTACCACTGTGTTTTATTGTGTGTTGAAAGATGATCTCACAGCCAGAAGTCATTTTCAATTACATCAGTTTGTTTATAGTCAGTGAATATAAGTTCTGGTATTACTGGGAAGGTAACTTAGGTTTGGTCAAGATTTAAATAAGGACTGGAGCTGACGCTCATTTAAGCAATTGAAAACTCAGGCTACTGATAACCTCTTGCAAATGAAAATTTTGTTCTCCAAGGGAGTCTCACTGGGGAAACCAACAACTCTTAACAGTAGGCCCTAACGCCAGTAGTAGATGGCCAACAGAAAATGAACTCAGTGCTGTCTTTGGAGTTTCTTTGTCTCATGTCATGGCTGGGCTTTTCCTCTCCCCCCTCTTTTTAATTGCATCTTATTTTTTATTTTAACTTTATTTTATTTATACATTTTCTTCTTTTTATTCTACATGTCATGTACATATATATTATGGCTTTCAGGTTAGTACTTTTATGGGATTCCTGAGTGTGCAAATGAATGATTTTTAGTGCCTTTTCTTGGGTACTTATGTTTGTTTTGTCCTATTCTGATATGCTAGTTTTGTTTTATCTTATTGTATTATATTTAATTTTGTTATTACCTCTTAGACGCCTGTTTGTTTTCTAATGAGACACAGAAAGGGGTCATAGTGTGATCTAGATGAGTGGATAGAAACTGGGAGGAGTAGGGAGGGCAAACCATAATCGGAATATATTGTATGTGAAAGAACTATTCTTAATAAAAAGAAGTAAAAGAAAACTCAGGCTAAATATATAAATCAGTTGCTCTTAGACATTAGACATCAACCAAGATGAGACATTAAACACCCTGAGAGAGAAGAAACAAAGTGACACTTTTGATTGTCCCTTGTTACTAGCTGATGAGTGTTTCCAGACCACACGGCAAGGAGATAGGATATAGGCAGAGCCTAGTGCTCTCTCTGAAGTGAGAAGATGGAGCTGGGAGTATACAGTAGACAGAATTCAAAGGTTCCAGTGTTGTGTGATGGGGTGGGGAGTGGGGGAGTGAGGGGTCTGAAAATCATGTCCCTTTCAAGATTTTCAGACATATAAGGAGATCGCTCAGGGTTGGGGCAAAAAATTTAAAAGGATTAGAGTGAAGATATCTGGTGCTTAAATAGAGCTAGGAGTAATACATCCCCGATAGAACAGGGAATAAAAGCTTATCTCATGTAGTGATGACAAAGGAAAGCGTTTTCGAAGTAGCAGGAAAAATTGTATCCACAAACTAAAGGTTACTTTGGTTCTTCCGAGCAAATACTATAAGCAATCCTTGAAAGACTATTCAAACCCTAACACAAAATTGAAAGGTGTTTATAAAAACACAAAAATAATCCAGCACCCAAAAAAGTAAAATCCACAATGTTTTATATCAAAGCAATAATAAAGGGAGAAAAATATGATGATCTCCCCACATACACACATACGCAAAACCCAACCAATGGAAAAGTGATTCCCAAATCGCACAGGTGATAGGATGACAGAATTAGTTTAGAAAGATACAGGAACAACTTCTGTAAAGCTATCCTGTATGTTCTTGAATATAAAGGCCATTAAGAAAGTGGAGGGATGACAGGACGTAGGAAGTCATGATAAGCAAATCAAACATCTAGAGGTAAAACCTAACGTCTATGATGAGAATGTGTAGGTTAAGACCACCAGCAGTTTTGATAATGTAACATAAGACATACGTGAACTTGAAGATACAGAAATTAGAAACTATCCTCAATAAAGCACAATCTTAACCAAGAGAATAGTGTATGAATGAGGTGTGGGGAAACATCAAACAGCCCAGTCTGTGTAGGACTGGAGTCTTCGAATGAAAGAAGAATGAGTGGACCAGAAAAGAGAAAACTATTTGAAGAAAAATTCCCCCACCCTTCTCAAATTTGATGAAAATAAACAGATCCAAGAAACTAACAGAGCCCAAATTGTAATAATATTCATGAACAAAAGTATCTGGTTATCCTTCTAGTGTTATAAACACCGTGATCAAAAGCAATTTGGGAAGGAAAGGGTTCATTTCATCTTACAACTCTTAGGTCACACTCCTATCTCCTAGGGAGCCAGGGCAGGGACCTAGACGCAACTGAAGCAGAAATCACGGAGGATGCTGCTCACTGGCTTACTCTCCATGGCTTACTGAATTTGCTTTCTTACACCACCGAGGACCACTTGCCCCTTATGATTTTTTTGTTCTTTCTTCCATGCATTTCCAGTGAATAACTGCATCATCTCTCACTAAAACTGGATCAACTTTGAACTTCTCTTTTACAACTTATGTACCCCGTATAGAACCCAGATGAGGGCTTCCTTTCATTCCAATAAAATATCAGAGAAAATATACCTTTTATCTATCCCAGTGTAGTCTCATGAATGATGATACTCAAGTAACATGTTCCAAAATTTCAGGTCGGTATCAGTCAGGTATTACTCAGGATTCCTTAGAAAAATAGAACCATAAAGTGTGTGTGTGTGTGTGTGTGTGTGTGTATGTGTGTGTGTGTGTGTGTGTTACAAATAGATTCATTAAATTGGCTTATGTAATCTGGCCTGAGTAATCCAACAAGTATGTCTACATGCTGGAGAGGCTGAGAAGCTAGAGACAGATCAGTCCACAGGGATGGATACCTCAGTACTCACAGACTGATGCTGAAACCGTGGAGGAGTCCCAGCAAGCCACTGGTTTTCAGTCTATGTTGGAAGGCCAAAGGAGCTGAGTTCTGATGTCACTAAAGGATGGTGGCAGCAGTGGCAGTGACAGGATTAATATATTAACCTGCAAGGGGTAGTGGGAAGGCAAAGCCCATCAGCTCTTCCCTCAGGCTTCATTGTATCTGAGACACCACTGAACTGTGCCATGCACTCGAGGGGAGAGGCTTGTCTCTTTAGTTAGTCATTCTTAAAATCACATCCACAGACCTGCTCAGAGATATGTCTCTTAGTTGAGTCTAGCTAGACCCAATCAAGTTCACAATCATCATGATATCACTGCTGTGCTGTAAAATATGAGTGTTCTCATACTTGCACTCAAGGCTGGAAAATAATCAATAGCTTTCCTAAATGCATGGTGTATACCATGTGTATCTTTCCTTGATCTCATCTTATTGAACACTGTATTTGATTGGAGCTCTGATGATGCCTATTTGATGAATTGTTAACATGCAGGGTTTATTGTATCTGGATATGATTGGGTAAAATTGTGATGTTTCTCTCTTTTTAAAAAGTACTGCACTTACTTATTTTTATACGCATTTGTATGTGTATGTGTATGAACATGTGTATGTGGTGATCAGAGGACGGAGTTGGTTCTTTCATTTCATCACGTGGAACTGAGCTCATCAGACTTGACGGCCAGTGTCCTCACCTGTTGAGCCATCCTGCTGCCCCTCTCTTCCACTCTTTACAGAAGTGGCATAGATATGCTTGCATACAGCCCTTAAAATATCAAACAGAGGTTTAAGTACACTCAATGATGTTTCATCGAGGAATCATGAACTTGATACCTTCATCCCTCTTGGGTTAGTAGGGACCGTGGGTTCCTTGTTAATTGTATATGGATGTAAATTTTTTATATTTTATTATGAGCCAAAATGGCACTTTTCATATTCACCATGGAACTGCAGACTGGATTTCACTGATTTATATACAAATAACTTCATAACTTATGCAACAAACTGCTCTGTTCTTGGTCTCATTCTAGAAAAGTCTCTAACCTACTTCACTCCTTTCCTGAAAATATATAAAAAAAAAATCTTCCATAAAAATAAAACTAGTTTCTAGGTGGATTTGTTTTTCTGCATATCTAAAAGTCACTTTGTGACTCAGTCCCTATGTTCTATTGAATATTCTCCACTGCTGCTGATCAGTGTGTGAGCCTTCGAGCCTCTGGGACTCCCTCCTATGTGCACCCACAGAATTGTCCCACTCATCAGGGCAAGACTCATTTCATTTCCATTTTCAAAGAATTTCATATACTTCTAAGTTTTAAGTTGATTTTATGGTGACTGGGATATATAGCTGAAATATAAGGATATGGGAAAATGAAAAAAACAGAATGTAAGCCTGAAAAGTTCTGCTCATATCGATTTTAATGAATTAAAAACAAACATAAAATAGAACGTGTAGGTAAAACCATGAGTTAATTCTTGGAATGAGTTAACAAATTTGCAAGCTTCTGACAAATTTAGACAAGGGAGATATTTTTAAAAAAGCTCAAAAATACTACAAGTTAGTAAATGGGTTCCAGATTCAGTAGGATTTAAGCAGATTAAGTAGGTAATCTGAAATTTGTGTCAATAACTGATTGAACAATTTATGAAAACAACTCTAGAAAAAGTGGCCCAGTCCAAGAATTCCTAAGTACTTTGAATTAGTGCTTTAGAAAAACATCCCATAAAGAATATCGCATGGACTTATTGATGAGTTGTAGTGATCAAAACTGTTAACATAACTGATTAGAGAGTGAAATTTACATAAATTTGATGAAGACCACATCACTTTGATTCCATACCCTAATTACAAAGTTTTCTGAATTCACAGAACAAATCTATAGACCTTAGACTGCATTCATTCTGTGTCATTTACCGACTATTGTCATGTGTCTCTTTCTTTTTAAATTTATTTTGTGCGTATATATGTAGGATGTGTGCAGATGTGTGTGTGCAAGCATGTGGATTGCATGCATGTGCCATGGCATGCTTGTGGAGGTCAGAGGCCAACTTCAGAGGTCAGCCCTCACCTTCTACCTGTTTAACAGGGTCTCTATGTTGTTTTTCCGTGTGTATTCCAGGTTAGTTGACCAGCAAACTTTCCATGATGCTCCTGTCTCCACCTCCCAACTCCCTGTAGCAATTTTGGTATTTTGACACTCACACTATACTTTACATAGATTCTGAGGATTTTACATAGGTTCTAAGTAAGGATTTAAACTCAGCAAGCACTTCCCCACTGAGCCGTCTTCCTGGCTCCACATATTTTAATATTATTTTTCTTAATCCTCAAATACTCTTGCTCCTGTCTCAACAATTATCACAAATATCTATTTACATTCACCTCCTTCTCTCTCTCTTGCTCTCTCTTCCCTCTCTCTCTTGTTCTCTCTCTCTCTCTTTTCTCTCTCTCTCTCTCTCTGTTTCGACAGACTCTCTTTCTATAGCCCTAGCTGTCCTGGAACTCACTTTGTAAACAAAGCTGGCCTCAAACTCAGATCTTCATGCCTCTGTCCTTTGAGTGCTGGAATTAAAAGCATGTGCCACTAAACCAGGTCAAATTCTCTACTTTTCATTCTTTCTCGTCTCTCATACTTTCCTTCAAGATCACATTTCTCCTACTTCAAATACACTATTCACAGTTTTCTACAGTGGTGTTGTTTGATTAAGTTCTCTTTGTCATTATTTATCTAAAAGTATACCATTTTTCCTTTACTCTTGAAAAATATTTCAAAAATAAATACATTCTCTAAATATGTGGGTGAAAAGAGTCTATTCCCAAGACACCCATACACTAATGTCTGGAATCTGTGGATTGATTACATTATATATCAAATGTGCATTTACAGTTGCAATTAGGTATAGTGACCTCTAAATTTTAAGACAATCCTACAGCACCCAGGTGGGTCCAATCTAACCACAAAAGCCTTTGAGAGCAGAGAACTTTATCTGCCCCTAGTAAAAGACATGCCACAAGCAAGGAAGAAGAGTTGCAGGAAGTCTGAAAACCCATCAACATGAAAAGGATTTCCTATTCTATCTCTGGTTCTGAGCTAGGAAGGCCTGAATCTAAGAACCAGAGAGAGGAGTCTAGGAGATGGGGGCTGTGCCCAGGTGCCAACCAGCAAAGAAAGAACTCCAGCCCAATAGATCAAGACTATGCTAAAGACTTTAATGAGCTTATTAATGGAGTCAGAGCACTCAAGTTCAGTTCCCAGCACCTATGTTGAACAGCTCACAACAGCATGTCACTCCAGCTCCAGGATATCTAACAGTTCTGTTGGGCTCCCAGGGCACCTGTACATATCTGTACATACGTGGCAGACATCTACATAGACAAACATAAATAAAAATAATAAATCACTTTTAATCCCAATTCACTTTCTTATGTTTCCTAGGCAATAAATTACAAAGGCAACTAGAGCTTTTGGTGACTGTGTATCCAGCCCACCTCAACCATGAGGGATCTTAGTCATCTGAACTACCTCATCCCGGCTCAGGGCTCCATATTATATCTTCATAAACTCCCCTATGGACTCAGAGAAGCAAGCGGGGTTACATGATTCTAAAGAGACAATCGGGTAGTGAACTTGCATCTAGGGGCCAGTGGACCAAGACCTGACAGTATTTTCTTTCTTTTTCTTTTTTCTTCCTACACAAAGGACAGAGCAATTGCTAAGCCTGGTCCTGAAAACAAGGCCTTTGTTTTGTGTGGTTACCACATGGTCTCGTCCTCTCTCTTTGGAATTTGACAAGCAAATTGGCATTTGTGTTTCTGAGACTGTCATAGAATAGTGATTGTTAATTATACCCTAGATGTCCTGCCTCATTCTGCCATGGATGTATTATGCTAAATGTGTTTAGTGAGCAAAAGATCTTAAATTTGATTTCAAGTTGCCTATCTCAGCATGCCAGTCGGACCCGCCCCAGGTCATTGAGTTCCTGAGGGGGTGGCTGGGAAGTCCCCCTGCTCCATAATTCCTGGTTCTAACATAGACCAGGAACTATTCAGAGGGTCCAGCAGATGTCAGTGTGAAATCTGTGAACCTCTTCGGGTTGCATATTAACATCAGATTGCATCACTCACTGCCCTGGAAAAGATGTTATATGAGTGTTAGCTTCAGAGACAGTATTTTCCTTAAAAATCTATTCCTCTAATTGATATAAAATTCTGACCTTGTATCTCAAGCCCAAAGCTGGATAAGAGATGCAGTTACCGTGTTAGAGAAACTTCAAGGGATGAGATGAATGAATAAGGCGTCTGTCTCAAAAAAAAAAAAAAAAAAAAGAAAAGAAAAAGAAAAGAAAAAAAACCTACTGATGCCCACTGTCTGGTTTCCCTTACACAACCTATTGATGCCCAAGGTCTGGTTTCCCTACATGGCCATTCTGGCTTGATACTCAGAACCTTTGGTCTAATCTAGGAGGTTGTCACTTGACAGCCATAGACAGCCATAGATGCCATGGTTTTAAGTTATTTGGTGCTTTATAATTAGCAAGTGACATTGCCACACCAGTCATAGGTATGTCTATCTGCCTTTAAGGTTTTTATTAATTGCAGGATTCTTTGTACATTAAGAAGATGACAGAGACTATTTAACAAGTATCTGTATGTCCACTATCTAGATTTAATAACTAGTGACACTTTACTATGGGTACTGAAGGTCTTTTATTATTAATGAAATAGTCTAATATACTCCAAGTCCCATCCCCTCTTCTCTCCCCATGGGATAGGTATTACCTCTAAGTTCGTGTGCCTCACCCCTGTGTTCGTTTCCGGGGATTGATATAACAAACTGCAAGCTGATTGTGTTAAAGAACAGAAATATATTGTTCGATGTTTCTGGAAGCTAAGAGTTTAAAATAAAGGTATTTGGCAGGGCTGTGGCGGTTAATTATGATTGTCAACAGAATCTAGAATCACCTAGGAGACAAGCCTCTGGCATGTCTGCAAGGGATCATCTACATCGGGTTGAGGTGAGAAGAGCCACCCTCAATGTTGGTGACACCATTCACTGGGGCAGGGGCCTGAATTGACCAAAAAGCAAAAATGAGCCAAGTACCAACATTCCTCGATCTCTCCTTCCTGACTGTAGCCATAATGTGACAAGCTACCTCAAACTCCTGCAGCCGTGACATCACAGTCATGATGGACTGCACCCTCAAATTGTGACCCAAAATAAACCTTTCCTTCCTGAAGTTGCTTTTGACATACAGTTTGTCACAGAAACAAAGGCAATAAGTAATCAAAGGGCGTACTTCTGAAGTGGCTAGAGAGGCTCTGTTCATGCCTTCTAGGCTCCTGGTACTTCCTTGGCTGGGGCAGCAAAACTCCAACTTTATATGACACCTGTGGGTGTGTCAAAATATCTTCATTTCAAAGCACCTATCATATTTGATTAGAGGTCCAACCCACTCTAACAAAACCCCAAATTAACTAATTACATTTGCAGTGATCTTAAGATCACATTCTGGGGAATTTTATCATATGAATTTCAGGGAGCTAAAAGTCAACTGATGCAACCATTTATGTGTTAATGCTTTCATAATATACCATTTCCTAATAGCTGCACTATAATATATAGCATATCTTCAATTTTGGCATAAATAGCATTGTACTATGAATGTTTTTCAAAACTTCCTCTTTTTCAACCAGAAATATATTTTTGAAATATTCATATTTCCAGCTCACTTATGGTTTTTCATCATGTGAATTCATCACCATCTATCTATTCTATCTATCTATTCTCTATACTGAAATGTAAAACAAATACACAGTTCAAAATGGTACTCAATCAGTAATAACAAAAGCATATACCTCAGGCTTAGCTCTCTGGTTTCAGCCCTTGACAAGATTGCATGGCTCTAACTGCATATCACAGTCTTGTAGTTTTGTGGATTCAGGCTTCAGAAGTCTTATTTAAGGAAGTTCCAGGCAGCAAGAAGGAAGTTACTTCATGATTCCAAGACACTGCTAAACAAGGTTGAATAGACTTAAAGTGGTGTTTGTTTTGAGAGAGTCTCTGGGAAGTCAGTGGAATATCCCAAGCTAAAGGGATAAACCTTTAGGGAGCAGGCAGTAGACCATTTCTTTGACTTCTAAGAGGGTTTTTAAAGAGGGAATTGACCCCACTCTTTTGAGCATGAATTACACCAAGCAGTCAATTTTCAAGGGGCTAATAAATCACTGGGAAGCTATAGCAAGGCTTCCAGACTCTTCTGAAGACATGCCCTATGACCTATCTGCTTGTCTGAGTTCTCTGATGCCCAGGGTTTGTGTCATGGTGCCTGAGAGCTGGGGAAATGAAGCAACACTCAGTGTGAGAGTCAGAAAATATGGAATGCCCGGGTGGGATGTTGTAGCCCATAGCAGAGATAAGAGGCCCATCAGAACACCCAAGTCAAGGTCATCCAAGACAAGGAAAGTACAAGTTCTTAGAAGAAATCACAAGGTCCCTGGTCACGACCTCCTGGTATAGATGGACCTACAGGGGATGTTCTATATGATTGATGGAAGCAGAAACTAGAGGATATTCATAAGTGAATGTGCGGCCATAGCCCTGTTGGGTTTTGCTTACCACCCCGCTGCCATCTTGAGCTCTGTCTGGACTCTGTTTTTCTATCTTAGACTCCCTTCACAGCCTGCCTCCTCCATGTCTCAGGCAGCACCTATGGGCTGAGTGGTACTCACAGGATGTCCTTTTGTCTGCCGGATATCTGGGTGCCTGTGGGAGGCCCAGGTGCCTCTGTGGGATATCCTGGTGCCTGTGGGATGTCTGGGTACCTGTGTGGAGTCTGTGTGCTTGTATGATGTTTGGGTGCCTGCAGATTGGCCCTGTGAGAGGACCTGGTGCCTGCAGGATGCCTGGGTGTCTGTGGGTTTGGGCAGTGAAGCCCAACTTCAGGTCAAACTTTATCATGCTTGGTCTCAAGCTATAGACCAAATGAATGTCAATAATCAGAGCAGCCTGATGCCTCCAAAACACCATGGCGATCCCCTCGATCCATGCTCCTGACACACAACCTGAACTTAATTTTCTTTCTTTCTTTTTTTTTTTTTTTGAGGAAATAGGTGGGGGGGGGGTGTGGAACAGGGAGGAATGGGAAGAGGGTATTATCTATATACAGCATATGAAACACAAGTTATTAATAAAAGTATTATTAAAAAGAAATCTAACTAAAAGTCACCACGAAGGAGATAATAATACTATGAACATAAATAGAATCACAACAAAAAGATCACTGGAAATCTCTAAGAAAGAAAAAAAAATGAATTAATACAACTGCTACCCAAGGCTTTTGGTGCCTTGAAAATGGAATCGATAGTGCTAACCATCCACCTTGATTTGTCCAAAACTAGAGTAGAAAAAAGCCATTTAGAAATTTTTCTGGCATTAATCAGGAGTCAAGAACTTCTGCTTTCATAAAATTATATTTCACTCCCAATTCCACTCTTTCTCTCTGAAATAATTTCCATGCCTACTTCAGTAATTTCGATAAGAACATAAAAGACTGTGAATACTTAAATATATATTAATTAACTTAGAATGTAAATACTCTTTTCTCAAAGAAAAAGCTTGTAACTTGCCAAACTATATTTCAATGTTTAAGATCATACATGATACTTTATATACAAACAAATCCAGATAAATGTAGGTATGACAAGTGTAGGGATCATCACCTTTGGTCAAATCCTGTCTACTTTAACTAGTTGTGTGTCCTTGGCAGCCAATAGTCTCTCTGGTACTGTGTGCTTATTTGTAAAAGGGGGTCTGTGAGCTCCTGAGAATTTTTAGAATTTGGTGATGTAAAACCTGTACAAGGGCTGACACAGAGCTGATGCTGATCACAGCAGTTGTTTTAGCTGGGGTTCCTATTGCTCTAATGAAACACCATGACCAAAATCAACTTGGGGAGGAAAAGGGTTTATTTAGCTTACATTTCTACATCATGGTTCATCATTGAAGGAAGTCAGGACAGGAACTCAAACAGGGCAGGAACCTGGAGGTAGAAGCTAACGTAGAGGCCATAAAAGAGCCCATAAAAGAGCGTTGTTTACTGGATTGCTCCTTCTGGCTTGCTTAGATTGCTTTCTTATAGAATCCAGAACCACCAACCCAAGAATGGCACCACCCACAATGAGTTGGGCTCTTCCCCATCGCTTACTAATTAAGAAAATGCCCTGCAAGTTGCCTACATCCCAATCTTACGAAGGCATTTTCGGAATCAAGGTTTTCTTCTCTCAGATGACTAGCTTGCTTGCTGGTATCTAGTTGACATAAAACTAGCCAGCACAGCTTCTTTGGTGGTGGTAACATATTTCTTGGATGTAAGTTTCAGTTTCTGTATGCATTGCTCGAAAGCAAGCATGTCTCTGTAATCCTATGTGAAGGATATGGAGATGAGACAAGATATTTGATAAATCCTTCCCAGGATTGACCATCTTCATTACCAGCACTGGGTTAACATTTGAAGCACTGTCATGTGGGACCAGATGCGAGGGTGAGATTCGGCTGTGTTTATTGAGAATATGTCCTTAGAAACTATTTTATTCGCTTTCCAAGCATTAAAACCTTCAATTGTGGCCACAACTCTGTGACTAAGGCAACATCACATTCTCATTTTACAGAGGAGGGAACCGAAGCACAGTGAGACAAGCATTGTGCCCAGAGTTATGGAATACATCTACATAGAACCAGGATTTAAACTGGCAGCCTGCAGCTTTAACCACTCTGCTTTACAGCCGATGAACTCACCAGACACTACCTCACCACCTCCCAATCTACGTGTAAGATGATCCCAACACTTACTCATTCTTCGTTTCCCTTCTGGAGCCATCAGCAACTCTTCTTGGTATGTCTGCTAGGTAACCATGACTCTACAAAGACTTCAAGTCTTTCTAGAAAGTGCCTGGTACAAAGTTCCCTCTTGCTACATAATTGGCCTCTGACGTCACACAGACATGAGCTCAATCTGTAATCAGCATTAACTTTGATTTTGATGTTGCTACTTAGCCTCTCCCAGCCTCAATTTCCTCAGCTGCAATGGAGACTCTAATTGGATTGGATTCACAAATGTGAGACTGAGTGGTCACACAGCATCAGACAACTAGTAGCATGCAGTAAATGGGTGTGTCAGGTACTCTTGTTGTTGCTGGGACCCAAAACACCCAGCGAGAAGCAACTTAAGGTACAAAGGATTGATTAGGCTTGTGGCTTGAGAGTACAGTCCATCAGGCAGCGAAGGCATGATGGCAGGCATGCGAGGAAGCTGGTCACAGAGTGTCTGCAGAAAAAGAATGATGCGTTCAGCTCTGTCTCTGTCTCTCTGTCTCTCTCTGTCTCTGTCTCCATCTGCCTGTCTGTCTCTGTGTGTGTGTGTGTGTGTGTGTGTGTGTGTGTGTACGTGTGTGTACATGTGTGTTTTATTCAGTCTAGAAGCCTGAATGGTTTAAGCTTCTCTGGTTTAACTGATAAATCACAGATAAGCCCAGAGATGTGTTTTCTAAGCGACTTTATACCCAGTCAAGTAGACAGAGAAGATGAAAGATCATGGTGGGATTAACATTAATCCCATTCTTTGGGACAAACTCCACACAGATTCACTGAGCTGACAGAAGCCTCAGCCTCAGTTCCTCCTTCTCCAGCGTCTCAGGATAACATTTTTCTGCCTAGAGTCTCTGTTATGACTTCCTGTCTAGGGCATCCCTGGGGCCCAGAAGCTGATCATTCAAGCTAGTAGTCTATGATCCAAAGCCACTTCAAAACTGTTGAAGTTGTGAGAGTCTCACCAGTTAGGGCTCAGTCATGTCATCCTGACCCTGGGGGTGGGGTCTGTTTTCCATATCCTGTGGATTTTAACTCTAAGTTCTACCCAGATCCTGATGTCATTCTTTCATTCCTATTTAAAACTTTCTCCTTCAAAAGATCACCTTTCTGAATAACATTAGTTTTTAAAGGTCCTTTAAGTCTTATTTTGAGTTTTCTGTTCAGTGTCCAACTCCCTTTTTTATTTTGTCTCCTTCCTTAGTTATAATAAAGCTTCCTTTATGTGTCACCATCTCTCTGTACTATGAATGAGTGCTGCACAAAGACATTACTGTAGGGGCAGTAATTAGGGTTTAATATAGCCAGGGCAAAGCATGACAAAGCTGTGGCTTCCCTGATGGCAAGATCTCTCACAAAGTATTCTTAGCAGAGTGTGATGCTGTCTTTGTATCTTTGTGCCTCTGAAGAGGCTCAGATCACTCAGCCTTAGGTCTAAGTGTCTCACTCACGACTGATAATGGAAAATTAGAACCATATACCCACTGCTCCCAGCTGTCATTAACCAAGCCATTAAGAAATAAATGTTATCTTTGACTTTTAGATGTTTTCTTTAGCTCTCCTTTGGAACTCTTTTCCTTGAAAGTCAACATTTAGTGCTAATTTTCCCTTCAAACCTCAGGGTCTAACCTGTGCACTTATTCATGGCTCTCTTCTATCATGACTGGTGATTGGCTCAGTAGGGACAGAGGCTGGGGAATGATGGGAAAGGAGATACATTTCTGGTTCTGGATGCTTCTTTATATTGGGAGTGGTTGTCTAGTGAATGAGGGCTGAGTGATTTTGACACAACCAGGTCCATTCCCCACTGACTTCCTTTCCACTTCTCCCCAAGAAGCTGGTTCCTGAATATTCCATCTTGTAGCTCTCAGAGCAGAAGTCTAGGCTACAGGAGACACTAATGGGGGTCAGAAGGGAAAAGCAAGGAGCAGGCCCATCTGTTCTCCTGCCTCTCTACCCATGCTTTCCACTTCTGTTAGTGGCTGAGTCTCTGTTGTTCCTGCCATTGCTCCCTTGGCCTGTGCTAACTGTTATCTCATTTGACCTTATATTCAAAGTTGCCAAGAGCACTCTACTATTTAATATCCGGCTGGCTCAACAGTCTTCCATGGCTCCATGAACTCATCTCACAAGTCTTCAAGTAGTCCTTTTACTAAGACTTATTCAAACTATCTGAGTTAAATTCTGTTTCTTACCAGGACCCTGCCTGATATACATACAAACCCACAAGTGTTACATTGAAAATATCTAACATACACATTACTCCTTTTCTTTAGTCTCAGCTATCTTTGTCTTACTGACCAACTAGCCTGCAGAGCGGACAGAGATTTGACCTGCAACCCAACAAGTCTTCTATCTGTGTGTTTATGAGAAAATCACTTTCTTCCCACCAACACAGTCTCCAGAAGTTCCCAATACCCTTTTAGGTATTCTCAAATGTCAAGGCTATTTTCATAACACTGAGGATTTACTTATTGACCTTGTACTTCCACTTGATGATATTACTAATGGTACACAATTAATGGTAGATAACATTGCACATTCAAGACTCAAGACAGAGTTACCAACTGCACTCCCATTGAACTCTCCCACATACTTCAAAGTCTGAGTAACAATTTCACTTAGAGATATTCTTAATATAGTACTTGAAAATGTTAATTTTATTAAACACTGATGCCTTTGTCCATGCTGATTTAATTCCTGGGACTCTTATTGACAAAAATGAGAACTGAACTCTAAGCATGTCTGCTTTACACTGAGATAAAGGGTGTCTGTTCCAAGGAGAAGGCAGCTAGCTGTATCACTGAACTGTGACCCAGCCACTTTTCCCACTATCTACTCAAAAGATTAGCTGACAGACAGACCATGGCTGTTAAGACTGGGACATCTGGAAGGCATTTTTAAAAAAATGAACAAAGTAAGATTGTCTTCCAAAGAAGATACCTGATAATTTTTGTTCCTGAAAATATGATTTGAGCTTTGAAGTGTGGTATTTCCCAGTGTTTAAAGACTCTTCTGATGAGATCAGCCATGATATTAACAAGAGCCATGTGTTGATATATGGTGAAAGATGTCAACATACAACCATCTCATGTAACTCACTGGGATAAAACCTTCTTCCTGGGGCTGGAGAGGTGGCTCAACAGTTATTGAAGAGGACGGAGATCCAGTTTTCAGTACTCACATGGTGACCAACAACCACCGGTCTTCATGTGCACAGCACACACATGGTGCATAGACATACATATAGGCAAAATGTCCAAACACATAAGATAAATAAAATCTAAAAAAAAAAAAAAACTTTTTCCCTAAGTGTACAAGCTGTGGACACGGACTCAGAAGCCATTGACTTGGTGTCTGAGCTCCACTATCTCAGCTGTAAAGAGGGTTTCTCTGTTTCCTCATTTGTAACATGACCTTGTCTGGCTAGAATAGAACAAACTAAATAATATATGGATAAATATTGATGTATTCATAAGTTAATAAAGAAGTTTCAGAGCAAGTGCTTGGACATGGTAAACGGCATGGTAAGTGTTTCCCATTGTTAGCATCATCGTCCCTTTTCTTCATGGGACTTTGGAATGATGGCTCTGGCAGTAGAAGTTGCCAGATTCATATTCAGCGTAACTCACAAGCTACTGACCTCTGCCAAGTAATTCATTAATGGATTATGTATAGTAATATATATCTGTATATAGTGATAAATGGCCATATGATTATTGTGAGGGATAAAAGAGATGTTAGATGCATAGCCCAGGAGCTGGTGTGTTAGTTCACTTATGTTAGTAATTTGGTGTTTGAGAAATCTTTCTTGAACTTTATAAAATCATTAGCATGGGGCAGATAAGGTGGCTCAGAAGGTAAAAGAACTTGCCACCAAACCTGATGACCTGAGTTGGATCCCCAGGACCACATGGTAGAGCAGTATAAACAACTTCCACAAGTTATCCTTTGATCTCCACACACATAACCATGGCACACACACGCACACACACACACTAAAATCATGTCATGACACAATGACATCATAACTTCCAGGACTCACACAGATCTGTATAATACTACTGAAAACGTATAATACTTGAAAAAGTAGCTCTCTGAAGAGAACAAAAGGCTTATTTCTGTGGTGTGAATACTATCACTATGGTCAATTCCAATCTATGACTATGAGGGCACTGGGCACAGAGCTAGTAAGAAATTCTCAGTATTGGGCCACTCAGGTACCACGTCTGTCCATCCCCACCCCCACCCCCAGCCCTCTCCCTCTGCAGAGACACATGCATTGCCCTGGAGCTCAAGACTCTTCACCAAGAAGTGACAGTTTACCAGGACAGATGAACCAAGGGAAGCTGAGTTCTGGTGTACTCAGAAACACATTTCAAATGTACCTATAAAAACAACACAACTCTCTCTGTACTTTTAACAGCTGGATAAGTTCCTGTGGCATGAACCATGAGAAGCAAAAACTAAGTTTAAAACAAAATTCCAGCAGAAAAGTAAAAAGGACACGTCTTTTCATAATTCCATTTATTAAAGAAAAACATTTCCTTACAATATATCTGTCCAACTTCAAAATTCACTTACAATTTCTGAAAAGAATAAAACTAACTTTTAGAAAATGCTGGGTAGTTAAAATACCCTTGTTTGATTTTTTTTTATTTTTGTTTTTTACAAGAGTATATGCTGAGGAAGAGGAAGCATTATGAAGGGGAGTCACCTGTGACAACCTGTCATGTCAGCCTTGACACAGTTCAGAAAAAAAGAAAAAGGAAATAATTCCAGAGGACCACTACTCAGTGGCGAAGATTTCCCTTTCTATTTCATGTGAAAAATAAATTACATATAAATAAGGAGGTGAGGAGAGCTAGCGTGCTCTGAGCAGTGTGCTTACTGTGGCTCCTCTCCCACACTCGCTACACAAAGCTCTCCTCCATGTTGCTGCACAGTAAAAAGGAATCCACAAGCCGAGGCTGTACCAGCTGCTGGAAGTCAGAGTCCTGAAGGCCTTCTGGGCAGACCCCAGCCAACTGGCGCAGGGCAGCCTGGGGAGAAAGCAGAACAGAAGACATTGATCAGACTGGGTCCCACATGGGTGTGTGTGCTTCCTTCAGCTGCCCTGAGATGCATTCAGAGGAAGGTGGCACATTAGATCTGATTACCTGATACTTGTCCCATGATACTTTAGCTGCCATTTTGGTCACCATAGTGTTCTTATTGTCATGGTCACCTGGTTTCATTTGACTCAGTATAGCAGACATCATCTGGAAGCTCTTAACAATTTTAATAATGGACTTGCCATCTCTCTTTTTAACTGCTCTGGGAAACTGGTCATTTTAAAGATATGTTGTTTTAAGGATCTGGTCAACTTAGTGAGATAGATAGATAGATAGATAGATAGATAGATAGATAGATAGATAGATAGATATGCTCAAAATGTGAGACTTGGATTCTAGAAGCATCTGTGGACTCAGATTATTGCTTTCAGATATTGTGACTTACAGCAGCAGGGTTATTCACTCACCCAAAACCATAGCAAGTCCCTCACAGAGCACTGAGAGCTGGGAAGGAAAGAGGGAGGAAATGAGGAGCATGGAGTCAAGGTAGGTACGGATGCTGTGGCTGAGAAATCCAAGTCAAGTCAGGAGAGCAGGAGTCAGGGGCAGCAGAATGAAACCCCCGCCCCCCGGGCTCACCCCACTGAGCACTAGGCTCACTTCTGCTCCTGGGCAGGTGCCTTGCTCATGTGCTTCGCTATGACACGTGCCTCCTGCCCTTTCCTAGCCAGCAGCATTGATCCTCCTGTCATCCTCCTTAGCAGAGCCATTCCTGGTTACCTTAACAAAGGAGCAATCTATGTCCCCCTCTCCCCTACCCTCCCCAAGCCTTGTTCTCAGAGTCTCCTTTCTTGGGAGGGTTGAAGTCAGTGATCCCTGGGTCTCATTCCCAGACACCCAAGTCTTAAATGAAGACAGATGCCTACTGCCAGCTGTTTTGCTATGGGGAAAAAAAATCAATCTTGCTTTCCAGGGCACTCTGTGATGCCGCTGTCCTCAGCACAGGAGATAATAATGGAATTGTCATCCTCCCACCTGAGCACAGCCTTCAGGCCAGAAAGAAGGTCCGAGGACAGGAGAGGCTCCCAACTCCGTCTGCCTGGCTCCATGCATCTCTCATCTTGCTGTCCGGAGGCCTGAACCCCAGTGTTGGAGCCTTTAATGGGCCAAGCAATGGACACTCACCAGCATCGGTGGCTGGGGGATGGGGAAAAGTCAACTAATTGCAAAGTCAGGCAGTAAATACTATCAAAAGTCAAGATCATTTAAAAATATAAAAGTCCATACAAAGAAAGGCCTTTGCGCCCTTAGAACATTCTATAATCTGAGAAGAGATATAAATTCTTCTTCAAGTTAAAATATTGAGACCAGTGCCATGAGAGAATAGGAAAGAAAGAGCATGGCTAGAAACAAACCCAGGCCTCCAGAGAACTTCAAGAGTCTAGAACATGAGTGATATAGATTGTATCAAAAGACAAGCAGGAAAACTGTCACACACTGTGTGCTCCCTGTTTTTGTATCACAGAGGTGTAGCAGTATACTACAATCTTTACCCTCTGTTTAGGGAAGGAGAAAGGAAAGATAGAAATCTTCATTGCTTTTACAAGTGGCCTTGATATAGAATGAGAGAAAGGTAGAAATCTTCACAGCCTCTTTTAGGCTGTCCTAAGCTTGAAGAGGACTAGCTGACAGTGAGTCAGACTAGCGTCTCAGGTCATGGTCTATATACTCTCCAATCTTTGTTCTTTTAGGAATTATCACACTAACGACAGCAACCCAACCAACAAACCACCAACAAACACCCACCCCAAGAGTCAGGGCTTCAGATGCTTTATACCCTAAGCCAAAAGTACCCATAAAGCCATTTGGCACCCAATCCAAAAAACAAGCTACAGGTGCCAGAACGACTGCACCCAACCAAATTAGAGCCACCTGCATCAAGCATTCCAAATCCAACTCATAAACAACTATACCACAGCTGGGGTAGAACCACAAATCTAATCCAAACTCCATTTTGTGTTTGTTAAAGAAACCAAAATAAGAAAAACTTCTTCCAAGTGTTCCACTACACAGAGGGATTCTGGGAAATGTCATCAGATGAGTATTTAGATCTGAGCATCCAGGGCTGAACAAGCATTCTAATAGAATTGTAGAGATGGTGTTTGGGTATGGGACAAGACGAAGCTGCTAGACAGAGTTGGACAAGACCTGGAAACAGTAGAAGGTGTTCATGTTACAGTGTCAGGTCACAGCCACACTAAGAAGGGCTGAGTGAGTGGGCAGCAGATTGGGTACATCATGAAGAACCATGGAAGATTCCACACACATTTGGTGAAACCATCATGAGTAAAACTCTCACAGGAGAATTCCCTCAGCATCCACATGGGGGTGGATTGATTAGACAGGGCCTCTCCTCAGCATCCACCCACTTGTCCACGAGAGCAAATGTAGTTCCTTTCCACTTGAAAGCTCTCTGAGTGAATGAAGATGGCAGCCAGAACCTTCTGTGTACACAGTCTTGCAAAATACAATAAAAATGCCAGTAGTAATAGCAAGGAGCCCTCACAAATGAAGGCAGCCTACAGTTTCCCAAGTGCTTCCTATGCCCTTAACTTTACCTATCAAGCCCTTACGTCAGACAGCTGCTGCTGCCAGAGCAGTGAAGATAAGGGAGTCGGGGCCCATGGTGATGTGCTTGTCAGCTATACATTTCTCCCCATTTTGCTTGATAGGAAAGTGGATCCAAGAAGGTCTGTGAACTTGGAGGAGAAAGGGTTATATCTCTTTCTTCACTTAACTCCTCACTGGAAAAGCATCTCCTTCAGTTATCAAAGTTGCAACAAACTGTGGAGTCTTGCTGTCCTCTGACCCTGATCATCAACAGAAATCACAGATACATGCAGACCCCATTAGAGATGTTGGAGTTGCCTTCAAATAGTATTTACTCCCTTGAACAAGCACAGTTTTAATATGCTATGTGCATAAATATTGAATAATCATCTTAACATAATTGGTGCCCTTTTAAAACCCCACATTAATTTTTTTTATGTATTTAAAAATTTACTCAGAAAATGGGAAAGGAACTTGTTTGGAATAAAGAATCTAGAGTGGATGGGGGATAGAAGAGGCTAATGGGGGGTGAATATGCTTAAATTCATTATTATATACATGCATGAAATTGTCAAGAAAAGAAGAGGTTAAAAATCTTTACCAGACTTCCAAAGGGACAGAGGAGATGAGAGTGCCCTAAATGTCTGAGAATAAAAGCTGCAGGAGAGTTCTCTTCTATTTCCACAACTATATCCTCATAGCCTAGAAGAGGAAGTGGCACACAAATCCACTCAGCAAATATTTACTAAATAAGAGCTACAGCACTCGGCCTGCTCAATGACACACAGCCACCGAGGTACAGCCAGGACAGGCCTCCACAACTGCAGGGTGCCGTCTGGAACTCCTAGAAATGAGCCGAGCTCAGTGAAGAGTGGGACAAGGCGGGACTTTACAGTGACTCAACCTGAAAAACCCTACATTCACTGCTTCTCTGAGGGTCCGGTGCTCTCCTCTGAAAGCTAACTGCTCCCCTGACCCCACACTTCTAGCTGTGCTGCCACCCTGCTCCGGGGTCCATCACAACCCCACAGGAAGATAACTGTGAACAAAGCGTGCACGGCCCATCTGCTACTTTGATTAATTCAAGGTGAGCCCCTAGTGTCCGGAAGTGGGAAGCTCCTAGCATGTACTTGCTCGGGCTCAAGGAGAAGATCTTAGCAGCTGATTGACTGACCCTCACTGTCCCATCAAAGCGCCTATAGTCATTTTCACAGCAGAAGGTGCAGCTACTTGGCTGGAAGGGACAACAGAGTTTCCCCTAGGAGTAAAAGGGGAGTTTCTCATAATTATTCCCTTTGGAAAGACAGCTGTCGATGTCCTCGCCCCTATGTTCTAGGGCCCCTTGACATCAACACTACCACTCGGCAGCCCTCCAGCTCACCTCTCTTGTTTCAAGCTACTGTTGTGAGTCCCTAGAACCTAAAAGGCCACTGGAGTTGTGGGGGTTGGCTGGGGAGCAGCTTCTCCATTCCCATCCTTCTCATGATTGTCATCACAACTTTATCAATGAGCAGAAACAAGCACCAGCATTACCATTTTAATATAAGATCTGAAGCCTGGAGAGGTAGCAAGGCTTATCCAACTGTGGCAGAACCAGCTACCATGGCCTCAGGCTACCTTCCTTGCAGCCTTGGGGGAATCTGGAAGTGGGCTGAGAACTCACCAGGCAGGCCACGAGTACAGCATCGCTGCTGTTCCTCTCCGATGGGGATCTGCAGAGCTCAATAAGGCGGGACATACCTGCGTGAGACACAAGGAGAGTGTCACAACCGGGGTAGAGAAGACTGGCCAGGGTGACCCAGAGGTCCTGGTCAGTTTCACCCACAGTACATGTCCGCTCCAGTCTGAGAAGAAGCTGATCTACCTGGAGAAATATTTCCAGGAGAATTTCTACTTCCTGCTCAAGGGCAAGAAAAGTAGATTGTCAAAGTATCAGTTCACCAGCCTGGGTTGATCTTTGGTAAATGCTACAGACATTGCCTACTTCTCTGAGAAAGGACTTTGGAGTATATATTTCCACTTTTACCAGCACAGTGTTTAACCTACATGCCTGTGCACTGGGGTCTCCCAAATACATATTTCCCCAATTGGCTATGTCATCAGAAAAATATATTTTAGCTAAAATTAACCACATTAAATTTATTTTAGCTAAAATAAACCCCATTAACATTTCCAGAGGATTTACCGAGAAAATGTTGCCATAAGCCACAGAGAAGATACATGTCCTTGCTAAAAACATTCTCCAGCCCACCCAAATACGCAGGGCCTTTTTTGTCCACCAGATATGCTTTGAGTGCCAATCACTTCATGATTCTCACATGTAGACTATTCTCCTATCTGTCACCACTCTGTGTTCAGGGCAGGTATTATATTCCTCTTCAGCAGTGGTTCTCAATCTCCCGAATACTACAACCCTTTAATACAGTTCCTCGTGTTGTGGTGATCCCCGACCCTAGAATGACTTCTGTTGCTACTTCATAACTGTAATTTTGCGGTGAACTGCAATATAAATGTCTGACATGCAGACGGTCTTAGGTGACCTCTGTGAAAGGGTTGTTCAGTCCCCAAAGAGGTCATAAACCACAGGTTGTGAACCGCTGCTCTAGAGCCTTGCTTAGAATGGAGGTTCTGGGAATATTTAGGCAAATGGAGGCTAACAATGATAAAGAGACTGGATGGATACTCTGATGGTAAGTGAAGTACTGAATAGATAAATAACTGAGTCAATGAATTATAGAGTGAACGAACAAATGAATGGAGAACGAGTGTAAACTGAGGGATGAATGAGTAAATGGATATGTGAAGGAAATAATAGGTTCTGTATGGCAAAGAGTCTGCAGGTGAGTCACTATTCCGGCTAACTTTACCTCTTGTAACATTTCAGACTGGGGGCTTTACCCACAGTTTCTACCCCAGCGTTTCCCAGCACACAGAGTGAGGCTCACCCTATTAGTCCTGATTCTCTGCCCACTGACACCACCATGAAATCACAGCTACCTCCATCCAAACTCCCTGTTCCATTCCAACCACAGCTGGCATCACTTACAGCTGAGTCGCACGGCCTCCCGGGCCACATTGGGGTCTCGGCAGAGGCGGGCCAGAGTCACTGCAGCTTTCTGCTGTACCCTTTCACAGGCTGCTACTTCGGCAGGAGTCCCAGACCTTGGCTTCTCAGACAACATGCCCATGATGAACTGGACACCTGGAGAGGAAACAACAGACAGTTTGGACAGCTTTGATTTACTCCCAGTGTAGAGTCTCCTAGCAGGGCTAGCTGGACAGATGGATGCTGGGCTCAAGAAAAGATTTGGAGTAGGGAAGTCTCAAACAGAGGTGGAAGATGGATACGGCCACCCTTTTCCTCTCCTCATCCATAGGGATGTGTTTGATTCTAGGCACCAAGTCACTAGACTGGACAAAACTTCTAGAAGACACTCCAGCATTCTAAAGCACCATTGTTTATTTTATGATACGTCTGGCACTATGTTACATGCACAGTCCCCTCAAACCTACCAATAGCCTCATGGACATGACCATGGTTATCCTACTCTGAGGTCCAGAGCACATAGTGCATGGGGGTGGATGGAACTTGAATGACTGGCTCCATTATTCTGTCACCTCTGATGGGGCTGCATGTGGACAAGCCAGAGGTGCTGAGTCCCATGGCAGGCGGTGTCTCAAGTTTAGGCTGGAGAACCACTAAAGCAAATGCATTCGCAGTGTTAAGTGTCAGATTGAGGCTGCACTTAGTTCACTCAGGAGCCTCCTAGCTCCTCCCCAAACCAGATCTTTCTCCTGATTGTTCTGTAAAGCACCCCCACACTTGTGCCCCCACCCTGCCTTTGCCCACCCTTTCTGTGGAGATGTCCCTTTTCCCATATTCTCAAATATCTCCCATCCTACAGATTTGTATCCAAAGCCCATCTTGTGTGTGAGCTGCCCCCGCCCCTCACCCCAGTCCCAACCAGCCAGTCTGGAACATAAACAAGACATGATCTAGAGATGTGTTTTACTTTATTTTGTTGCTTCAAGAATTATATTGTATGCAAGTTGATGATTGCCATAAAAATCTAGATTTCTGTTTTCTAACGTGTACCTACTTGACAGTAGTGACCCTCCATGCAATTATATATGGCTAGAAGCTTATGTTGCTGCCACTTCCTACTTTGTTTGTGTTAAGACAGGGGTGTGCTATGTATCTCAGGCTGGCTTAGAACTGACTGTGTAGTCGAGGCCTGCCTGGAACTCCAATCCTCCCACTGCAGCCTCCTGAATGCTAAGATGATAGGCATGTGCCTACATACCTGTCTTAAGCTTACTATTATTAATGAGATCGGTCTAATCCTTGTCCACCTTATCCATTTTACTGTGTCTGGATCCTGCAGGCATCTATATTTACAGCCTGTGACTTAGTCATGGACTCTCAAAGCCCAGACTATTTAACAAGGCTTTCCCTTGTGGAGACCTAAGAGTCTCCTGGCTTCTAGTGGCCTCTAGATATGTCATTGACATTGTCGATACCTCAAATCCTGCTCCACTCTTACAAAGACTGCCTTCCTCAAACTCTCTTCATGAAATCCTGTGAGACTGTCACTGTTCCCTGACAGAGAAGCAAGGCCTGGCGCAGGGCTCATCCTGGGCCAGACACTCCCCGACACTCTGTATGATCACCCTCACACACTCTGAGAGCAAGCATTACTGTTCTACCTTACACACCAACACTTCAGTCAAGGCAGATCCTCCCTCCGGACAGGGAGAGCCTTTACCAAAAGGTGGGAGCTCATTAAACTCCATGTCCTCGCCGTCCAGCAGGATGCCAGGAGCACAGTAGGTTTCCCATTGGTGTGGACTCAGTGAGTCAGTCAACAGCACTTTGTAAGCCACAAAGAACTCTCCAGATGGCAACTATCTCAACCTCAAAGGCACAGGCAAGTGGCAGCCTGCTGTCATCGGCCACTCGAGCCAAGACTCCAAGTGCTGCAGGAGGAGAGTACAAGTGACACCACGTAGCCTCTCCTCTCGGCCTCAGCTGGCTCAGCACATTTTCTCATTATTAGCTCAATCACATGAAATTAACACAGAACGGTGTGTTTCAGTTTGTCAGAATGGGGAAGTGCATGTTTGTTCAGACAGCAGGGCAGCCTGGGGGGAGGGACTTCCAGGAGAGCAGAGGTACCCAGGCTCCCAGCTTGCTCTCTCTCATTAGCTTCTCTGGTCTCCAACTGCTTGCTAATTGCTCTTTATTCCTCAGTCACAGGAAGCCCTGGCCACTCTAGCTGTTCCCAGCTGCAAGGCAGCTACCTTGTCTTTTGACAGAGATCAGCCATCAGGCTGACAAGCCCAGGTCCACCTCTCTTTCACCATGCACACACAAGGCGGGACAGAGAGGGCCGGTTGGAAGGGAGATGCCCTCAGAGAGTGGTGGAGGCAGCTGGCTTCCCTCTCCTCCTCCTCACCCTCACCCCTTCCCACACATTGGCTTTCTATGGAGGCCAAATGCAATAAGGCAGTTAAAAAGCAACGTCTCCCCACTTTGGGACAATCTTGCTTTGCTCTCCCTATGCTACCATTACCACCTGGAACTGTCTTCTTTGTTTTCCCACTAGAATGGAAGCCTATGAAGGCAAATAGCATTTCGCTTTTGACCAGGCTCTACACAGAATTCTCTCTCTCTCTCTCTTTCTCTCTCTCTCTCTCTCTCTCTTTCTCTCTCTCTCTCTCTCTGTGTGTGCTCATACTGACATAGAAACCTATTGTAGTTATATATCTACACTTAGGATTTATACCAGCACAAAGGCACATGGTGCCATATACCCCAATAACACATGCGCATGCCCAGACATACCATTCTCCTGAATGATGTCAGAGGCACACTGCTCCAGCACAGACATGTTTGCCAAGATGGTCACAATCTGGAAAATGGAATTGAGAAATTGAAAATAGACATTCACAATTCCCATGCTACTCTCCACAGGCAGCTCAGCTTCCCTCCAGCCTGGCTCCTTACTGCACATCTGCCCATTCTTCCATGGCTTTGTCTTCTATTCTCATTGGATCCTGTCACCCAGATGTAAGCCCTGGTGACTGATGCCCATTGATCAGTGGGTGGCTCTGGAGTGGTCGTCCATGGCCCCTAGTAAAGAACAGCCTCACACTGGGTGAAGTTGAGACCCAGCTGCCTGAATGCAGGGACCCTCTTAGCCTAACCCCTAAAATTCATACAAAATTGGCAGGTTCCAGGCCTCTTATCTTTTATTTTCTGGTTTGGTCTCCTGGCTCTTTGATCTATCTTTTGATTGGATTCCCCTACGTCAATTTCCTTCCCTGATACTGACCTTCAATCTGAAATGAATGAAGGCTTATGTCAAGGCAAAGAACATTCACAAAAGGTAGATTATAATGAGTATGTTTAATTTTGCTGCACTTTACAAGTCTACGGTCCTTTCCCATGCAGAAGGACTTTGTCGTTAATAATAGGATATTGATATGATGGACATCCAGGCTTTGTTACAGTCTCTTGGGCTTTAACACACCCCAATCCCACAGCATGATCAAGGGGGTTCAGTGAACTCACAACACAAAAATGGACTAAAGGAATATCCAACCAGAGACCCAAACTATAATGGTGCCAAAATAGATGATAGATAGATAGATAGATAGATAGATAGATAGATAGATAGATAGATAGATAGGGATAGATAAACAGGACAAAACAAAAAAAATCCCTGAGGATGGAAGTGTAGATTCTATGAACAGAGATGGCCTATAACACTGTTCCTAAAGGAAATCACACAGTGAAAATGTCCCTGTCTTCTTCTATAAAAGAAGCAGACAGCATGCACAAGCAGAAATTGAAATAAGTAGTAAAGTAAAAAGTACTTCTCCCTGGTTTGAGCCCACTCCCCAGAGAGCTTCTTTCCGAGCTGGTGGAACGGCCTAATCAGGAACCATGTAAGGGACAGTCTGCAGAGGACAGCTCAGGAGGCTTCAATTCTGAGAATAGATGGTAGAGCAGTATTTGCCAAGAAAGAGCATTAGCTGGATTTTAACTGTTTTAATGTGAGGATATCACTCTCCATAATAAAGCATCTAAAAGATCTCTTAAGCAGAAAGGAAAAAGTATTGTCATACTAATAGAATATCTATCTCTCCCTTCTCCTCAAAGCACATGTTAGATATGGAGGCATGCATCTCTTTGTACCTCCCCAGGGACTGGGTGGGTAAGTAGTAACTAGAGTAAGGTGTTAGGAGAAGGCAGGAAAACACCTCAAAAAACTTTATTCTAAAGTCAACTACAATGCCCCGTATTTAACGAGAGAAGTGGTAAGCATATATCCAAAGTTCTTTTTCTCCTATTGCAGGCTCAGTGGAAGAAGTTAGAGAGAAAAGATGGGCTATAGATACAGTCCTCAAACAGAAGGTTCCCCGAGAGCCATAAAGTGCATAGTCATAAGAGAGACATACCAGGCCAAGTCCGTCAGATTACAGTGCACTCCGGTGTCTCTGCACTGTTAATAACAGCAGGAGCACAGCGTCTGTTCCCACCTCATAAGGGCTGCCATGCCCCACCCATCACCAGAAAGGCCTTTCTGAATACAAACTCTTGTTTGAGCTGTACATTCATAAAGAAAGGAAGGAAGAGAGGGAAAGAGGAAGGGAGGAAGGAAAATAAAACCTTTGTCTGTAGCAACTGGTTCATTATATAGCAATCATTAGCTGAGTCACAGGCACCAGGTAGGTCTTTGTGTTGGACTAATTTAGATCCTGTTAATGAAAATTACTTCCTCCTTACAGAGTCTGTACCCCATGTGGTTTTCTGAGGTGCAGATGAAGTAGTCAATTAAGCACAATTTGAATAAATGCCAATTATACCCTGCTTGGAGTCTCCCTTTTGAAACACACTTGTGTATACCATGATAGAGAGGGGAAAGAAGCCAATGTTTTCACCTAGCAGTCAGCCCCACAACTGGAATTTAACGACAACTGTATTACCTGGCTGGGTGCAAGCTAGTGATGCTGTCAGGATATGGAATGCAGGAGCCAGGTTCATTGTTTCTCTTGGCCCAAGTTTATTCAATTCCTGTCTCCTGTGTAGTTCCTGGTGACCACAGAGGACACTGGCCTCAAGAAAGACCCCAGATGAGGAGTAATATAGACTCAGATCCTGGCTTGCTATCCATATGACTCTAGCAACAGTACCCAACCTTCTGTGTCTTGATTCATGAGAAGGTATCTATTTCCTGTTGCTAGTATAACAGATTTCTGAAGACTTCGTAGCTTACAACAAAACAATTCAATTATCTTGCAGTGCTGAAGGTGTGCAGTTCTAAATAGGTAAGAAGGAGTTATGATTAAGGCACACACACGCACACACACATGCGCGTGTGCACACACACACGTTAATTCTTGGGGCTCCATAGAAGCAAATGAACTGTAATCTGCGTAGCATGAATGTGGTGCTCCCCCACCCCACCCCCTTTCTCTTATGAGATGGAGAGATGGCGTGCTGCCAGGGTTTAAACTCCAAAGTAACAAGCTGAGAAAATGAAAGCTCCCAAGTTCAGAAGAGACATTGACTTAAAAAAAATAAATGGAAAGATAGCCTCTTCTGGACTCCACAATTGCACACAGGTACACGACCTGCACACACTTCTGTACCACACGCACACATGTAAGTAAGTGAACATATAAACTAATAAATACATAAAGGCTGTATGCTTTGTGTATTCTAGAGAACTTTCAATTTTCAGACTGTATCTTTAACCCATCTTTTCCATCTAACTTTAAAATAAGAGAAAACAAATTTCCAGTAAGGAAACCTTAACCATTTTCTCTGACCCTGATCCTCCTGCCTCCTCATATAACAGCCTGTGTCATTACACTGGACCCACCTGAATAACATTTTAGGTCAAGAGTCTTGATTAATTACTTGGTGTAAAATCCTTTTTGCTATGTACGGTAAGTTATTTGTTGATTTGGGGGAATAGGAATGGACATTGTTGAGGGCCATCACTTGGTATACCACAAGAGATGTAACAAAATAAGTCATAAAACTATTATAAGCATTCAACATGTTTTATCAATCACCTAGAACATGCTTGTTAAATTAAACAAGCATAAGATGCCTCTAGGAGCCAGGGCCTGAAAGGACCCAGACCATGAATGGTTGATTCAAGAAGCACTAGCCATATGACAGCCTCATGAAGGGGCTAAACACGGATGTTACCAAGAGGTACTGAGAATGGGAGGTACTATAAAGAGAATTAAAGGTCTCATACCTGGAGACGCTTGTGGTGGTATGAATAAGAATGGCCCTGATTCCTATATTTTAATGCCCAGTCTCCAGTTGGTGGAACTGTTTAGAAGGATTAGGAGGTGTGGACTTGTTGGATGAGGTGTGTCACTGGGGTTGAACTTCGAGGTCTCAAAAGCCCACATCGTTCCAATCTAGCCGTCTCTGCCTCATGCTCATGGACTGAGATGTGAGCTTTCAGCTATTGCTCCAGAAACATGCCTGTCTACCTGATGCCACGCTCCTTGCCATGATGGTCATGGATTCCAAACCTCTGAAACTATAAGCCCAAAATGAAGTCTTTCTTTTATAGGTTGCCTTGGTCATGGTGTTTGATCACAGAAACAGAAAAGTAACAGCCCTTCCAAGCTAGAAAACATTAATGTCTTCTGTAGCATTCTGAAATCATTTTTCATTCGGCATACGAAGGCCTTAGGAAAACTGAAGTAGATAGCAAATTAACACAGACCAGTGGGGGACTCTCTCATGCCACTAGCTCAAGAATAGTGTTCCTATCTGGTAGGAATTGGGTTGACTACATCATCTGATACCAGCACACACAAAGAAAATGCTCAACTTAGGCTCCTCCCAAGCAGGTGGTCCTGAGATCCTTGCTCACAGGCTGACATGAAGATGTGACCTAGGCTGTGTCACATCCCTAGCAGTCTCAGCAGTCACTCTGACGACACTCTTCTACCAACATCTCTCCTCACCTGCTGTGCCGTATAATAACTCTAAAGATTGCAAGGCATGAGAGAAAAGTGAAGTATGCTCAGAACAGTCAACAGAGACAGGTGCTCTGGCCTGGCAGATATTACAACACAGAACACCCAACATACACCTAATGGCAATCATAGGTACCCTCTGTTGCCCAGGGATTAGAATAAAAATAGCTAGTGTTCACAAAACTGTAATTAACACTACTCTTTAATCAGAAGTGAGCCAACAATGTCAACCATGGCCCTGGAATCCCTTCCTTTTCTCTCCTTTTGTTAATGGTATGTGTGCTCATGTATAATATATGTATTCATGCATGCATGTGGAAATCATAGATCAATAGCTCCCCACCTGTGTATATTGAGTAATCTCTCACTGAACCTAGAGCTTGTCAATTCAGGTAGGATGGCTGGACAGCAAGCTCCAGGGATCTACTTGCCACCTCTTCCTAGCACCAAGACTACAGGAGTGTGCTTCCATGGTCAGCTTGTATACAGGTTTGACAGATCTAAACCATGTTCTCCTACTTGTGCACCAAGCATTTTATCAATCAAACCATCTCCCCAGCTCCATATCATATCCCTTTCCAACTTTCAACACACACATGCATGTACACACACACACACTTGCATGTGTCCACACACAACCTAAAGCCATATACACTTCCTATTTCTTCACACCATACAACATTCCCCACTGTATTAACTGAATTTCCTGGCACTGTATTCCTGCCTTAGATTAGTCATCTCCATCTAGACCCATCCCAATCTATTCTATTACACTTACTTAACCCAGTCACTCCTGAGCACACACTTTGGTTCTAAATGCTTTATGAACATCATCACATCTAATCATCATAAAGGTCAGAGGAGAGAAGATCTTATCTCCATTATACAGATGAGAAAACTGTGGCTTAGAGAAATTGAGAGAGTGATCTCAGGTCACACAGCTAGGGAATGACAGAGGCAGGTATACTTAAGCCCAAGATGTGTGTTTTTTCTACCCTTATGTATGCACGTGGCAGAGATTTATAGACTATGGAGGGCTTTCTGATCAGTGGGTTCCTGATAAGTGGTATTGATATTGAAGTCCCAGAAGTGGTATGAAATGTGGTCATTCTAAAAAGCCAAACAGACTACAGATTTCTGTGGGAAGTGTGGGCAGTCCACTGCCTCTGTGAAAGCAAGTCACAGAAAAGCTCCTCACGTTTCTTTTGTGAGTACCTTCCCCTTTAGCACTCACTGACACAGCTTGTGCAAGGCCTTAGAATCTGTCCTTCCCCATCCTGAGCCTGTGGTTAGAACCCTGCACAGCACAGCCTCTGCACAACACTCCATGGGCACGAAGTCATAGGACCATGAAAACTGCAAGTAGTTGAGAGTGACCTTGAACTTCTGATCCTCCTGCCTCCACTTCCTGAATGCTAGAATTATAGGCATGTTCCACTGTGCCCAGTTCTGGGAGTCAAACTCAGAGCTTTGTATACAGTGGGCAAGCATTCCACCAACTGAGCTTCATCCCCCATCTAGGACAATCTTCTTGATACCTGATATCCAGATGTAACACTGGATGGTTAAAACTATCTTCTTCCAGATTAGCAGAAGTAGATGAAAGACCCCAGACCTATGGCTATATTCACAGCTGCCCATACTTCAAGGGTAAGCATAGAATGTGTTTTGCCAGTGAGGCTTCTGCTTGACAAATTAATTGGACTTGGCTTGCCTAGATGATGGAGGAGTTCTCACTGTCCAAATAGAGGTGCATTAAATACATAGCCAAGACCAGGAGGCTTTGCACAGCATTGGCGTCACTGGCATGCTCATTACCGGAAGCCTCATGGGGCATTTAATTTCTTAAGTATTTCAGGGGGCGGTGAGCACTTCAGAGCCCAATTCATCTTCTTTGTCTTCATTACAGAGAGCCCTCTGATCACCTTAGTCCTCCCTCTGCCATAGCAAAGAGCCATTTGTTTCTTTAATGGGTGTGCTCTCACTAGCTAAGTGGCTGCTCAGAGCCAGGGCAGAAGGTGAAGCCATCCTGGGGACAGTAGGGGAGACATGACTGGCTCAGACAGGGGGACAGGGAAAAGTACTCCTGAATCCAGATGCAGAGTGTCCATCTGTCTCCTACTTGACCATCCTGACTCCTATGAGAGACCCTCCTCCTAAGTGTCAGTGAGACTTCATGAGGGGGCCTTCCGCCCCTCGTGGTCAGGTAAGGGACTCTCCAGAGTCATGAGACATTCACACCGGAAGCAACAACCCATTCTACACACAAGAAGACTGCATTCTGAAGGTTCTCACTCAGTTCTGTGTACAGTGTTAACAAGTCCAATGGGGCATCCACTCGCTTTACAGTGTCTTTGTGCCAGGGTCTACACCAAGAGTCTGCATTCACCAGTTTATCTGATTCCTACCTCAACTCTGTAATGAGGTATACATATTTTACAAATGGAGAAAGAATGAATTGCCCAAAGTAACATGACTTAACAGCAAAGAGCTGCTTAACTCGTACCACCTGTCTCCAAAAGGCTTGTTCTTATTGTGTCACTACTGGATCTCATCTGGCATGACCGGAGCAAACCTTGAGTAGGGCACTTGAAAGTGAAGGTGCCTGAAATCATGCCATGTGGGAGAGTGGCTCAACTAGTGGACGCATCTAGCTAAAGGAGACACATAATGAAGACTGACACAGGTAGCTCCTCCAACCTTGTGCCCATGACTGACACCTATGGGCACTGGGCATCACCTTTCAGAAGCCAATCGATCAGGCAAACAGTTAGTCTTATGTGAACAGGATCTCTACCTTTTCCCACCCTGACTATCTGTGGGCTTGTCCTCCTCTAAGAGGTAAACTACATTAAATGGAAGTCTGGTCTTCCTGGGCTTCTCACCTGGTCCCGAGTATAAGGTGTGTCCACTCTCTGCTTGTCGCTGCAGGCTTCCAGGAGGACACGGATGGCATTCAACTGCAGAAGCATTTCACAGGCCATTTTTTCAAAGAAGGTGATGTTGGCAAGGGCCGCAGAGGCCAGCAGGAAGACTTCCCCTGATGAGGCCTCTTGGCACAGTTCTGGATAGTGAAAAGGAAGAAATAGTTCAAGGCCAAACATTTGCACATTACTGATCTCCCTTGGTTCCTACAATAGATCTGGGAGACTATTTGGGTGGGAGACTTGGTATTCTTTTCAGAGATGAACAAATTTGTTACTAGAGAGGGAACTATGCCATCTACATAGGGAACAGAGCTGGAATTGGAACTCTTGTGTGTGACTCTTGCTCACCCACATGTATTTATCAAGTGAACCCCAGGTGCCTGGAGTCTTGGGAAAGTAGGATGGACCAAACAGGTCACATCCTTGCCCTTGTGACACGTATTATCTGCTAACAGGCAAGATAAAGTGAACCTTCAAGAGTTGATACAAATAACTGCCAATTCTGATAAATACCAGGGAGAAATAAACAAATGTTACGGCAGAGAGTATGTGAAGACTCATTGGTCACGTAAGAAAGATGTCTCTGCAAATGTGACTGTAAAGCTGAAGCCTTGAGAAAGGAAAGGAGCCAGTCATGAAAATATTTGGAGGAAGAATGTGTTCTAGACAAAAGGAGTACTGTGTGCAGAGGCCATGGGGCAGGAGGGAATTGTCCCATCTCTCCAGTGATGTACACCAGGATGTTAAATTTGCCTGAAGGAAGAGGCTGAAGTTAAAGTGGAGACTGCCTTCCAGACACCTCCTGTATTTTGGTCTCAGATGGCAAAGATCATTTGGGCACAGAAAGCACTACACAAGCTGCTGGTGCCAGGGCTCTCTCTTGAGTCCTAGTGCACCAACCAAATGTCCCCACGTGCCATTTGTAATTTACTAAGGCCTTCCAGAAGGACAGTGCCTATCCCTCCATCACCTGATACCATTCTCTTGGCCCTCACAGAACCTGCAGTGGATGCCCACCTTAAGAGGCTCGGGAGGCTCTGTCCATGGTGCTGCTTGTCCCAATGACCCTAGCTTCCAAGTCTCAGCTCCAACTTGGGTCACCAGTCAGGATGTGACAAGTTAGGCTCTGTCCCACTTGTAACATTTCTACAGAGACAGAGAAAGGAAGGCCACACTCCAGGAAATGGCCTCAGCAAAGAAAAAAAAGTTCAGAGACAGAGCTAAGCTAGTCCCCATGCTGGTCTATACTCAGAGTTCTGACACTGAAGCCAGCACTTCTTGGCATCTTCATGGATGTAGCTATGGGTTGTCCCCTAATGTGTGATGGAATGTCAGTCAAATACCTGCAGTCTGTCTTGTGCTACACCAAAACATTTGGACCCATATTCAAGGGACAAATGGATATGTACAGATGTGAAAGCAGAATCTCACAGGAGCAGCCGCAGGTACCAATTCGTGAACATTTACTCTGGGCCAAGAGCCACGTTAAAGTTTTTCACATCATTCAGTCATTTGATCTTTTCAGTAGTCCAATTTTACTGTGACTTTATAAATTAAATATCTGATATTATGATTTGCTGAGATCTTATAGCCCGTAAGGAACAAATCTAGGACAACCTGATCCCAAATTCCCATTCTTTCTATACTTCAGATTGCCTCTTGTTTCAGCCCCTCAACTCATTTCAGTGATGTCCCCATAAACATAGGTTTTGGTCCTATCAGGGTGGTAAGGCCTTCCTCTTATGTGTTCTGTCCCCTGTTGACCAGCCCAGATGTGATCACCAAATAACTAGATCTCACCACCCAGGGCTGGGATCACACATTAGCCAAGTAATTAAAAGATTCTCACAGCCAATGCTCCCCTTATTCCCTGATTATAAAAAATCATTGAGGGCATCTGATTCCTTCCAAGCTCACCTCTCTATATTCAGACTTTAGTACAAGACCACTCTACTGCCCATTTGTTCCTACGTGCAAACATTACCCCCAACTTCATGCACTTGCCACTGATGCTGACACACCAATTATTAGCACAGCCATCTAAGTGCCTTTTAATTTTGCTGCACATTTATTTGAACTACAGTCTGAGTCACCTGGGATGTGTTAGGAAAATTAAATTGAGGATTCCTGTGACTCATTTATAAATGTTTCCAGGGAATGGCAAGAAATTGGAGGGCTATTTCCCACCAAAGAACAGAGCTCTGGCATCCTGCCCAGAAGATATATCCCATCTGCTAACTCTGAGTGGGTTGAATTGTGCGTCTTCATGGCAATGGGTTAAATAAGAAGGTTCTCCTTCTCCAGGGATAAATGCAGTCAGGACAAAGAAGCAGGAATGGGCATGTAACAACAGTGAAGGGTTGTTTGGAGTATGTGCTCTTTGGCTTGTTTATTATTTGAAAGAGCTTCTACACAGTTTAGAATTTAGTTCTTATCTTAAAATATGTCAAACTTCACTACAAAGCAATGATCAACTGTGGTTCATGCATGTCTGTCCACATGGGTGGACATGCTTAGTCTGTGCACACGCTCAGGTTCCAGAGCCTCTTGTTTCCTTTCGTCTAGGCCCCTTCAAATCATTTCTTTCCTGTCAGGCCCTGGTGGGAGTCTAGACATGAGACCCCCTATTGCTATTCTTGAGTATGAATAAAAGATCTCAGCCTTTCTGGACCTACACCTTTCAAACAGAGTAAGTACTGGGCTTTGTGGTCTCCTGAGCTCCCTCCAGCCAGGGTTCTCTATGGAATCCATGTTCTCTTGATTTTGAGTCAACATAAATGTCAACACATCAGTTTCTCCAAGCTTGGCCCTGGGAGGCTCAGGCCCTATGACTAGTGTTGAAAGTGAAGCCCACCTAACTGATGTTTCCTATGTGCAAAGTTCTTTCTAGACAGTAAATCCTAGAAGGCTCCTTTAGAGAAGCAAGTTGTAATCCCATATATAGGAGGAAAACTGCCAAGTGAGACTTACAAGATGCCCTGGTAAGTGAGTGGCAGAATCCCACACAATCCCACACAGGGTTGCTGGCCAGAGCTGTTGATGGGTAAGTATGATACCAGACCCCAAGTTCAGTTGTTCCAATTCCAAACCAGTGTTCCACACTGTCTCTGAATCCAGGCCACTGCAGATATTCCCGGCCCTGGTATGGAAACTCCAAGAGCTACCCTAATTAATTTACGTTTGATAAGAGATGGATATAGAGATGGTGAGTAACACATGATCAGTGAAAGTGGAAAGAAAGACCTCTCCAGACAAGTTCCTGAGCATTGTTATCCATATTAATCCTAGTCTCTGCAGTTTGGCAAAGGAAAGTTTAGAGAAAGGGAATATTCTAGACAGTGAGCTGTGATTCTTCTCCCAAGCCTGCATAGATCTGAATAGGGGGACCAAAGAGTCAACATATTCATGGCCTCATAATGCAAGGCTAAATGGTGGGATTTCCTGCAGCAGGTTGTGGTGAGCTAGTTCTCTCTGGGAACTGATAGAGTCATTGGGTACGATGACTGAAGTTTTAAAACAAAACCTACTGAAGTCAAAACTTGAGTTACTTTTTTCCCCTTGACTCCCATGCTCTGGACTCCCTCTAAAATGCCACATGATCCATAACTACTGTTCAAGTTGATGCTAAAAGAACTGCATGAATTTCCATAGGAGACTCTTGCCCATGAGGATCCTCAGAGCTGCCTCTGATCCATTAATGGTGGGGCTTTCAGTTAGTATAGCTATCACTGCAGATTGTGAGTTTGGTGAGAAGCAGACAGGTAGGTCTTCCTGGTCCTTCTTGAAGACAATTGTGCTGAGGCCCTCTCACCCTCCCACCCCAGGATAACTCACTGATGAGGGCTGTCACAATCTCCTCCATGTTCTCCAGGAAGCTAGTGAGGTGCTGGGTGAAGGACAGGTGTGGGGAGGTAACCTGAGCCACAACGGCTGCAGCCTCAGCTCGAGTGGCCTCAGAGTGGCTGTCATCAGTCAAGATGTCGGCCAAGCACAGGATACCATCCACCTGCAGATGGAGAGAAAGAACTTCCGTGTGTACCTTGAGAAGAAGGGTGCCATTGCTTGTGACATTCATGAGACAGAACCAGCTCTTCTTACCCTACAAGATCAACCTTCATTTCTGAGGACATCTCACACTCTTTGTGGAACCAGAGAAAACTTGAGGATGAACCCCTTGAGGCCAGGAAAGATAAGTGCCCTCCATGGGCTTTCTAGAGAGCAGACAACAAGCCAAGTATGTAAGGGCTGACCTTGGCCATGCATCATAGCAAAATGCAGTAGAAACAACGGCTACTTAGTGATCTTCTGACTCTCAGCTCTAAGCCAGGCTCCATCTTTCATGCTGGGTGACTTTATAACCCTCTCACTGTTCCCTCACACACCAGAAGAGTGTTAGGAGGTCAGGAGATGCTAAAATGGGTGATGCCTTATCCAGAAGACAAGGTCAAGAAGTGTGGGCTCCCTCCTCCCATCTTCACCTTTTCAGCAGGCTGAGCCCAATGTCTTCTTTTCCTCTTGTCCTCCACTATGTTCCCCATAGAAAGAGCATGCTTCCATGGGAGCCATGCTCTCTCTGCCCAATCAGAGAGGTAAAGGTCTTGTGGAACACGCGAGCCGTAAAAAGGCTTGTTTCCCAGCCCTACTCCCCAGACCTGCTCTTGGCACAGTAATAGGCGACACAGAGTTCCTACAGCATGCTAGGTTCCACATTTAGTACAATGTGCATGTCATTGTATCACTGCATCAAACATCCCCATGTCACAGAAAGAAAAACTTAGAAAAGCTTGTTCACCTGCCCTGGATTCTTAACTTTCAAACTCGTGGGGTTGGGACTTGAGCTGAATGGTCTGCTCTTCAACACCTGGGTTCCGAAAATGATATCATACTTCCTCCTGAGAAGTCACACTTGAGCTTAAAACTCACCCTCCACCAGGAGTCAGTAGATGGACTTTAGGGAGAAGGAGCAGGATCTTGCCACAGATAGCTCATCAGTGGTCCTGCAGCTCTTCCAGGATCTAGAATGCTAGGCCACAGAGGACCAGCATTGGAGGTGAGGCTGGGGCAAGGAACAGGATGATGCCTTGACTGACACCCCTACATCTGCTACTGACTTGAACCTCCTATCTCTGCATCCCTGTTTCTTCCTACTAGCTCTATCAGGCCCTCAGAGCTCACATTTCATTTGATTAATTACCACCACCACCCCCAAGTCCTGACTTCTTTTAAATGGCTCTTGGGACCTGAAAGGTCCATTAGCTGTAAAGGCCATTGGCAATTTCATACTCAAAGGAGACAAATGTGGAAACAAGAGCCCAGGGAACAGTCCACAGTAAAACCCACCTGGATGTGCTTAATAAAAGGAACAAACAGCAGCCAGCCTGCCCCTGGCAGGACTGGACTCAGGCCAGGTATTTTATTAACAGGCCCTTGGAGAGGGACCTCGTTTGAGCCCACAGGGCAGCTGCAGGCAGAGAAACAGGAAGCAACTCTACTGCCAACATAAGAAACCTCTCAATTGACTGGCTCGTGTCCCTTTTCCTCCTTCGAGCATCAGGAGTGTTGCTAAGAAGTTACGATGTCTCTAATGGGAAAACATCTCCATCGATCCAGTGCCCGCAAACTTATCTTGACTGTAGCTGCCACTGCTACCCTGGCGCCTGACTCAGTAGGAATACTGATCAGACTCAAACAAGTCTGCTGCCCTGATGCTCAGTACAATCAGAGTTGGTGGTCCCAGTTCCTAATAAAACCCAAGACCCAAATATGAAACCCTCTCCCCAAGCTGGAATAATGCTCTGTGGCCGGTATAAGTACCAACCAAGTGCCAGGCCTTGAGCTGTAGAAACACTGACCTGGGAGAGTGCCCTTGTGGTGGAGGAAGTGACTCTCACCACAGGACTCTCATCCTGCAGAGTGATTTCCCAAAGGGTGCTCTACTTCTTTTGGAATCCACACTTGACTTAACACACCCATAGCTTGGGGAGATGGCTCACTCTGGGCTCCCATGCTCAAACACTTCTGCTATCTTCATCATATTGTAATGCTAAAGAATGTTCTTTCTTCAAGTGGGGTTGCGGCTGTGTCAAATTAACTGTGGGTTACTTAAAAGAGAATCTCTGTGTCCCTCTCAGAGCTATCCTACCAGATTCCAGGAGAGGCCTGGATTCTGCTCGATCCACAGCACACTTGTGTGCTCCAGCATTAGCAACACACAGTGATGTGTTCTCTGATCCTGTGTCTGCCTGAACCCCTGTCCTGCAAGCATGGGGCCCACAGCTCGTTCACTTTGAGTTGTTTGATGAGTGGCATGTGTTGGGGTTGGGGAACAAATGCAAGAAAGTAACATTTGACCTAAAACTTGAGGATCCATTGTAGATTCATACAAGTAGAATGACTGCATTGTAAACAGGAGGCCATGAGCAAAGACTCAAAAGGAACAGCACTGGAATCATAGCCAACTCACTACCAATTCCACAGATCCTTGACCCCAAGTGATATGGACCCTGAGGCCCTTGCTGCTCATGGGTTCCTCAGAATTCCTGGTTATTCATTGTCTTGCCTTCTTCTGGTATGCTGACTATGCTTCAGATTGCCTCTAATTGAGTACTAATTATGGAATACATCATCCCTTCACTGTATCGTTTGACATATAATAGTTATTCTTATATACAATACATAGATAACATACATATTTGTATATATTCACAAACTATGTCACCTATGCAAGACAATATAGAGCATGCTTATTTGATTGTATTTGAATACACTGAAAATATAAATGTATAAGGGGTAACATGGTTTGTAAAGGATTCTGATAATAAAATGAACACCTATTGGAAGGTCTATGTATTCTGAATATCCATAAATTCTAAATCCTAGAAGTGGCATGAAGCTCAGCTTATTCTTCATCTCTTCTCTTTGACCACTGAAAAGTTCTCACCCTGGGCTCTATGTTGTCGGTCCCCTTGTTTATTAGACCTCTGTGTAATAAACTAAGCTTTATGCTTTATGGGTTATAACTAGTGTAAATGGTACTATAGGGATTTTCTTTCTCCATCAAACATCTTTGTGTTTAGGAAACCCCTTCTTGTCACTGTGTTGTGTCTGTGGCTCATTTGTTATCTCACTGTAAAATCTATCACAATTTGTGCATGTGTTCTCCTGACAGAGGTCACTTGAGTGTCTTTCTGGGGTTTTGCTATACTAGACAGGGCTGTTACAAATATTCTTCTAAATGTCTTCTGGTGGCTATGTACCAGTTTCCCTGGGAGTCTTAACAGGGATTTCTAGGGCATAGAATTTGCACGTCTTTACCAACACTGCTAATTTGCTTTGCCATATGGTTGCAACAAGTTTTACTTACCAACACTATTGAAAGATATTTAAATCCATATCATTCTCTGGTTTTTATATTGCATTTACAATTTTAGTAATTGGATGGTTTGGATGAGCAATGTCCCCATAGACACTTGGTCTCCTGTTGGTGGTGCTGCTTGGGGTGGTTATGGAACTTTCAGGAGATTTGGCCTTGTTAGAGGAATTACATCACTGAGGGAAGGCTTTGAGGGTTTATGGTCTCACCCCATTTTCCCCTCCCTCTGCTTCCTGTGTGCAGATAAAACGTGATCAGCCAGCTTCCTGTTCTGACCACCTGCTGCCATGCCTCACCACCACTATGGACTCTTTCCATAGAACTGTAAGCCAAAATATTTTTTCAGGTTTCTTTAGTTGTGTGTTTTATCACAGTAACAGAAAAGTGGCTAATAGAGTTTGAACCATAAAACTGCATTTTAATTTGTGGGTATCAAGACCAATGAGATTGAGTCTTTTATATCACTTGGTTTGCTTTGAAATGGTTTGCTTGGGCCTTTGTGTTTGGTAACTTGGGGATGCCTGTTCATGTCTTGGTTGTATTTTTTTTTTTTTCTATTTGGTGGCTTTCTGTAGGTGCCGGATTTCCATAGTCCTTGGTTCTAATGCTGCTGATTTCTCTTAGCCTGCCACTAGTGGGCTGCCGCACAAACTGGTCTCCATACACACCACCACCTCTGAAGCTCCAATCCAGCCCAGATCACTACAACTTGTCATCGAGGGCTCCACACCACTGGGTCATGAGCTCCCTAGCACTCACACCAGCTTAGGATATCAGAATGTGTAGACTTTGGGGGCAGACCTATTAGTCTGGATCCTGCCTGTCTCTCACTACCTAAACAATTTTCTTACCTCTTTGAATCTTTACCCTAAAATTTAGGGCAATAATACCAGTGTCAATGACTTCCATTTTCTTATAAAATGGGTAGTTGAAAGCTTTAAAGGAATATTGAAATAATTCAATGAGAGTCTGCACGGGCAGTGCCTGCCACATGGTGGTGCTGTCACTCCATCCTATCCCCACCTGCGGCTTGCAGTTATCTCCTGATTGCTGGGGGCCCTCTCCTCCATTCTGTGTGCCTTGGAGATTCCTAATGGGGCTTCCCTCCAAGGTCCATGACTTAAGTCACCTCTGAAAGTGAGAACCTCAGCCCTCTCTCTGGGTGAGGGCTTTCCCTCATTGTGACAAAATGCTTGAGGAAAATCACCTCATAAGGAGGTGAGGTTTATTTGGACTCTTGGTTATGGTGGTTTTGTGGCCCATGGTTGTTTGGCCTCTGCTTCAGGTTCCTGGCAGCACAGTGCATCATGTTGGGAGCTTGTTACAGAGGAGGCCTGCTCACTCTATGACAGCCAGCTGGTAAAGAAAGAGGAGAAGCCAGTGTTCCAATGTCCCCTTGAAGGGCACCACCAAGGTCCTAGCTTCTTTCCATTAATCCTTTCCTTCCAATGGTTCTGCCACCTCCCAATAGCACCACAGGCTGGCAACCAGGCCTCCAGCCTATAACCCTCTGAGGCATTTAGGACACAGACAACTGGAGGTGGCAGGGATCCACAAGTTGACCCAGTTCTGTGGACATCTGATCACACAATCCAGAACCAAGACTTTTTAACTGGGTACCATCCCTGACTGACTGGCAACACTAAGATGCACAATTAGAATCCCTTAGCAGAGTCCAGCAACACCTGGCACTACGCCAGTATTCCTATTGATTGTTAAGTCACTGAGTCCTTGCATTGTAACAAGGGCCTAACTAGTCATCAGCATAGAGATGGAGCAGAAGTAAATGACAGAGGCAGTGACATGACAATAGCAGAGAAACAGAAACAAGAAAGTGTTCAAGGAGACATGGGGGAGAATCATAGGCTCGCAGAAGACTTGGCTCAGTCCCTCACATTTGACCTTCTGCAACCCTTACTCCTCCTGCTAAGAGCTCTCTCCATCTTGGCCCTCTCTCCCAAGACTCCAGCATAGTTCATTTCAAGAGCTTGAGTCCTCTTCAGCTAGTAGAGTCTCTCTACTTGTTCTTTTAGCCTCTTTTCCTTGACAGCTGTATGCCAGCTTCTGCTGCCACTCTGTGCCGTATTAGACACTGGGCTCAAATCCACATGGCCTTAATGTCTCACTCTTGTGACTCTCAGAGCTAAATCATGACCCCTTTGCTCCCAAGATGCATATCTATAGTTCCAAACCACTGCTGGATCATTTTATGTTTAATTCCAAAATACAATCATTCTGGATATACCGTGAGCAACTCAAACCCAATTTGCTCAAAACTGAAGTGTGGTCCATGGTTCCCTCCTACCTTCCATTTTAGATCCAGGCCAAGTCACCTGCCTCCCCAGACAGAGGCCATGTCTGTCCTCCCAGCTGCCACATCACTCTGATCTGATAATAATTGCATCATGTACCATCAGGTACACCCCTTTCTAGTTTGAGGCCATTAGGGTAAGCCCTTCACTGGATTCTCTTTAGGTCCTTGACAATGGCTGAGGCCCAGTATTCAACAGCCACACTAAAGTATGGGAGAATGACATAGAAACAGGCAGGGGCAATAAGGAGATTACCCAGGCCACACAGGACAGGACATTAACTCTGATCCTTGTTTCTGAGCTCCTTGTCCTGTGGCTCCCTACATGGAGCCTTTGAGAAAGAAAGAGAAAAGCTGGAATAATGGCCAGGTCAGTGGAGGTCATTTAGCTCAGCTCCTGTGGAAAGCCTAGGGGTGGCTCTGCCTGAGGCCAGCTTCTTCCAACACTAGTCCCATTTCAGGAAAATCTCCACCCCTAATTGCCCATTTCCCATCCCTAATCATAAAGTCAGTGCCAAGAGAGTCATCTAAGCAAAGCACTTTCCTTAAGGAAATGGCTTCTAGAAGCACTTACAGATAATTAGCTCTTACATGGAGTGGGTAGGCCTGGGCTTGAGGTCAGATGTTTTTGGGGTGTGTGTGTGTGTGTGTGTGAGAGAGAGAGAGGCTGGTCTGGCTGGGGGCATCACCTGGACAGCAGGGCTCAAGGACTTGGAGTCTGGAACTGTAGCAAGATGTTTGGAAGAAGTTTTGTTATTTTGGTTTCCTTAAAATCGCAAAATGGCATTTGGACTCTGCTTCTGCTCCTGTCCCAGTGTGGTGGATGATTATGAGTCTGATTTGGATTGTTCCTTGCTGGTGGCTATAATTTGGTTATGTGCAGTTGTTTTGCCTTTCTTGGTTCAGAGAAGGTTCAAATTTGCCCTTCTGACCTGCATCTTCTCTCTCCCCTGGGGTAACTCAGGAATTTCTTCCTCCAGGAAGCTTTCCTGGATTAGTGGAGAGCACAAAGAACTCTTGCTTTGCGGTCTACATACCTGTTTGCTCCCCCTCTATTCAGAGCAGCCTCCAGGAAGGAAGTGTGTGTGTGTGTGTGTGTGTGTGTGTGTGTGTGTGTGTGTGTGTGTTGTGAACCTTGCTACCTGGAGAAATGGGAGATAGGGGAGGGATTGTGGGACATCTCAAACAATGGACTGGAGAATCATTTATATTTAACTGAGGAATGCAGACGGGAGTTAGATAATCACACTTCCTACATCAGCCTGGTCCTGGCCCCTGACATGGTTGAGTCCAGGGCTGGGGGTGATGTTGGGTGCTACTTGTAGCAGTTTGTTACAATCTTTTATCCTCAAATTAGGGAAAGAGAGAGGAAAGATAGAAAGGAAGGAAGGAAGGAAGGAAGAAACAAAGAAAGAAAGAAAAGAAGGAAGGAAGAAGGGAGGGAGAGAGGGAGGGAAGAAAGGAAGGAAGAAAAGAAGGAAAGAAAAAATAAATCTTCATGGCCCTTGCAGGTGGCCTTGATAGAGAGAAAGGAAGGAATCTTCACAGCCCTTTTAGGCTGTCTAAAGCTTGAAGAGCAGGAGCTGACGGTGAGTCAGACTAGCATAAGATGCTCACTATCTAAGAACCCAATTTCTCCAACTGATGTTCTTCTAGGCGGTGACCAACAAACCAACCCTGGCTCTCAGGGCTTCAGCCCTTATATACTCCAAACAAAAGTTCCCAGAGATCCAAGCAGTATGTAATCATAAGAACAAAATAGCTACAGGTAACTAAATTATGGTTACCAGCAGCAAACAATCCAAATAAAATTCATAAGCATCCACCATACCTGGGACAGGAACAGAAATCTAGTCCAAACGCCATTTTGCATTTTTAAAGAAACCAAAAGAACAAAGCTCCTTCCAAGCATCCCGCTACCTGGAGCAGAAGGATCCTCTGCAAATGCAGAGATCCTCAATGGGGGTGGGAGGGGTATGAAACTTATGCACTCAAAGTGTAGAAAGCAATAATGGATTTATGAGTAATGTTCTCCCATTGATTGCCAAAAAGTGTAACAGGTGACCATCATGCAAATATTGAAGGAACACAGGCTGTATATGAAGGGCCAGGATACATTGTGGGAACTGGTCAGCCATCTTAGTTCTGTGTTAGAGCTTTGTTTTAGTTTTCAGTGAATACCAGAGAAGCAAGCTGGTGGCTTATAACAAAAGAATTATGTAAATGCACTAAAAACCCAGCCATGAAAAATTACCAAGAGTTTCAGAGTCCCTCCCTGCCTTCCTCCCTCCCTCAGCCCTTGGGTCAGTGTTACCAGCTGATATAAAAATCTCAAATTTTCAGCAAAGTCCCATGAAGGCCCACCTGGGACCTGGGTTGTAACCAAAGAGCTTGTATATCAGTGATTCTCAGATGACGGATGCCATCATCTGGGGAAGTACTAAAAATTATAATACCAGTTGAGCATAGTGGCATATGCCTTAAAGGCACTTGGGAGGCAGAGGCAGGTGGGTCTCTGGTTTCGAGGCCACTCAGGTCTACAAAGTGAGTTCTGGAACAGCTAGAGTTTATACACAGAGAAACCTTGTATTATAAAAACAAACAAATAAATAAACAAAACAACAAAACCAAAAACAACAAAAATAATACCTGAATTTTAACCACTAGAAATTTTGTTTTAATAATCAATCTTTAATGTCTTTTTAAAACTCTTCATTTAAGTCTAATGGACATCTTGGGTTAAACACCAGTGTCCTAGGGACAATGGTCCAAGGTGGTACAAGAAAGCTTACACACCTTCAGAGTTTGAAGAAAGTGCCTGCTTTCTGACTTCCTCACGGTATATCTTGCTATATATATACACAGATATACACACAGCAATGAAACAGCCAATGGCATATTAACCACTGCTTCCCCCTGAAATCAGTAGCAAGATATCATTAGCACTTCCATCTAATGCTGTGTTAGTCAATGCAATTACACACAAGAAAAGAAGTAAAAAATGAAAAGAGACACACCCACTATTCTTTATACCATTCTTTACATATTGTTCAGATGTGCAGAAAAACATGAAACAGCACTCCTCCAAAATATGTAAGTTGATTTAGCACAACCATTGGATACAATATCAAAAGTGTATTCTCTATGTATTAGTAGCAACATTTCAAAAATAATCATTTAAAAAACCACTTACATTACTATAAAACATAGTTATGAATATTTAAAAGATGTGTAAGGGGTCAAGCCTTAAAGATAGTCTAAATTAAGGAGAGAGATGTGTTATATTCATTGATCAGAACACTCTAATAGTTTGAGATGCCAAACTTATATAGAAATTTAAAGAACAAAGGTAGATTTAGATTTTTTTTTAAAGGAACATACCACTCAATATCAAATTTTATTAGATTAGGGGACTAGACGTTATACTGGTACAAGGATGGTCCAAAAAGACTAATAGAACAGAAAAAAAAATGAAGTCCAGAAACAGACTGTATCTACCACTTTGTTCACACTAAAGAATTCAACTTATGGATGGTCTTTTCAATAAGTAGTGGAGGCTCAACTGGATAACTGTATGGGGAAAAACTAAACTTTGGATACCAGGTAAAGTGAGTCATAAGTCAAAAATGTGAAGAGTAAAACAATGAGCCTCCGTATGATGGTAGCTTTTCCAACTACACACAGTCCAGCAACATCTGTGCAGAGAGTCTCAATAAGGAACTTTCTAGATCAAGTTGGCCTGTGGAACACATCTGTGGGGATTTACCTTGATTGTAAACTGAATTAGGAGGATCTAGCCCACTGTGGGTGGCACCAATCCCTAGGCAGGGACTCCTGGGCAGTATAACAAAGGAGGAAGCAAGCTGAGAGAAAGCAAGCAAGGATTCAGAAACTCATTACTCTCTGCTCTTGACTGAAGATGTGGTTTAACCAGTTGCTTTAAGTTCCTGCCACTATGACACCAATACCCACAATGGTAGACTGTAATCTAAAATTGTAAATTCAAATAAACCCTTTCTCCCCTAAGTTGCTTTTTGTTATGATATTTTATCACGGGAAACAGAATAAAACAAGAACAATCCCAAATAAAATACAAGAGAATATCCTTGGAGAAAACAAGGATTTCTTAAATGGACAGAAGCAGCACTCACTATAAAAGAGAAGATCAATAAATTGGACCTTAACAAAATCAAAGATTTCTATTTATCAAATGATAACATTAAGAGAATGATAAAGCAAAGCTCAGGCTGACAACATTTATTCTCACTATCTCTATCTGAAAAGGAATTTGTGTCTTTAATACATTTTAAATTTTATAAATCAATAAAGCAAGACAAACGACCCAATACTTTCAAATGAGGAAACATCTCAGACTGACGTTTCACAAAAAATAAAAAAAGACAACCAAATGGACAACAGGGATATGAAAAGTGTTCCAAATCATTACTCATCAGAAAACAAACTTTAAAAATCATAATGAAAGATGAGTGTGTGCCTGAGTAAGTCAGAGGCAATCTACAGGCAACTTGATCTGTGCTTCTGAAGTGGTCTAAGGAGAGACCCCCGCACTGCTTCGGAAATTGTACACATCCATCAACTCCATGGGTCTTTCTGTCTCCCGGTCTCTCCTCCCTGTGAGTCCCCTCTTCTTTCTCACAGCCCCTCCTTCCCTGTCTACCCTCATCTCTGATGGTAGGCGACCAGCAGACCTACTGCTTGCTCTCCAGAATACTGACTCCTGATCCGTGTGTAAGGGCTGTCTGCTGTCTCTTCCACACTGTCAGTACCAGGATGCCCCAGGAAGGACATCCTCCTGGTCCAGCTCCACCCCAATCTGGATGGATGTTCTTAATCTCCCAGTTCCTTTTGCTATCAGAAGCCTCATGTCTCCACCTCTCCTCCCAGTAGTACTTCACCACCCTGAAGCCAGAGGAGAGTCCAGTGTTGGTATCCAAAAGCATCACCTCTGACCCAGTCAGGGCCCCTTCATGGTGTCCCCTAAGGCGCAGCTGCCCTTTATCCCCGCACAGCATTATGTTCACACCCAATTTTCTATTTATTTTCTCTCTTCTCTGAATTCTGTGGGTTCTAAGGAGGCAGTGCACAATGGGTATCACTTTAGCCCACAGGCCTGTGTCTTCTCACCCCCGGCCGTCACCATACATACAGAGAAGGGACAGAACAGAACTTTCAAAACCAGGGCACAGGGACAGAAGACTGTCAAGTTCTGCTTTGGGGGATTCTCTGGAACCATCCCTCAAACACCCAGGGAACCGGTACCATTGGCCCAGCTGAGAGATCTCAACACCTCCTAGTTTTCCTACACCACATCTTACAAAATCCATTCACACTCCACATGCTACCAGAAAACTTCCTTCTTGGTATTGGAAAATGTCCTTTCTGGTTTGTTAGCAAATCAGTAGCCAAGAGAAGGCAGGCCTTGTTGCTAACCCCAGCATGGCAGCCTCTACCCAGGAAGCACATCCCGTCTCAATTGCTTGCTATTAATGTCACCTGTCTTGCTCAGAGGCCCACCAGCCTCCTATGTATGCTTGGAAATGTGGCAATTTGAAGTCAGGGTCTGAGGAGGAAGAGAGAGAATCTGGCACAAAATATGAGGGTTTTTTTGTGCAAATGAGACTTACTTAGCTTATATCCCACAGAAAGATATTCAGCCATTTTAGTCATCCTTTCCTAACTGAAGGACCCTATAAGTTTTACACCCCACACATCTGCTGCCTCCACCTTACACAGGCCCCAAAAGCTGATGGCAGGTACGCTGCAAGGCAGACCTTCTGCACCTAGCCTCAGTCCCATAACTAGTGGTAGAAACGATGTGCGCATGTAACACACACACATATACACCACCTCTATCTTCTCTTTGAGAAACAGTGCTTCCTCGGTCGTGCCGAAACATCATCTCCCTGTATGTCTGTATGTGCAAGTCACTTCCTTGACAAGCTAAAGCAGCTAGCAGGGCATCAGCACCATCCCTTGGTGGGGAAGCCCAGCAGAGCTCCAGGCCATGAGCACCAAAGAGGCAAGAGAGCTGTTGGGAAGGAGGTCAGAGCTGGTTCTGAACTCGAAGTCAACAAGCAGGGATGAAAAAACTCAGCTAAGATAGCCCAGAAAAAGAAGAGACGCCACCCGAGGAGCCACAGGTGTCTGTATTAGAAGGATTCCAATTTCACCTCCAAGGACCTCAGCGGGGCGAGAGGTCACATGAGTAACTGGACAGCATCTCCAGCCCTGCATGCCAGAGGTCAGTGGTTGAAGGGACCATTCTCAGTGTACCACAGTGCTCAGTAGTGGCTTGGGTGGGAGAGGGGTGGGGGTAGAGCAGGAGAGAGCTGGACCAGCTGCCATGCCTGGCAACCTGAGCTTGATGTCCTCAACACATATGGTGGAAGAAAGGACTCGAAGCTGACCTTTGACCTCCACCTGTGCACCGTGGCACATGCATCACTCACTATATCATACAGAATTAATTAATTAATTAACTTTAAAAGATGCATAGCTGACCCTCTGGGGAAGCCCCAGGGACAGGGGTTGAGGATGTAGTAGGTTGCAACATCTGCCTGCATCTTTCTCCTGGAGAATGATATCTCTTAAGAAACATTGGTTATCTTGAATTTTACACCCCCCCCACACACATACATACACACCCCAGGATTTATCTTCTAGTCCTAACTGCTGGCTCTGGGGCCTTAGAGCCCAGTAGCCTTAGTGGTTCGGGAAAAGGCTGCCCTAGGCAGCCTGGCAGAGGGCTGCCACTGGAGCTCTTGTCCACCAGGGGTCGCTGTTGCACAGCACATGGTGTCCCATAGAGCCCCATCTGAATCACTTAGGTATCCAGACTGCCAGGCAGCTCCATCCCTTCTTCAAATTCAGGTTGGAACTGATGAACAGGAAGAGTACAGCCCCCAGCCAGCACCCTGGACAGTACCGGCCCACCATGTTAGCAGAACTCTAGTAAAAAAAGCAAAGGGGAGGCAAGGGTGCATGTGGAGGAGTGGGATTGATTCCACCTTTTTAAGCCTTAATCCTCTCCATTCCTGCCCCAGGAGACAGACTGGAAACTGAGCAAGGAATGAGCCACACTCCTTCAGAGAAGATTGGGCCACTGCTCCTCTGCCTTGGCCTACAGAGCAAGCCGCTGACTGGGGTCCTGGGGCTGTCTGCCCAGCCTTTAGCCTATTCCTACGACAGTTGAAAGTCATTGCCAGGCATGGGTGGAAGCAGCACACAAGCCCCAGAGAGAAGGAAGCATCTGGGACCTGCTTTCAGAGCACTCCTGTCTCAATCAAGAGCTTCTCCTAGGGAAAGGAGGGGCCTGTGAGTCAAACCCAAAAGCCTGGCTCTCCCCACACAGCCTCACTTAAATATCAGAATGGAGTCTAGCAAAGTAAGTCTGCCTTGTCCCAGGGCTGCACACTATGGCTACTATGGCCACTTTTGGGTCATGAAGGAGAGAAGGGATCTATATGACTGAGAGAGGAGTAGCACAGAGGTCCCAGTTTGGCCTTGTGCCACTTGTCAGCCTCAACTTGCACTTCTGTAAAGTGGGGTGGAGGTGGCCAGTCCCTCCCTGCCTAGCTTGAAGAACTGTGAGAACAAAAAAAGCAAAAGAATGGGGGAAAACTCGTTAGGTTTTTGTTTGTTTGTTTGTTTTTAATGTGCTATTTCTGGCTACCAGCAATGGTACAGAGCACAATGGAAAGACTCTGACTAAGCAGGCTACAGAGCCTGCTTCTTCCTGCCCAGGATCTCCGCCTCCCTGTCCCTGTCTTCCATCTAGCCTAGAATATCCCCGGTGTGCTGCTGCATTGAGGTAGGCAGCAGGTTTCCTTCCCACACCCGCCTGCACCCCAGAGATTTTCTCCTTGGACTTGAAATTGAGCACGTCTACCCTCCCCTGCTCATCTTTAATTTCTTTATCGATCTTCATTAAACTCTCCCTTTGGCTCCAGGACAAAGTGAACCAACTCCTTATTTCACACACGAAAAGGGAAAGGGGGGGTAGAAATAAAAGACTGTTCTTCTGAAACTGAGACTTCTATTGTCTAAGGCAGATCCCAGAACTGTCTACAGAGTTGACTGAGCACTGGGCTTTGAACATCTCCCATTATTGTCTTAGATCTGCCTGTTTCTGTTCTTCAGATTCCTAGCTCCTTGTCTGGACCATGGTGCTCAGTCTTGCTCTGGTTCTGATCCTCTTTGGTCCCATTCTTTGAGCCAATAGCACCTGTTCCCCAGTTTAGCCACACCTAGAACTCTACTGGAGCCATTGTAAAATCCTCAGCACCCAGGCTGGGGGACGATCCAGAGTCTCCCCAGACTACCATCTGGAAACAAACAAGCTATAAACAGGCAGAATATGTCCCCCACACAGGTACCAACTGGGAACCCACCATATTGTTACCCTCTGACAAGGGAGGCACCACTTCATTGCATGAAAGACAAAGACAAAGGTAAGAGGGGAGTAACTAGCTCCTTGGGACACTCTCTTCCTCCCGAAACCCTGCTTTGAGGCCCTCGCTCCATTCTAGACTCTGAGTTGTCTTGCTCTAGTCATCTCCCAAATGTGGTCCTGAGAACACAGCCATCTCTCTGAGCTCCCCTGATTCACTCAGCATGGGAGCTCTTTTGAGATGAAAGTCCCACAGGTCAATGGCCTGCCACAGGGCCTCTTGCATCTCCTGAGACTGCTTTCCTTCAGCACCTCTATACACCTACTGGGACCAGGCCTGCACTGCCTTGATGACCCTCTTTCCTCAGGAGTTCTGGAAGGAGCGAGAGTCACAGGACTCCTCCTCCCTCCATCTGTACTTCTAGGCTATCCAGACCTGGCTTTTGGAGCAAGCTGCTCACTTTCTCCCCTAAGCAGGACCAGTAAGAGTTGACTGTCTGCCAAAGACACAAGAAAAGTGTGGCTGACTTCTAGAAATGTACTGACCCTGGGTACCAGAACAGTGTGGAGCCTGTGACTGGAATAAATTAGACCTCTAAGGGAAGACCCCTTAGGTATTCCTGGAGAGACCTGTGGGTGTTAATGGTTTATCTCTTCCAGCTCTACCCTCTGCCCTGGCCAACACCTTGAGCTTAGCTCCAAGGGAGTGAATCTCCTATGGTCCCCATCCCAGAAGGGCCAAATCTTTCCAGGGTGGTAGAAAGAAAGCACACAGGGCTTTGGAACAAATGAGGCATGTGTTAGCATCCAAGCTCCCCATGTCCATCATCTGAGGGAACAGTCTCTGAGCCTCAGTTTCCTTGTCTGTGAAATGGAAAGGGAAGACTGGTGCTCTAGTCCCACTCAGCTGTTCTACACTGGACTTCATCACCTCTTCTCTCAGGATAGCCCTCATTCTGCAGGCTAGACCATTTCCTCCTACAGACTTAACCTCCCAGAGCCCAGTCTCTCCCAAAGCCCTTGCCATTAATACTTCCCTGGCCACAATCATGATACTAGTGATTCAGTCCCACTGTGCACTAAGCACCGTACCCATTTATCAAGTATGTCTTGAGACAGTGTGTCTGAGAGGCCCAGGAAGTTACCCGGAGTAACTTGTGAGTCCTCCAAGCTCACACAAGTTAAGACCCAGGACAGCTTGCCTCTCATAGGGCTCTGCTGAGCTCATGAGATAGCTTCCCAAGAAACACTGCATAAAGAATAAGTCTGTAGAGTGAGCGATGGACAGTATGGGAAAAGTGAATGGGCTTAGAGTGGGTGACTGACAGCCAGAAGGAAGCAGCAGCAGCAGCAGTAAGTGACTTAAATCCAGGACACTATCAACATCTTTGCAATCTGACTTGGGGGAGAGGAATACCCCCCACCCTTTTTCCTTTTGGGATGTGGGGCCTACGTGACCCCGGTTAAGTCATGGGAGCTTTTTAAGTGTTCTCAGAGTATCCAGGAAGCCGGCAAGGCAAGGATGCTGAGTGACTATGGAACCAAGGCTTAAATCCCAGCTCTAGCACTTGCTAATGATGTGACTTTTGACAAGTCACAAAAACTGCCTGAGATTCTGGCTCCTTGTCTTTAAGATGGAGTGGTTTGGAGTACTCAGCTCACAAGTCACTGGAGGCATGTGTGTGCTGGAGTAGCCCAGGACCGATGAACATCCCTTTTCCTCATCTTCAGAATGCAACATATAATATTCTGCCAATTCATCCCTGGAGAAGATGAGCTGAAGCATCATCTCTTTTGAGCAGCATTGGAGCGGGTGATGAACTACCTCTAGACATGGCAGCCACGGTTGTCAGCTCTAAGCATAAGCATGCTGCTGTGTAGTTTCTCCCTTGGTTTCTTCCTACTGCTCTGAAAGCTCACTAAAGCCAAGCAACTGACTGCTTCCTAAGGTCTGGTGACATCAGTACTCCTACTTTCTTCTCTCGGCACCCTACCACGGCCTACCAAGCCAGAATGAAAGAGGATGAGAAACAAACCTCATTTGGCCATTTATCCAGGAAAGATTTATAGGAGCTGGGGGTGGATTACGCAACATGTAAGCTTAACACGCTTAACCCATTCCTTCACTGAGTTTGTCTTGTCACCACACAAGCAAGTACACGCACGTAGGTGCTATGCTTACACATTCATACAGTGCATTGGGAAGAAGAGAAATGATATCTGGTTTAGTCTTGGAAAATCTAGGATTTGATTTGGTGGGGATGGATTTGAAAAGAGGCAGGGCAGGGAGGAAGGTGACTGCCTAAGAGTCCAGACCTAAGCAAAGAAACTGGGGAAAGGTTGGGCTACCTGGACAGCTTGGGGTCACCTGGGTAGCGGGGCCCAGGCTATGGGATGTGAGGTGAAGGAAAGAGAGCTGTTCTCCCTTCAGACAGACTCTCAGGAACAAATAGATGGGGAGCACCCCAAATCCCGCAGTTGCCACAGCTGTCCCGAGACACACTGGGCTTTAAGCCACAGAATGTTCACCACAGTTCCTTCAAGTTAGACTGGAAACCTCCACATATCAGCTCAGCCTCCCCACCTCTCCTCTATCCCTAGGACCCATCTGCAGGCCCAGATCCACAACCTGGGCAGGGGTTAAGAGTAGCTGAGGTTAGACCTATTGCCTCAGGTTGGGCTGACACAGAAGCACCTAGGGCCTCCAGCAAGGTCTTGGACTGGTTCCTGTTCCCCTACCCAAGCTGTCCAGCCCTTCATGGAGTGGAGCCCCCCACCTTTCCTAGGCACCGGTGATGGTTAATCTTGATTTTCAACTTGATAGGAAAGGGTGACACCAAGGAACTTAGTAAAGCATACCTCTGAGTGTATCCGTAAGGGAGTTTCCAGACATGACTGGCATGTGGAACTGGTATGGAAGACCTGAATGTGGGTAGTGCCAAGGCCCAGAGGGAATGAAAGCAAAAGCAAAAATCTCTCTCTCTCTTCCTCTTCCTCTTTCTCTCTCTCTCTCTCTCTCTCTCTCTCTCTATCTCCCCCTCTTCCTCCTCATCTCTCTCCCTCCCCCCTCCATGACTACCATAGATAATAAGATAATAATAATCAAGCTTATCCATCTCCTCTACCACCAGGATGTACTGCCTCACCACAGACCCCGTGTAATAGACGTCAACCTTGGACTGAAACTGTGAACCAAACTAAGCCCTTTTCCCTTTAAGCTGGTCTTCTTGGGTGTTTTGTCACGGTGATGGAAAACCGACTAGAACAATGCCCAGTGGTGTCTTGCTCTAGCCACTTTCATCCACCAATGGCCTGCATCTGCTCCCTCCAGCAACCTGCTATGAAAGCACCAACCATCCCAAACTTCCAAACCACTCTCTGCCAGCTGTCCTACCAGGACCTTGTCTGTCTCACACACTGTACTCTCTTGGTCAGTCACCCTACCCAGAAAATGCTTAGTGTCCCTTTAGATCTGCCATTCCTGGCTAGACCCCAGAGTCTCTTTCCCCTTCATTTCTTCAACCCCCCACAGTCGATATCCCTGCTAGTTTGATCTGAAAGTGCCTGGGAGAAAGGACTCAGGGTAGACTTGCTAAATAAAAAGGACCAAATGGCCACCACCAGGCTCCCAATCCCAGCTGCCTCAGAGACATCAGCCCACTGAGACAGCTGCCTTTACCTTCTCAAGCTGATGGACACCCTCTTCTACGCAGCAGATAGAGGCCAGCGTGCGGAGTGCCTGAGGGTACAAGCACCGGAAGCTGTCCTGCCGGCAGACCTTGAAGAGGGCTACAACTCCGCCTTCCTATGAAGAAGAAGAGAGTGTCACGTGATCTTACCTTGTGCTCACCCCTGGATTGACTCAAGCATAACTGACAGCCCTCATTCCGCAAATGTTTCAGGATACGCCTCACACACATTTGAACAGTGAGGTCCCAGTCCCTGACAGTCCAAGTTGGAAGTGAGATCCCCCACATCCTTTTGGGTGTTTGGGGGCCAGGAGCAACCCCCAGAAGAGCAGGCCTGAAGTCACCAGAACAAGTCCTGTAAGCAGGTGAAAGCCGATAAAGAAACAGTCTAGAATTCTGCACCCATTCCCACTCTGTCAGTCGTTATGCTCCTCACTCTCCCTGCCATGAAAGTCAGGCAAAAAAGGAGCTTTATATCAGGTCTGTTATTCGTCCCTGCTCTATGATGGAAAAACAAACCACTAGAAGCCAGATGGGGAAAGCCATTTCCCCTAAACCCACACCCCCTTACTCCTGATGTCAAAGGAGAGACCTGCGCTCAGGACACTCATGCAGTCTAAGTGAGAGTGAATCCTTGTCTTTGGTAGGAACTTCTAATGGTATCTTCTTTCTCTCATCTTGTGGAGACCTCCCAATAGAGTGCGCGCCTCCCATAAGGAATCTGGGCGTAAGAAGTGTTCTGTACCCACCACTGCAGTCCTCTCACGGTCAGAGTGGGAGCACCAGCAGACCGTGCAGGGGACCATCACAGTTCTCACAGACCAATGGCAACACTACCTTGTGAATCCAGAGCCAAAATTGGCATCCCCCACCTGGCTTTGCCTACTCCCTTCTCTCTCCCCTTTTCTGAGGGCAGGAAGGCACTTAGAGGCGACACTGAATGCACAAGGAATCTAATCCCTCAGGGCAGTCACCCTTAACTTTCCCCATCATCCCTAACTATCCCTAACTATCCTGGCTCCTGTTCCCAGAATTGAATGTTATAGGAAGGTGAGGTCAGCAAAACATTATCCCTTGCCAGAGTTTTGATAGCATACCATCCCTAAGAATGTTAGGAAGCTACCATGTGCCAGGCTCTGTTCCACATTCTGAGGATACAGCCACGAGTGGCTGAAAAGATAATAAATGAGCATCCTGAGCATCCACTACAGCCCAGCATCACTGCACTGAAACAACTCAACCTCAAGTCTTCCTCCCTTCCACTCCAAACAGAGGCTCAGGAGTTCTTGCTCTAAGAAGTTTGCTTCTGAGCACTGTAGGGATCAAGATGAAGGTGTCCAATTCAGGGAGAGGGTTATTAACTCCTGGTGATTTATAATCAGCTAACACTGATTACAAACCTTTACATTCCTACTTCCTCCCAGGGTGATTGCTTTGGTGGGAAAAAAAGCTGGAAAAAGTGCATTCATGCATTCAAAATATAGTAGTTTCTTATATGTCAGACACTGCCTTGGTCCCAGTCTATACTGAACTCATGGTTTGGCAGGGAAAATAGTTCTAAAAGCAGGAACAAGGTTGGGCAGAGATATATTGAAAAGAAGACAGGCATGGGGCTGGGTTCCTGGAGCATAGAGCAGGGACCCCTCAATCCAGGAAGGGTTTGTAAGATGTCAAGACAGACCCTCTGGGATTTCAAATACATGTTATTATTACAATGAAAATATGCCTAGCATGAGAAAAGATGTACATCTCTCTGACCCCTTGATCTGTAATCCTTTACCCTGTTTTCTTATTTTCCCATGGGACATCTATAAGCTCCACATAAAGACCTTGCTTAGACAGTCAGCAAAGCGCAATCAAGGTACAGAAACATAAAATGGCAGCAGTTTTAAGCTGTTCTCCACACGTTCCAAAGGCTGTCAATAGTCTCCCCTCAAGGTATAACACATATGGATGGATATATATATATATATATATATATATATATATATATATATATATAGGAGTATAAGTACTTAGTCAGCTAAGTTGTGCAGATATCATCCCATTAGATTTATCAATTGGTGATTCATATAAACTATTTACATTAGTAGCAAATAATGAAGAAATGGTGCCAAAGAACTCATGGCTGTGGAGTTCACAGACCCAAGGGTGAACCTACTATTATCATTTTGCCACATGGACATAGTCTCTCAAACTGCCTTCTAAATGTGTACTGTTCTACCTATAGACCAGTAAGTGCAGCTCTTGGTTTCCATCAGAGAAGTTTCTTTGTGCAATTGACAACACTTAAAGCAGAAATTCAGTCTGTCAAAGTGCAACAAATGAGTTTCTGTGAGTTATCAGCCACAAATGCAACATATCACATCCCCTCCTCAAGGCTCGGGTGCACTGAACTCGTAACTCACAGTTGCTACGGCCATCTGCACAAGACCTGTACAAAAACAAGCAAGTCAAGTCTGCACCCCCCTAACTAAGGAGTCAGGGAAGTTGGTTCCTCCTGAGGAAGGGAGATTCAGTTTTCTTTAAGGATGTGTCTTCTGACACTCCTATCGATGGCTCCACACTCAGAAGAATATGGGAGCACAAACTGCTCATTTAAATAAAAAATTAAAGAACATAAAGTTGAGAGGGGGTTGAGGATGCCATGGAAGAGTGAGGGTTTGGAGGTGAACAGGATCAAAATAATTGTGTTGTATGTATGAAATTCTCAAATCATTAGCAAAATTATTCAGGCTTGAGGGAGTTTTCTTGTGTTTGTTTGTTTGTTTGTTTGTTTCCCTTAAGGAACCCAAGACCAAATCCAGGAAGACCTTGGTAGCCTCCTTTGGCTTGGAAGGCACTGAGGCCAGCAATTCTGAGCTCTGCATTTGCATTGGATCCTCATTATGTCTGTCTTGAAGCCTGTGAAAATTGCCCTTCTTAGCAATTTAGCCTTTCAGCTCTAGACAGAAGAATATTCCAGACGCTTGCTAATGGGATTTGGGTCTCAATCCTGGCTCCATATCTGGTTTGTTTGGTCTAAGATGCTATGTAACTGTTTAGCAGGGAAAACAGCTGAGCCGATGTGTGGAAGGGCCTAGTGCTAGCCCTCTGGACAGTGGCCTGAGTCAGGCTATGGAATGCTTCCTGATCAGAAGGTGACCTTGTCCCCTCATAAAAGGTAAATAAAGGAACAGGACATGTGAAAGGGGGAAGCAAGGAGAGCTATCAGAGGGTTTAGATGGATTATCTCATGGACCACACTGGAGCCCCTACTCAGTACCTGAGAGCAGCACTTATCCTGGGGTAACACTGGGATCTCCTGAGCTAGCAGATCACATTGTTGGCCGGGCTTGTTTAATTTTATAGAAAGCTCTGGGCTCAAAGCCCAGATGCATAACAGTATGAATTATTCAGATGGCTTGGGATGAGCTGTCATGATGCGGGCAGAGGCCATGCCAGGTTGTGTAGGCTGGTGATGGAAGGAATCACGGAGGACCTGGGGTGACTGTGACACAGCACAGTGAGGTTCTATGTGCTCTGCTTGGGGAAGGGAGAGAGTTGCCACCCTCATCGTGAGAGGACTGGGCTCATTCATGGGTATCTGATCCAGATATACTGAGAGGACAGGCTGCCTAGATCTCAACTAGAAGCAGCTTAGACAGATGAATGACCCAGAGGTCACAGTGGGCTCCATAGGTGGTATGAGGAAGACCACTGAGGGACATCTCATGTCGGTCACAATGTTGAGTTCTTTCCTGGGTGTCTGGGCTAGGATGCTGTCACCACTTCCCACGTGGTGCTTCTACTATTGGAAGCCATCTTGCCACTTCAAGATTGAAAAGAAGGAAGGCAGCACTCCATCCTCTCCCTGCTTCTATCTTCCGTCTACTCCACCCCAAGGACCAGACACAATAAGGTTGAGGTGAAGACTGGCATAGGAAGACATGGTTAAAATCTCAGCCTTACATGAATGAGCAAAATTTCAGACAAGCCCTGACCTTCTGAAAAGCTGCATCTTCCCTTTAAAGATGTGATTTACAGGGTCTGAGGAGATTTCTCAATGGGAAAAGCACTTGGAGCACATCTGTGAGGACCAGTGTTCAGATTCCCAGCACACAGATAAATGCTATAATCTCAGCGCACAGATGATAGAGACAAGAGATTCCCAGAGCAAGCTGACTAGCTAGATTAACCAAGTCAGTGAGTTCTGAATTGAAAGACCCTGCTGCCATGTACAAAGTGGGGGGCAGTCAAGGGGGACAGGCAATGTTAACCTCAGGCCTTCAAATGCTTACACTTATATGTGCACACACATGTGCGCCGATACACATGCAAATGCACAGACACACATGCACATCATGCAATACACATATACACACAAAGAATGTGGGAATTGTAACTCTTAGTACGTGAGTTTAAGAACGCTGGTCCATCAGATGGATACCAAGTAGAAAGCACAACACAGTGCTTGGGTCACCAGTGGAAGTCATGGAAGCCTAAGGAGTAGGCCAGGTAAGAAGGAAGAAGAGGGGAGGAAGGAAGAGGAGAAGGCAACGCTGCCGGGAGACAGTTCAGAACAGCCAAGGCCTGTTGCCTTTTATGATGAACACCCTGGTTCAAATTCTATTGGTTCACATGTCTCAGCTCCCCACCTATGCAGTGGAAGTAGACTCTGTCTTGTACGCAGTGCTTTGCAGAGGTTTAAACAAGCACTCAGAACATTATCAGGCACATAGTAAGTGCCGTAGAAATGCTATATTGTGTTGGGTGGTGGTGGTGCATGCCTTTAATCCCAGCACTCGGGAGGCAGAGGCAGGTGGATCTCAGTGAGTTTGAAGCCAGCCTGATGTACAGAGTGAGTTTCAGGACAGCCAGAGTTACAACAGAGAAACCATGTTTTGAAAAACTAAAGAGGAAAAAAAAAAGAGCTGTTATATTGTTTTGTTTTTAATACTGATGCTACTGTATCTGTCATCATCATCATCATCATCATCATCATCATCATCATCATCATCACAGTGACCATTTCCAGCTTTGGAAAACTCAGGCTCCATGTCTCTCTGACTCCCACCAATGCCTCCCAGTCCTGACTTTCACCAGCCTGTCACCCAGGGAATGTTAATCACTCATCGTGTAACACACCAGGAGCCAAGAAGGAAGAAATGATGATTGAGACAGAGATGGAGTTATTGGAGCAAGGACTTTGCCTTGTCAGGGAAAGATCCTAATTTTAAACAATTAAGCTGATGAAATACTGAGAACATGGACTAGGGAGGTAGAAAATCTGGTTTCGAGCATGAGCTGTGCAAGGTATTCAACCACTGTGAGTCCTGGAGATTTTGTGTGAAACAGATCACTGATGCTCATCTCGGAGGATGCGTATGGACCAAATACCGTAACTCTGCAAAAAGAATCGGTCCTGGCACATGAGAAACAGCCAGGACACAGCAATTTGCATTGTTTTTGTCATTAATATTCAACAAGGCTCATGGTTTCCCTTAGAGAGGCTATGGTGGGGTGTGGCTTAAAACCTCATGATAAATATTTAAAACTCCTAGTCCTGGCTGCTTAGCATCCAGGCTACTTTGGGAGCCTGGAGTTGTGTGGGTAGCTGGGGACAGCGTGGGAGAGGTAAGGAAATGGGGGAAGTAGTGGCCAAATGAGGAAAACAGTTTACCACAGCTGTCTGTTTAGACTGGAGTTTGACTAAATGAGAACTACAGGCTCACTTTTCCACTAGGAAGGCCAGACGCTGTGGTAGATAGGGAAGTCTCTTAAAATGTCACAGTTCACAAAGGTAGGGCTGACCATCCCAGGGCCTAGCCACCTCCTGCCACGAGGTAACAGGGCTGGGAGGAGAACGGCCTGAGGTCCTTGCCCAGGCCTTTTCCTCTGCTTCTACCACTGGACGTGTTTGAAATCAACATCAAACTCTCATCTGCTCAGTTCGTGAAAGAGGAACCTGGGAGCAGGTAGGTGGTAGATGCTGTCTACACTAGCAGCACATAGAATGGAGGTTTTAAGTACCTGGGCCAGCTAAGATTTACCACTTATTTTTTTTAAAGGGAAAAATGTTCTTTGTTCCTAAAGAAATTTCTCTAAGTCCGTGGGAATTTAATCCACAAACTGGAGTTGAGAGGTTGAAGGATTTCTTTGTTCTGTACAGTGTCATGTGACCACAGAATCCTTGGGGAAGACAGTCCCAATATCCTCCCTATTTCCCTTCCTCCAATATTACTGTATCCATTCAATAAAATCCCAACTAAGACTCTTAAAGAGAGCAGTCATCCGCAAGGGATTAGAAATCACCTGGGAAAGTAAACCTATCTACCATTCCAGACCAATTAAAACAGAATCAGAAGTCGCTTAAAACTCGGCTATGATTTCCACGGGCTCCCAGCCTTGAAAACTTCTGAGTCACACTTTGGCCTAAAGCTTGGACCAGGAGTCAACACTGTGGGCTCTGGATCATGAACTCTGAACCAGAGTTCTGGGTTCTAATTCCGAACCGACCATTTATTAATTACATGACTTGGACAAGTTCCTCAAGCCATGACCTCTGTTATAAATGGGAACAACACAGTGCCCATTACGTAGGCTGTTTGCATGTTCTAAAAGAAACAATTTATGCAAGACATGAATGAGAGAGACATAGTCAGCTAATGCCATTAAATACAACTCACCTGTCCCTTGACCAGAGCTGACAAACCTTTACCCCATTCTCAATTCTTTAAGGGCTTTGATTTGTGGCTCTGAGGTTTACCATCCTCTGGAGAACTTCCTGAAATGAACAGTCCCAAGCATCACCCAAATTTGCAGTAACTTTGTGGTGGCACCTAAGTATCTAGTCTTTTCAAGCTCTCAGAAGGAATGTGATGCAGATAGAGGACTGGGGACCACCCACCTGATCCTCTTCCTGTGACCGGCACCCTGAATCTATGGAAGACAGAACTTAGTTCCACTTGGATCACGAGTTCTATAGTGCCATCACTTATCAGATGAAAAAGGAAGATTGCAACAAACTTAACTTTGGTCCTACAGCTTTAAACTTTGGAAGCCACAGTCAAGGGTGAGTTAACAAGGAAGTTAATGATTTACACATGGTCCATTCTTATTTCACCTTCCTCCCACGCTGTGCTGGAGTTGTTGTGGGCATTTGGAGCCTCCAACTAAGGAGCCTAGGAGAAGTTCAGATACCTTGAGAACACATGTATCTGACAAGGTGAAGTTCATGTTTACAGACGCATTACTCCTATTTCTCCCGAAAACACTGCTGCTAATTATTACAGGTAAAAATTATAGTGAGAGCTATTAAAGGATATGAATGGAGCTTTTAAAACTTTTCTTTGAACTGGGTTTAAGACACTAGCTCCCTTACATCCATAATGGAAGGAGGTCATATAAAATCAATGTTTATGGATTTATTTATTCATGGCATTATTGCTACATGTCAGATGGTCTTTGTACCACCACATCTGTCTATAGACACCAGGGACATCATATTGTCAAGAAGGGATGTGTGAAATGGGAGAGAAGAGTTGACATTTATAACAGGAGCCTGGTAGAAAGATAGAAGTTCTGTGGACTTATCTGCAATGGTTAATCCTGGCTGTCAACTTGACTGAATCTCGAATCAACAAAGAAACATACCTGTGAGGGATTTTCTCTATTAGGCTAGTTGAAGTGGGAAGACTCACCCTACATGTGGGTAGTATGCACTAGCAGTGTCTGGATATCAGGAAGTGTGAGGGACAAACTCGAGCTTTTTGCCTGCTTGCATCTGCATCTTGCTGGCAAGATCATCACCCACTCTGTTCACACGTCATCTATTTTGTTGCTGCTACAGCTTCCACCACATCCGCTGCTGACACTGGAAACCAGCTTCTCCAGGCTTCCAGCATGGAGGGAAGGCCAGCTGCTCTTCAGGAATCCCCCAGGCCTTCATCACCAGACTGGGGCTGCTGAGAGCCTTGTGGACTGAGCAGCTATTGGTTGTCAGTCTCTCCAGTGTGAAGGCCATTGCTGAATTACCCAGACTGTACTGTGTAAGCCACTCTAGTAAGTCCCACTTTAGGATATGCACTCTATCGGTTATGTTCCTTTAGGAAACCCTAACTACTAAGTCTATTTGTGTCAAGTGGTAAATGAAATCATGGGGCCTAACCTAAGACACATCAAGACAAATGAGTCTTCCTAAGTCACTCGGCAAGCTAATGCTGTGACCAAGACAAATCTGAGCCAGCTGTTCCCGCCCACCAAAACAAGCAGAACTTCCTTCTATTTTTCCCAGACCTGTTATCTGATCCCCAGCCATGAAATTCACCTTGGCTATGATGCGGCACAAAGGAGCCCCTTCCTGGGTCAGGCTGAACAGGTTCCCGGTGGTAGACTCTGTGATGTAGATATTATCTGAGGTATCGATTTTTCTCACAAGTGCCTAAGAAGAGAGAAAAGTCAGCTGGTTAAGTCACTTCTACCTGCCCTCTGCTCCTCATCCTCAACGGAATACCGGTAGGTCCGTGCCTCTAATAGCCTCTGTGGAGTCCACAATCCTGCCCCACCTACTTGTGGGAGCCATAAGAGCCTAGCTGAGGGTGAGGTCCGAGCTCGATTGCAAAGATGAAGAGATGGGGAATCATTTCAAACCAATAGTGCACGGGGATCCAGTGAGCTCTGCGCTAGTCACTGAAGGCCTTAGCAAATGCCACTTGGTTGTGCTACAAGTTCACAATGAGAATGGAAACTACAGAAGAAATAAACAAGCATCAATGTGACAACAAAGGAGCGCCCACAGCCATGGCCAAAGAATTTGCTCCTTTCGCATAGCTCTTAGACAAGGATGAACCCTCTGGTGACAGGTTCAAGGGTTGAGACAAGCACTCTCCAGTAGCATCACACTGCCTGGGGGACATTTGCATTGGAAATATAACCACAACAAACGCTGACATTAGAATTCTACTGACAGGTGGGTAACTCCATGAGTAAAAATGCTGTACTGACTAAAGATGAAACACTCAAGTATGTGTGGAGAGGACTGGATAGAGGACCACAAAATTAAGGGAGAGCCAGAAAAGCCATTAGCAAATAAGATATGAAGATGATTCCTAGAAGAGTTTAGCTAATTTCTGGGGGGAAAGCCTTACAAATTGAAACCATTTCATAATCAGCCATTAGCTTTGGCACATGTGACTCATTATTGATTATCAGCTATTCTTACCTACTAATAAATGTAGTTGTTCATGGTTCCCTTGCGAAGTGTAGATACGGAGACCTGCCTTTCTGGACCTCCTATGAGAAGATAAAATCTGCAAAATATGGGTGCAAACCTCAGGTATCCTTTTAGTGGCTCTTTGTGTGTATAGGTGCATGTGTGCACATGCATGTAAGTGCACTTGTATGTATGTATGTGTATATGTGTATGCATGTGTGTGTATGCCTATATGCACGTGTGTATGTATATGTGTGTATGCATGTATGCATGAATGTACATTTGTATGTATGCATGTGACTGTAGTATGCATGCATGTTTATGTGAATAGATGTATGTGTGTATATGTGTGTATGAATGAATGTGCAATGGGTATATACGTGTGTATGTATGTATCTCTCCATCTAATATTTTGATACAAAGTCTCTCACTGAACCCAGAGCTCATCAGTTCAGCCAATAAGCTCAAAGGGTCTTTCTGTCTTCCTCTCCAGCTCTACAATGACAGACACACTAAACCTGGCTTCTTTAACATGGGTGGACCAGGGAGATTGAATTTAGGTCTCATTCTTGTACAGCAATCACTTTACAGGTTGACTGATCCATCTGCCGGACCTTTTTTATTTTGTCTTGAAACAGAGTCTCATGCAACCAAGGCCACCCTTGAATCTATAATCCTCCTGCCTCTGTCTCGGAGTGCTGACATTATAGGCATGTACTGAAATCCTTGCACTATTTATTTTTAAATATTAAAATAGCTATGTTTTTAAATATCTCTGATGTTGTAGAAAGGACTGTTGAAGGAAGGAAGGAAGAGATTCAGGCTCTAGTCTCAGCTCACCTTTAGCTCTCTGTGCTAATTGAGAGTGCATTTGGTTAAGAGCAGATTCTGAAACTAAAATGCCCGAGTTCCAATCCTGACTCTGCCACCTCTGGTGCTGTGCCCTAAAGCAGATGATTTACTATAGCCTTTCTTTGCCTCAGTTTTCTCATCTGTAAAATGTTGTAATAAACAGCTTCTATCTCTCATGTTGAGGAAGCTCTTCTGAACTTGCCAATATGCACAGAGAGAACTGAAGGTACCCACCACAGTGTAGTAAAACATTGTTGGAAGTCAACATTTTGTGGTTTTGGGCAAATGAGATAATCTTTTAAGGACTTGGTCTCACCACTTATAAAATGATTAAAATGCAGATATTTGTGTCTCTCTTTTTTCTTCTTTTTCAAACTCATAAAATTCTTCACACAGCATGTTAATCCTCACATAGAACAGCCTGAGATTAAGTGTGTATTTAAGCAAGCAACATTAACAAGAAAATGTTACATTCTCTAAGATTTGGCAGATACCTTCATACAAGAAATTCAACAAAAGCTAGCATTAATAACCCAGATTTGTCAGCACAGATCTCTAATGAACATGCATGTGAGGCTCCTCCCTCACTGTTGTCATGAGCAGCCACACATACGGTACACACTCAAATGGAAATGTAGATTTCATATACATGGGTCCTGTACCAAAATGATAATTACCTAATGTTCCTGATGAGTGTTTGCACTCGAAGCAAATTAGCATTAAATTAAACAATTCGAGCCCAATGTCTTCTGTAATCAACTGCTAATATTAGACCATTTATGCCTGAGAATAATTTCACGTTAATGTCTATACACATATATACAGTAATTACACCCCAGATATATCTCAGGGACAAAGAAAAGTTGTAAGCATACCTTCCCATAGCATAAATTTGGAAAAACAAATCAAAGGCCCCCATGGAATGCACACAGCTCTGAACATTACAATGTCAGTCCTGAAGTCAACTCTCATTTCACATTTGAGGAAGCTGAAGCACAGACAACTTGACCAAGGTCACACACACATGGTCCACAGGAGCTGGATTTTGCCTCCAGTGCGATGGTTAAGCTTTATGGCCAGCCTGAGTGGATTTCACATCACCATGGAACCATACCTCTGGGATCATCTATGAGACTGTTTCTACAAAGGTTTAACTGAGGAGGGAAGGCCCATCCTGAAAATGGGTGGCACCCTCTCATGGGCTGGATACCAGAGTGAACTAAAAGGAGAATGTGAGCTGAATATCATCATTCATCTCTGCTTCCCAACTGAGGACAGCGTGAGGCTGCCTTGTGTTCCTGCTGCAATGACGTCCCGTCGTGATGGACGGCATCTCTTTCCACAGTACAGCAGAATAACCACCACCAGCCCACCTTTTAAAGTTACTCTTGTCAGGTATTTTGCCACAGCCACAAAAAATTAGCAAATACACCCTAGACATCTGCGTTTCTTCTTTGAAACTCAATAGTCCCATTACTAATGTGCACATGACCTCTCTTAGACCGGAAAAGCTAGAAGCAAAGCAAGTGTACCATCTAATCCCATCAACAGTATTCACTGTATCCTGACGTCCATCAGCATCTAACAATCAGTGACGTCACCAGAACTCCCACGACAAGAGGCAGAGCTGACCCAGAGCCCTTTGCTGATCCTAGAATCTTCCATCATGTTCTTGCCAAAGCTACACTTTCCCTGATCTACTTCCAGGTGAGACTGAGATCAGTATGTCTGCAGTATGGAGGTCCCCCTCAACTAATGTCTTCATGTTTGTTTCCTAAGTCTCTCCTGATACTTGATTCCTCTTCGTTGTCAGACTCGGAACATAGCTTGCCACAGCACTGTCAGCTTCCTCTCTTTGTTCTCAGGGGCAGCTTGCCTATGTTGGTAACTGATACACTCTAACACATTTCTAAAAGTCAATTTTGAGTGAAAGGGTGTTGGACCTAATTTTTGTTTTTCTTTAGGAAATCAAGGAATACTAGAGACATTCCAAAAAGATACTTCACTTTAGATTATAAGAAGGATGGTTAAAGATTGTAGACAAAATAAAACATGATAGGCTTAGCAGGATAAATGACAAACAGTTTCTTAAAAGACAGACCCCATAGACATGAAAAGTGATAACAGTGTCTTTGTGACCAGGCAAAAGAGGTGGTGGGGAGGCAAGGATGCTTGAAGTCTACCAGTTGTAAACGAGACACTAGAAAATACAACAGATTTCAGGAAGAGCTGCTGAAAGCCAGTGGGATCTATCAGAAGGGAGAAAAACTGAGCCAGCTAGATTATGTTTCGTGAAAGAATCCAGGAAAATATTGTGAGGCTTCTCCTGAAGCTTTAGATGGAAACTGTGCAGTTGGACTAAATCGGCCAAGGAGCTACACCAGACCCAGGCAGATTTGACAGGGAATAGTGGATTAAAGATGGCTAAAGATTCCGATCTATTCTTCCCAAAGGAGGTTGCATTCTAATCACCCCTGCCTTGAATTCTGATGCCTTGCTTAACCAATACAAGCCAGTGCCTGGCAGGAGTGATGTCCCAGGACTCCCAAGACAAGATCATAAGAAGCCTTGAGTCTTCCACCAGGCTTCTTGAGATAGTCCTATGGGAGTCCTGGGGTGCCATGTAAGAAGTTTAAGAACCCTGGAAAATCCCTGTCTACAATCTCCACTGAGAACAGACTTACAGACATGTGTACACATGACAGGAGCTGCCTGGAGGTCACCAAACCATGTGCCAACTAGATAGCATCTTCTTGAGAGATGGGGATCAGGAGGCTCACTCACCTAAGTCCCTCCCACATCATTTACCTTTATGATCATGAAATATAATGAAAACTATAACTGGGGTTTGCTTTTATGATTTAACAAGATTATAAAACATAGAGAAATGCCACAAAGATAAGCACAAATGCTCCAAAGGGTAAATGGATAAGCATTTAGATGAAAGTTCTGAGAAGTGGGGATGGAGAACTGCTCATGTACTAGGGAACAAGCTGGAGATGTGCATGACTCCAGAGAGATGGCACAGAAAGACTGCATGCACTGGACAGAACTGGACAAAGTATCAACTGAACCCAGAGTTGGATTAACTGTTGATCAGAGGGGAAAAATCTCTTGGCTGAGAATACTCATTTAGGAAGGTAAGTACAGATAAGATATGAGAGCCAGAATCTTTTGGAAGACCAAACTTAGATGATTTCATTTCTTTCAAGAAGAAAAAAATATCCCTAAGTCTAGAAGAAAACAAAGGAAAACAAAACAAAAGAATGTGCCAAAAACTTACAGTAAGTGGAAAAAGCTGCCCAGACCCAGAAGCCATACAAAGATGTTTGTAGGAGGAGGAGCCTGATGGCTCAGAATTTGGTGGAATCTCTTTGGAAGTGTTAGTGTATCAACAGGAAGAAAGAGAACCGGGGACCCTGATCGCTACAGAAAAACAATGATGTCACTGAAAAAAAAATACTACCCAATCTTGAACTGTTCAGAGATATGAAAAGATGATGCCACAAGCAGTGTCTGGCTCCAGAGCTAGTCCTCACGACCCAAAGGGGTCAGGATCTGCCCCAAGAGGGTCTTCAATGCAGCAATAGTGGGGACCAGAAGGAAATCCTCTGTGGGAGCCAGGGCTCCCAAGTCCTAAGTAATTTTCTAGAGAGAAGTCAGGACAGCAACCACAATGACATAATGCTATTTGTGCCTGCAATTTTGCATATTTTTCAGCAAGTAGTATGTAATTTCCCATAGATTATATATATTGACATAAAAATAAAACTCCTGCATCAATCTTTCATATTAGTCACTGTAATTTGAATATCAAAGCAACTTAACATCATCAGTCATTTAAAAATATGTGAAAAACATTTCTTTGACATTTTTATAACTTCTCCTCATTACATTTATACCCTCAGTGTAAATTCCTCTAAAAATTTTTCCTTAATGTATTACATTTAAATTTTGAAGTGTTACTGATCACCCTTATGATACTTACTGATCTTTGACATTTCATTTTGTGTACCTTTACTACAAGGTTCCAAGCGCCACATACAAACCCACCTATGTTGCTTACCATCACAGTTATCAGCAGTACAATTGGCCTACATGAAACACATTTTGGTAACTATAAATTTTACAAACTAAAATTTTATTGTAAACATGATTTCATGGGTGGGACTTTTTAACCTGTTCGGGGCTTTCTGAATCATTCTTGCATTCATGACTGAACAGGGAGAAGACAGTATTTCAGATTTAAACTTCTGAAGTCTTTTCAGAAATCCGTGGTGGGGCTAGGAGGTGTGTGCATAGACTCTCCAATCCCAGGTGCCTTCCTGGCTATGAAATGTCCTTTTGTGCTCTGTCATTAGATACTAGTTTGGTGACAACTCCTCTAAATCTCTCCTTACCTAAATCCTAAGAGAATCTGGAACTCTGATTCACCGCAGCATTTCTTTTCAACCAACTTATCCAGAAAGAATTTAAGAAACTAAAATCTTCATTTCATTATGAATAGTATTTTAAATAAATTATCCCTGCGATATGTTTTTGCAAGACCTTGAAGCTCCAGCTTAAGGAAAATATTCACCTGAAGCCTGAATCAACAAAGACAGTCCTTTCTAGGCAGCCTATCAACCAAGTCAGAATAATCTGTCTTTTAGGGAGAGCTGGCTTCATTTGTAATCACAATGTTTTGATGTATGTTTCAAGAAAAACTAGAAACTATTGACTAATAATTGTAAGGATTATTCTCTGAGAGAAAATGGTACAAGTACCAATACTAAACTAATGTACTTCTATATTTATATATGCTATAAACCTAAGATACAATAATTCACTGAATTTATAATAATGCAAAGTAACAAATGAGCTAATATTCTCAATATAAGCCTGAGCTTATGATCAAAGGCATAACATTTCTGCAGTAAATGAGTTATATAGACATTGAATTTTGGTATTCGATTGTAAGTAAGAATCAAGGATTTTTAAATAAGAAATATTTCCATTAAATTTATAGCTGTCATTACCAGACTCCTTCAAGTATTTGAAAAAATATACAATATATATTATACAATATATATATAATATATTATATGCTAGCAATTAGTTTTTTTAATTTTAAGCATTAAATAAAATTATATTTCTAACAAATATTTCAAAAATATTTTGGCAAGGAGACTTTAATTGCTCTTTTAAACACTGTACATCAAATCTGTGGGGAAAAAAAATCCTAAAATACAAGCCAGTTTGATTCAGAATAATCAGCATCATTTAGAGTCTTTGGCTCTTCTGTGATACTTTCCTTTACAGCTAATGTCACAATCTAGGGATGGATATGAAAAATGGCTGAAAGGAATTACTTTCATTTAAGCGTGTGCTTTAAAAAAGCCATTTCAAAGATTTGATATATGCCACCAATCTTCTCTTTGTTCTGATCCAAGAAGATTGTCTTTCAAGAGCCATACACTACTCCAGAATAAAATAAATAGAAAAGATAAAATAACTGGAAATTCACACACACACACACACACACACACACACACACACACACACACCCTCCAAACACACACTCTGAATTCAGAAAACCCCACACTGGGGAGCATACACAATTTTTAATGCCCCTCTCAACACAAATAGGCAAAAATCTATGGAACTAATCATGGAAGCTTGAGGGCTTTCTGGACCCTGGATAAAGGCTTCTCCTTTGCTTGATTTTGTACCCCAACTCCCAGGTTTTTAGAGGGAAGGGGATCTGGGATGTGTGATAAGCACCTTTTCTCTGGGAAGTAGCCAACATGCTAACAAAAAACCCATGCATTTCTGGGAAAGAAAACAAATGGAAATCGAATATCTAGAAATAGATTTAATTGAAATGCTATGTACTTGCATGTCTCCTAGGAACCTGCTGGGAACCTGAGAAATACAGGGCATCTAACATGGATTGAAGCTCAAGTCACTTGAAAGAGCCCCACCAAGACAGCCTGGCTGCTAGTAAGTAGCAGTGTACAAAGGGAGCAAGAAATGATGGTGGCTGAGCCATGCAGGGGCGGGTAGGAACACACACCAAGCACAGACATGTAAAGTGCTTGCAAATTCTTCCTTTGCAAGAAGGAGGAAATGAGAAAATGCCCTTCTGTGAGAACAGGAACATTTTTCTCACGTATATGGCGAATACAGCTTCACAATTACCCACAATGGCTCTCTTCCCTAGCAGGTGTATGTTCCCATGTCCTGTGGCTACGGGCAACTGAAATAGATGTTCTGCCTGGCATCCTGTCAGGCCGCATTCAAGACTTGATCCTCTATTTCTCAGCTGCAATGTACACATAAGGCCTCTGAAAGCCCTAGGAATGTGATCTAAGGGCAAAATTAAGCCTGTGGTTTCTGCCCTCAGAACTGAGAGTCTGCCTGTCTTAGTCTTCTCAGAGTGGAGGGCGATAGTGAGATAACACTGGGTCTGATGGACCAACCCTCTGGGCACTTCAGTTACGTTTGGGATGAGTCAACACAAATAGCTATTTCCTGAAGCCCCTCCCCCATTACAGTAGAGACAGCATGGACGGTAGCCATGAAGGGCAACAGACTCCGCCCATAATGCCTAATTTGGTTGTCAACTTGACAGGATTTAGAGTTACCTAGGACAGTGGTTTTCAACCTGTGGGTCATGACTCCTTTGGGGATTGAATGAGCCTTTCACGGGGGTCACCTACAACCATTTGCATATCAGATATTTATGATTCGTAACAGTAACAAAATTAGAGTTAAGAAGTAGCAACAAAGATAATATTATGGTTGGGAGTCACCACAACATGAGGAACTGTGTTAAAGGTTCACAGCAATAGGAAGGTTGAGAACCACAGACCCAGGAGGCATACCTCTGGGCATGGTTATGATTTCTAGATTAAGTCAACTGAGCTAGGAAACCCATCTTAAATGTGAGAAGCACCATTCTAAGGGCTTGGATCCCAGAATGAATAAATGGGAGAGAAAAAGTGAGCTGGGCACCAGTATCCACCTCTCTGCTTCCTGGCTGCAGAAGTGACGTGGCCTCAGTTACAATCCTGCTGTCATGACTTGTACCCACAGTGGCCTCACCTGCAATCTGAGAAAAAACAGACTTCTTTCCTAAGTTGCTCTTAACAGGCATCTGCCACACAGTGAGTAAGGAATACACACACTGCATGCAAACTGGAAGAAAACCCCCCCGATTGGGATAAACATAGAAGTGAAGTTGTATTTTCCATTTGATTTTTCTCTGAGAGAGTTGTAAAATAAATGGAAGAAATATCTGGAAAGTTGTAGTTCTCTGGCAAGTGCACTGGGCTATCTCTGCATTGCTATTAATCTCACTACAGCCTTCTTTACCTGTACTGGACAGCCTAGCTGAGCAAAATCTGAGAGAGGCAAATAGAATCAGAGGCAAATTTCATGCCTGCGTGTTGGGTAATCCATATATAATTTCATGGCCGTGACATCATGAACTGTTCTGGGCCTCCTAAAAGCAAACTGACTACTTAATTACCCATTAAGGAGCTTGAGTGGCTATTTGGGGCAATGGCTTCAGGAAGGTGAAGGTATCCATGGACAGCTGGTTTCCCTTGGCTCCATATGACACCAGCTTAAGCAATATCATCCTGTCCACGTGGTTAAAATAGTATCAGTACTCAATTATTAAACTAGGACACTCCTGTGATAAAAATTGCTGTTTTCTTTTAAGGCAGAACATATTTCTGGTCAATAATATACTGTAATAGTAAGGAAAACAAGGGTCAGAAAGATCAAGTAACATACCCAAGAATGAGTTAGTAGCAGTCAGAATTTGAACTCTGACTTGGTTCCAAACCCTATGTCTAGTCTACTATCTCCACCCTGTAATCTCTACATTCATAGAATTACAGCCTGTCAAGAGAGAAGGGATTTATAAGATATTCAGCCCAATTTCCATCTACTGCCTCTGTCCTCCAGTCATTACCAGCCTATCTGAGCAGTGGACCTTTCCTAAGGCAGCTCCCAACATTTCTGGAAAGCCCCAGTAACTCCACCAGGTATCCTGGAGGTTAAATTCAATGACCCTGGTACTTCCTGTTATGACTCCAAAGTACCTTGTAGGATTTGAGTGTCCACTTCTATATTGAGCACCTTCTGCCCCTTCAAGTATTCTTCAAACCCTCTCTGTCTCCAGTACCCCGCTTTGTTCTTGAAACCTCTTCTGAGTGTGTGTGATGGATGATTAACTGTTAGTGTCAACTTGACTGGATTTGGAACCACCTAGAAGATACACCTCTAAGCGTGCCTATGAGAACATTTTCAGAAAGTTTTAACAAGGATGGAAGGCCCACTGTGACTGTGGGTGGTATCATTCACTGGGCTGGGATCCTAGGACAAATAAAAAGGGGGGAAGCAAGAAGTCAGCTGAGCATCAGCATCTTCTTCTCTCTGCTCCTTTTCTTCTTAGATGTGAGGTGTCCAAGCTTTCTGTCCCTGCCTCTGTGAACTCTGCCATGTTTTCCTGTCACAATGGATTGGTCCTCTCTCGAGCCATGGGCCAAAATAAGTCCTTCTTCTCTTAAAATGTTTTTTTCAGATATTTCATAAACATATATATTTTGTCAACATATATATTCCTAATCCAGGGTCCAGAACTGGATTTAATTATATTCCAGGACAAGTTAGGACAACATGGAGTAATATTACATTATTATTGCCCGTGCTGCATGCATTGATTCACTATTCATTTGTATGTGTTTTAGAGAGATTGTTCCCCTTTAGTAGCCAACATAGCTCCATAGTGCTAAAAGAATGGTTCCAAAACACATGCCTTGAAACACCAGGATCCCATCATAGGTAAATAGACATTTTTTTAATGTGATCCTATTAGCTTGAAATATAGCACTTGGCCTTCTCTACCATATATTGTTCAAGTCACCAAGAGATGTGTGCCTTAGAAATATATGAATAAAACAAGTCAAAATCCCTCCTACAGGTAGACAAAAATCGTGTGAATGTGAGAGGATACATCTCTGAACATGCCTGTTAGAATGCTTTCAAAGAGGCTTAAGGAGGATAGAAAGCCCATCCTGACTCTAGGCGGATGGGTCCTTGGGAAGATCTGAAAAGCAGAAGTCCCTATGCAAATAAAGAGGCTTTACTTTATTTACGACAGGACATCCCAAATACAGGTCCCTGGCAATAGGTTCCCCTAGTGTCCTAACGAATGACATTGAGTCTCTGGTTTAACAAACCTGTGCTTACAACTAAATACCAGTGACCCTGCCTACAATCAACATATTTCCTGAAGTCATCACTGTCCCTCAATGGAGTTTTCTAATATAAAAAGAAGATGAGGGCCATCCAAGATGCAGTGTGAGCATGGCAAGCTTGGCCTGTAGGAGACTTGGAGGACACCATAGGGAATGCTGGGAGGGAAGGAGGAAAACACCAAGAAAGGAAGTTATCAGGAAGAAAGTAATGTGCAGACACATCAAGCACAGACTCTGCCACACCTCCCTGGGAAGCAAGGCTGAGGGGGTCCAACCATAACAGAAGAGTAGCTAATCCACATCAGCTGCCAAGCCAGGCGTCTGAGATCTGGGTGATCATACCTGCCAATGAGGCAGCAGCCAACCAGCAGCTTAGGAGTATGGAGTCAGAATGAGGGACAAGCAATGAAGCAATGAAGTTTGGCCTAGGAAGTCAGATACACGGCCAGAGTCTCCAAAGACTCCCGGCCTTTCCCATGACTCTGTGAACCAAGAGCAGGAGAAACTCCAGGGCTCCCTGATAGAAAGAGAAGCTGAACCCTCGCTTAGAAATTCCTCTGGTGAGATGGGGCCCCAGGGTTTTATGTCGTCTTCAGACTTCAATATTTCTGTCATCATGTACTAGATTTTCTTGCCAACATTGACAGTCATGTTTCAGTGGTCCCTGGGTTTTAATGATTCAGTTTGGGGCATGAACTCTAAAGTGAACAAACACCCTTGATCTTCCATGTCATTGCTAACATTGGTTCATTGACTCAGAGTGTCTACCCAAGAGCCACTGCTCCCTAGAGTCTCAGTGTCCCAGGGCCTCAGAGCCCACACACCTCAGCCTTGAAACCTTCCTTCCATTCGTTTCAGATTCCAAGGACCAGAAGCCTTTGAGGACCCTCCTGTGGCTGAGAGGGTGAGAGTGCCTGTGCTGCCACTGGTGTAGGAACATGGACCAAAGCAGGACTAGCAGGAGAATCAGGCCAGAAGGACCTGGGCCCTGTGCAAAACAGGAACACACACACAGGAAAGGGAGAGAATCTCTGAGCTCATCGCAGAGGCCAATTTTGGAGAAAATCAGCCGTTATTATTTATGGGAAGCTTTTCTTTGGTGGTGGGAAAGAATGGTAAGTATGTGACACAGTATTCCTGAACTATAAATAACATGTAAATAGCTTTCCTAATGAAAACCGTACGGAGCCTGCAGTTTTAGGAGGCTTCTAGAATACTGAAGGGGTGTGTGTGTATTTAACCCACAGGCCTTCTACCTGCTCTGCCCTTCTGACTTTCATTCTTGGGAAAATCTCACCTTACAGATAAAGGGGGTGGGGTGGGGGCAAGACAAGGGGGCAAGAACCTTGCTGTACACTCTTTTGTGAACCAGTTCACAATCTATCTGTTAGACCACAGAGTGCACCATGCCCTCTTTCTAGAATCAAGCATGAGCCTGCCTAGAAGCAGAAGATGACCTTTCTAGAATCTTCTCTGTGGCCAACACTTCAAAATGGCTATCTCCCTGCAGGTAGCTTAAGTCCTTCAAGATAAGAAGTACCTCCTGTGTGTGCCCTTAATTATAGCTCAACAGAGAAGCTTCAGGCTCTGGGAACAATGCTGAGAGGTACACCAGGCTCTGACACCATCTTGTTGTGTGACCTTGGCTACATCTCATTCTTCTCTGAACTCCAGTTCTCACATCTGGAAATTGCAGAGTTGGGTTAGATATTCTTGGAACCCCAACTGAGTCCTGACAATTCCACAAAGGTATTGGCATGGACACTGGTGGTCTGAAGAGGATGTTTCTCAAGAAAGGGCACTTTGCATTTTCTCTCAGTCTGGCTGAGTCACCCAGTGCACCCTCCCTGGTGATCCCACAGTGTCCTCTGTCTCTGGATCCACACTGACCTGCACTTCCCGTGTGAGGGCCAGCTCCAGTAGCTGGCCAAAGTGCTGGCCCAGCATGCTCAGGGTCTCACTCACGCAGGCCTTCATTGACTTCAGAACATGCTCGTTTTCCACCTGGAGGCACCTGGGAGGAAGAACCATGGAGTGGGCCACTAGAAGGGGTACTTGGTTGGACCACAGCTGTAGCTGGGGAAACCTGGGCTTGCTGGAGGCACAGTGTGTAGGAAGAATGAACTAGAGGGAAGACATCAGTACTAAGAGAATCAGTGGTGGAATCTGCCAGCCTGATTTATTCCCTGTTCTCTTGGTATATAGAGAAGTGCAGGGCTTATCACATTCCCTGGTATTGGGGAGTGCTGTCACCAGAATATGGCAAAATCAGATCTCTGGGCTTCTCCCTGGGAGAGTGGCCAATTTGTCTGGTCTCTGTGGAGCCTGGAGTGGAGGGGCAGAAAGCTGTGGAGAAGGTATCTGGAGCAGGAGGCACCACTCATAAACAAGACTGGATACATATTCACATGCATAAACAAGACTGGAACAATGGCAATACCGATGGACATGTCAACATGGAAGGGGAGGAGACAAAGACCTGCAGGCAACAAATGACTGCTGGAGGAGAATCAGCCTCTTCCAGGGATATGCTTCTTATTGGTTGTCCAATCCAGAGTGGTCAGCCTTGAAACCATATACATACCCCCAACAAAAATGAATTCAGAAAGTTGTATTATATACATTTGTGCATGTACATGCAAACATACACACATGTATATATGTATGTAATAATAATAATAAAAAGAAAAGAGACTATTCAATCGAGAGTGGAGGTTGAGGGAGGAAAGGGATAGGGAAAGTGATACGGTTCTATTTCAGGTTAAAATTTATTTTTAACAAGAAAAACAAAGGAATTGCTGCCACAATAAAAAACAAAAACAAAAAACCTGCCTCAAAGGTTTTTCTTCCAGATAGGACAAGCAGAGGGAATTAGAATATTCTAATGGCCTGAGAATATTATACTCAGAAAAGGAAAAGATGCTCCAGACTCCCACAGATGCCAAAATCCAGGTGTGAGGCATGAAGTTAAAGGAAAATGTCAGCACACACTCAGGGTGCATCTACATGAGCTTGAGTGAGTGCGTGCACAGCTGAGTGTGAGCTCATGTATGTTTATGGTGTGAGACAGGGAAAGGGGCTGTGGGTGGATTTCAGTGATCATATGAGTGTGTGTTTATATGTCTGTGTGTGAGTTCGGGTCTGTGAATGTCTCTGTCTCTGTGCATATGTGTGGAGGTGTGAGTTCCAGCTTTCACCTTTCCTGGTCTCTTGCCTTCACTTTGCAGACCATGGGTGCTCTCCAAACTCAAAGGATACCCTCCCCCATTGCCAATGTACTTCAAACAACTTCCCACTAACGCCCAAGGCTCTCTTCTACGTTTCCCTAGGCTCTGAATACAAGACAAAATCCTCAAAGGAATCTTTTCTTTTATTATTTTATTTTAATTTTTGTTTTTACTATGTAGCCCTTGCTAGTCTAGAACTTGCTAGCCTAGAACTCGCTATGTAAACAATGCTGGACTTGTAGCAATCTCCTGCCTCTGTCTTTTAAGTGTTGCATTTACAGATGTGCATCACCACGTTGGTTTCAAGCTAATCTTTTGAGGTTTCTGAGAATGCTCAGGTAAAGAAACTCCAGCCTATCACCAGCTAGTACAACCTCCTGACATCTAGGGAAGATACTAGTCACTTCCAGAGCCAGAAGGCCAACTGGCTAAGCAAAGAGCCCAGGGTGCACTTACCTCTCTGTGACAGCTGAGAGCTCAGAACATTTCTCCATGAGAAGCTTCTCAGCCTGTAGTAAAAAACAAAAACACTGTGTCATTCCATTAAGGACTAGCTGTTCCACCGGGCACTCTGGGGCCTGAAGGTGGAGGGGGAAGTGATCCAGCCTGGGAAACAGGCACAAAAACTAGAACACACTGTGACCTGGGACATGGGTAGCCAGCTGCTTTGAGAGAGTAAGAGAAGGAAGCATGCACTTAGTTATACTGTGCAATCTGGGAAGCCTCCGGGAGGACAAGGCATTTGAGCTGGGTCTGAAAAGTAAATAGACACTCCCTGCCCATACTGTGAAGGAAGAAAAGGATTAAGGTGAAAGATGAAGGAAGGGAGGAAGGAGAGAGGAATTCGTAATGATGGGGTAAAGGGGCAGTGGTCCACTTTTGACTTTGGGAAGATTCTGATGAATTTTAGAATTAGAAAAGCTGGGTCTGAACCATCCCCTGCTTAACTCAGGGCAAGTGACTCAGCCTCTCAAGTGTCTATCTCCTCAACCATAAAATGGGCATACTAATCTTTCAGTCAGCTGCTTGAGATATTTTACATGAAATAACTCAGTTGTCCTCATGGAATAAATGTTGCTACACTCACTGGGAAAAAACACTAGGGCACAGAGGAGTCAAGTAACTCACCAAAGTCACACAGTGTGGACTGATAACTGAAGACATGCAGTCTGCACTAAGGCTCTTTCACATACTTAATCATTGTCAAGCTGCTCATAGTGAGTGTGCGGGTTAAATGAGATATTTGTAGAAAGAAAGAAAGAGAGAGAGAGAGAGAGAGAGAGAGAAAGGAAGGAAGGAAGGAAGGAAGGAAGGAAGGAAGGAAGGAAGAAGAAGGAAAGAAGAAAGAAAGAAAGAAAGAAAGAAAGGGAAAGAAAGAAAGAAAGAACGAAAGAAAGAGAGGGAGAAAGGAAGGAAGGAAGGGAGGGAGGGAGGGAGGAAGGAGACCTGTCACAATGTCTTATTCAGTATATATTCATTAAGTAGCCTTACTCTCCTTCTCTACTTTATTACAAGATAGGAGAGCCAGGAAAGGTTCAGACTCCAGAACTCAGGAAGGCATCCCCACACTCAGAACCTACTAGCCCTATCCTGGCATGGCTGACCTGCCCCATTTCCTGTGTGGCAGTCCTGCTGACGGTGCTGTATTCGCTGACCATGGAGCGTGCATGGCATGTCAGACGCACACTCATGCTGTGTACACGTGCCCAGCGGTCCTGGGCCAGCTTTTGCCCAATCCTTCGCAGCTCCGTGCTGATGACCCAGCCCCGCTTCAGGAGCAGCTGTAGCGGATCTCCTGGTCCAGGACCACCTGCCAGGATAAGGTCACCTTGCACATCTTCCTCCAAGCTGATGGGCTTTGCCTGCAAGACGCACATGCACTCACACTCGGTCATGAACTTCAGATCCTCCATCCAGCGCTGGACCGAGTCTACCTGCATGAAGTGTAACCTGCAACCAGAGAACAGTGGCAGGGTGACTGCCAACACTCCACAATTCCCAGAGAGTTCCTGCCCCAGGCCACCAATATTCACGGAGCATCTAATTTAGCTCAGCACTGTTTCTCCAATTCTCTCCATGAGTTCTCATTATCACCATCCAACAGTTAAGACAGAGGCATGGTGCCCTGAGGGTGAGCAGCCAGACTGATGAATGAGAGGCCATGGCTCCCGACAGAAGGTATCAAATAACAGTGACATGAAGTGATCTATGGCAGACCTTCAGGAGCTCATTGTGTGCATCTTCTTAAAATAATGCCTTCCAGAAAGTTGATAGCAATGGAAACAGTTTCCCAAAGAAGCAGAGAAGGCAGTATACCCAGAGAAGGCAGTACACACAGAGAACAAACAAAAAATGAAGATAGTATAGAAATGATAACATGTTCAAAGGAAAGGTAGACCTCCTAAGGATTCTTTGGGGGTGATGGTGTCAAAGTCTTTTCCCTTCTGACTTTCAACTTGCCTCTAACTTCCAGTTTTTCTATAGGTAGGATGAAAACTTATAATGGACCAGATTAACTCTGTTTACTCAGTCAGTAATTTCAGACATTAATGACACAGCAAACACATTATGAGCTCACTGTATTGAGTATCACGTACCTATCGGGTACTGTGGGGAAGCCACACTAGGCTTCCACTTCAAGGAGCTTGTGGGCTGCTCAAAGGAGGAAACTGAGCGAGGAGTGAGAAGACGGCAGCAGAACTCACCTCAGCCCCGCAGCATGACAGGACAGTTAGTTACAAACTCAACAGGCCATGTACGGACTGTGCATGCGCTGGGCACCAGGATTCATGGCTCACTGTTTCTAGCGTGGATGCAAATGTGACAGGCCACCTCATGTCCCTGCTGCTGTGCTCCACAATGATCCGAATCCTCTCAAACCATGAGCCAAACAAAACTCTTCTGCAAGTTCCTTTTCTCAGGTATTTGGTCACGGCGATGAGAAAAGTAATTAATATACGTTCCAGGAAGAAAAATGAAGCTTTGACACTCAGCTGTATTAATCCAATCTCCTCCCTACACTGCCAAACTAAGCCAAGAGTCATAGCAGCTGAAGCTGTTGCCCACACGTCGTGCTGATGATGGAACTTTGGCTATTCGGGTGAGACTCCAGGACCACTTGGGACCAAGAGTCATTTCTGTTACTTGTTAGCTGCAGAACTCTTCTGAAACACGTGAGAACACAAATCTCTGAGTAGATTTTAATCAGTACCCTCCTATAGAGTAAAGGTCTTCTGGGAATTGGAAGGGAGCATGAGGCTTTCCCTTCCAGGCAGAGATCAAAGAGAAGTGCTCGGAGGGGCCCGGCTGTGGAGCAGGATACTGTTTGGACACATCAAGGCAGAGGGAGTGCATCTGTGGTATGGCATGGCAGCCAAAGAGACAATGAGTAAGTCCCTCAGATTAGATTTGAACATTTTGGAAAGCAGGAACAGTGGGGAGGAGATAGAAAGGTAGGCCAGAAACCTGATCTTGTGGGTATGGTCCAGACACTTATGCTCAAGTCCTGGGAGGCTGTTGAAGGATAACAGGCAGCACAGCAGGGTTGGAGACTGGAGGAAACAGAAGATAGGTAAATCCCGGCATTCAGGACCGTGTGGTGGATCAGCTCTCTGTGTGCCTCCTTGAGCATGCACACCAGCGCTGGGTCTTCTGAGTGGTGATACTCTTGCCCCTGTAAGCAGGGGTGTGCTACTCAGGTGTCTGTGACTGTGAAAAAGCACTGGAGGTGATTCAAGGAGGAAAAGAACTGTTTTTGTTCATGGTTTCGGAGCTATCAGTCCATGGTTGTCCCATTGCTTTTGGGACTATGGTGAGGTATAAATGCCTCCTTCAAGGTCCATGTCCCCCAAATCCCACATCCTTTCACTGGGCCTTACCTTCTGTTCTACTTCTTAAACTTAGCTGGTTCTTAAGCACAACTAGCTAGGAACAAAGAGTTCAACAAAGGAACCTTTGAAGAACATGTAGGAACCAAATCATAACAATTATCAGAACCCCTAAGGGGAGCCAGAAAGCAAAGAAGGTTTTCTGACCATGGAAAACATGTATAGACCCAAGGCTCATACATTGGTCAGACCTCTTGCCTCTGACCCACACAGGAGACACACTCAGTCCTTGTCCTTTAAAATCTTTAAGGATTAGAAAGACAGTTGGATTTTAGAAGCTGTGTTAATTAAAGTCCTAATCAATTCACTGTTCCCCTGGCAAAAGTAGAATGGCAGAACTATTGATTTCTCTGCGATCTGCGTGTTTGTGCCCATGAGTGTCTATAGTTATGAATCCTTGTAGATGTCTATGTTACTGGATGCCCTCCGCTGTGTGTCTGAGTGTGGGTTTGTCTCCCCAAATGCACAAGGGCTGGGAAGTGCGAGTGCGTGTTTACAAGTCCCTTGTCACACAAACTTGACTAAAAAGGAAGAAGGCAGAGTGTGAACGTGAGCTGCACCCAGTGACTCACTTTCAAAGAAAAGACTAGACATGGCAACAAGTAACCCTATGGTGAAGACAGACACCACATAACCTAGTGATCAGATCAAGGTCAGCATCATCAACGTTAGATCATGTTGACAGCATGCACCCTGATGTGTAAAGAGAGGCATTTCAGTGCTGTGGCTTCCTTCCTTCAAATTATATTACTTCAATCTCAGAGTGAGAAAACATCAGACAAATCCTAATTGTGGGTTTGTACTGGCTAGTTTTATGTCAATTTGACACAGCTAAAGAAAGTCCTTTCAGGACAGGGAACCACAATTGAAAAAATGCCCCCACCAGATTGGCCTTTGGGAAGCTTGTGGTACATTTTCTTGATTGATAACATGGGAGGACCCAGTCCATTGTGGGTGATGCCATTTCAGGGTAGGTAGGCCTAAAGGGATATAAAAAAAACATTTGAGTAACCCATAAGGAGCAAGTCAGTAAGCACCCTCCTCTCTGGCCTCCGCTTCGTTTCCTGCCTTCAGGTTCCTAACTCGAGTTCTTGCCTTCCCTGACATGCTTTGATGGTGAACTGTAATATGGAAGTGTGAGCTGAAATCAACCCTCTCCCCACCAAATTGCTTTTGGTAATGGTGTTTTGTTATAGCAAATGAAGTCCTAACTAAGTCAGGATCACAAAACAATATGGCCCTGTTCCTTAAAACTGTCAAAGTCATCAAAACAAGAGAAACAGGAGAAACTGGCATAGGCCAGAGGAGACTCAGGAGATATGCTGACCAAATCGAAGGTGGTGCCCTGGATGGAATCCTGGAACAGAGCAGGGGCATGTGTGGGGGAATTGGAGAGTCAGGATAACATCTGGAGTTCAGGTAAATAGTAACAGACTCCTGCTGGTTCCTTAGTATGACAAATATAAGCCATTAATAATCAGGAAAGCTGGGTACGGAGCGAAGGGGAACAGCCTCTACTATCCCTGCAACTTTCTATACATCTAAAGCTGTCTCAATATGTGCGATGTTATTTTTAAAACAATGACGTTTCTCCCAGAATGAATTTCACTTCCTGACTTCCTCCACATCCCAAAGCCTGAGCTAACATGGCTGCCTTTCCAGCCATATGTAATGAGCCCCTACAGAGGAAAGTCGGTGGGACCTGGCTAACAGGGCAGGAGTGGAGCCTTCGTCAGAGAACCTGGGAATGGAAGGAAAGTGGGGCACTCCTTGGGCTGGGGACAAACCCACTGATTTTGTTGTCCACTGGGGGATTCTTGATTTGCTCTTAAATCTTGCTGCAGCTGAGTCTCGGGTGGACTCTTGGGCCTGTCTGTGCCTTCTGCTCCCTCCTAACCTTCAAAACCTCACCCTGAGGCCCCTCTGACCAGATCCTTGTCCCTCTTCAGTCACCCAAGCAGCTAGTGTTAGTGGGAGCTTCCTGGGAGCAGCCTGTTGTCTAAGGATCAGACACATAAGAAGGATTCATCAATCCCGGGTTAACAAGGCTTCCACCGTGAATGGCATGTGTGGATAGAAACAGCGGGCTCTGCTCATCACCTGAGTGGCACAGACAACTTCCTGGAAATTTCCCCCTTTTTGGAGATTGTCATTGAAATTTAACCTATGTACATAAAAGTACAAGATCCAGCTTGATTTTATAAGGTCAACACACCCACATACCCAGACTTTTAAAAAGAGAAGAAACAATTAGCCAGTCGTGTGATAAAGCAGGAAACAGACACAAAGGATTGCTTCAAGTTCAAGGACATCCTGGGCTATGTTGTGAGTTCCAGGCCAACTCAAGTGACAGAGATGGACCCTGTCTCAAAAGGAAAATGGAAAAAAAAGGCTACCATCAGCAGGTCTCCCTGGCACAGGTCCTCAGTCATTCTTCTGGTAGGATCTCCAGAATTCTGATTCTTTGAGAAATAAACAAGTCTTTCTTGTAAAGTTTTTTAACTTCCTTGAGCTTTAGCACCATCATATTTAAAATAAAGCAAAGAATACCTTTCACTTAGGGTGCACAGAAGGTGCTAGTTAAAAAGTGAGCGTGAGTGAGGGTCTAACACACTGCACGATACAAAGCATGCTCGTTCCCTTTGCTGCTGTCCTCACTATTAACACTTATGACAATAACTACAAATATAATAATGACTAGCATTCCCTGAGCCCAGTCTCACACCAAGGGCTTTGAGTGAATTATTTCCTTTGCTCCCCAGAACATCTGTCTAATTTAGATGTCATTTGATTTGAAATGAGGAAAGTGAAATACAGAAAACTGAAATCTAAAAAAATAAGCTTAGCCCTGAGATTGAACCTTGATTTCTCTGGCTCTGGGGCCTGCTGTTCACCTGTATGCTGTTCACCTAGGCATCAAAAAACTACATCAGTGAGCCAGAGACCACCGGGAAGGCATGGAGAATAAGCCTTACAATGAGTGCTGGAAATATGGTCTGAACTTGCAAGGACAAAGTATAAATGTTTCTTGCCCTGTGGTAAATATTTAAGACATGGGTGAAGTAGCTAAAACCCAAAACAGACATGGTAATAATGATTTCGTTTTCAAATAGAAGAACTTGAAGCAGATGTTAAGTGGGACCAGAGAAAGCTTTTGTGTTAGACATTTTACAAATGTCCATGCTCTGGATGGTAGAGCTGAGACCCTTAGCAACTGTTGCCCCATTCTCTGAGTCATGATGCTCCAAGGAGAGTTGCCTAAAGCTTCCAGGGAAGTGCCAGTTCCCACATGACATCAGTAATAAATAAGATATTCTCTACCAACTGAAACAAGGCTTAGAATACTGAGCGTCATCTCCCAGGCAAGTCCTAGCCACCTGGTTCAATGAGGCTCACTCACTGCTGCTGAAGACCAGCTTGTGCTGGACCCCTGCTGGAAAGAACAACAGAACAGGTGGAACCACCTTTCTAGTCCTGTCCTCCATGGTGACAGGTCATGGCATTCCCTCCAATATCTTAGGGGCTAGCTCCCAGAGTTTACCTCACGTGTGCTTTTGCCTGGGCTAATCACAGGGGAAGCTGGATCAGATCTGTCTCCTACTAACTCGTAGACCAAATGGTCTCTAGTGCCACATACAAGCATGTCCTCTCCTCTTGGCTTCCCTCCCTTCTGGTTTAGGGCATGCGATCTGTACCACAGTGAGCAATTCTGTCAGCACTTCCTACTACCTTTCAGGTGCCAACACCAAGCATGGCCCTGGGTATTTTGAGTATCACTGTGGCTTCTGGTAGGCACTGCTGTTTCCTGAAGAACATGAATTAATTGCCTGGCTTCAAATCCCAGCTTTGACATCTGCTAGCTGGGTGCCTTGGTAAATTGTATGGTTTCTTGTGCTCCAGTGTCCTCATTGGCAAATAAGGAAGAGTCATAGCACCTCATTCCTAGGCTTTTGGCCATCATAAAGTGAAATGGTGATTATATTAATATATTTAAATATAATATGAATATATTAACATTAATATTTATTTTTTGTAAAATATAATTCTGAGTAGATAACAATATATATGTTGGTTATTACTAGAGAATTTTAATAAATCAGCTTATGCATCATCATTGTTACTTAGAAGTGAACAAAAACAGGAACATTCTAGAAAGATGGTGGTGACATAGTTTTTCCATTTCTCTAAATCCTCATATAAAAACTTGACAGAGACAGAGAGCAGCTATATAACAAATTTTCCTATAGGTAATAAATACAGAAAGCTGAGATGACCTAGCTTCTCCATCAACTTCAAAATACTAAGAAGTGGAGACAAGCCAGCAGCTTGGTATCTTCTCATGAGAAAAATGGGGAAGCAGCAGGTGGCACCTGATGGTCGCAGATAGAGAGACCCTGTGATGGCTACTGTTGGTTGTGAGCTTGACCACATCTGGAATAAACTACAATCCAGAAATAGAAGGTACACGTCTTTGATTCCTTTGATCCAGATCTTAAGGCAGGAAGACCCGTGACTTTAATTAGAATCTTGAGCCGGGAAGACACACCTTTAATCTGGGACATACCCTCTGCTGGAAGTACATGGAAGAAGGAAGCTTTTACTCTTTGCCTGCTTGCCCTCACCTTGCTAGCACATTCATTCCTTCACTGGCATTACTTCTTCAGGATTCCAGTGTATACTGGAGACCAGCTGAGACACACAGCCTTTTGGACTGAGAAACTACTGGATTTTTGGACTTTCTGTTCAAGTTGGATTAGCTGGACTGCAGCCTTTAAGTCATTCCAATTACATATATAAATATAATGTACAATATTATATATATAATATATATGTATATGAAGAGAGAGAGAGAGAGAGAGAGAGAGAGAGAGAGGCTCATTCTATAAGTTCTGTTACTCTAGAGAACCTGACTAATACGACCCCATAGTAGTATCTGGGTGTTTACTGGAAAGCACAGTAGAATAGTTTGAGAATGGCAGCTGAAAGGACAAGGAAGCTCAGCTCTTCACTGACGGGTCTGGAGGACAGTATGAACCCTCAACACTGACCCACCGGGAAACTCTCCTGTAAGAAAAGGGAGAGTGAACCCCAAATGGGCAGTATCAGGAACACCAGAGGCAAAAGAAGGAGATGCAATGGAACATGAAAGGAAGGGTGGAGCTAGAAACCCTGACACAGCCAAAGCACGAAGTCAGGAATGCTTCTGAAACCCACCTGCTCCTCAGAGCTCCTGATGCCTAAGATCACATAACAACGAGCAACACCAAGCATTTAAGTCTCATCCTACCTATGGCTCTGTCTACTTTAAAAGCATACAGACTATACAGTATATTATGATATCCTTGTAATGTAAAAAAAAAAAATGAGAGGAAAAAGTACTCACAAACTAGATAAATCTAGAACTTACTATCTGAATATAGGCTTAAATTTTTTAGGAAAATTATGCAAGACTTGAAGGAGAAACATAAGATCTCAGAATGAAGGAGACCTAACTCGGGAAAAAATTTAAAATGAAATGAGAACATTCATTTCAGACAGAGATAAAACAACAATAGCAACAGATCCGCACGCAGTAATGCTCTTTAAGAATCAAACAGAAAGGGGGGAAAACTCTTAAAATAAAAAAGTGAAAGTTATAAGAATTCAAGGGAGAATGACGAACGTCAAATATAGTCAATGAGGGAACAGCATGCAGGAGAAAGTTCCAGAGGGAGAAAATAAAACTCAAAGTGAGAAACAATAAATACTCAAACTGCATCAGGGAAACTTTCCTAGGAGGAAAAGACTTAAAGAGACACATTGAAAGAACATACTGCACGCACGGAAACACAGATACTCGTCATAGACTTAGTCTAGTAAGAACACTGGACAGGAAATGTGCCAGGCATGGTGCTGCATTCCTGCCCCTCAGCATTTAGGGTGTGGAGGTAGAAGATTCAGAAATTCATGATCATCTTTAGCCACAATCAAGGCCAGAGGAGACTACATACGACCGTAAAAACAGTGGTTCTCAACCTGTGGGTAATGACCCCTTTGGGGGTCAAATGTCCCTTCCACAGGGGTCGCCTAAGACCATCTGCATTTCAGATATTTACATTATGATTCATAACAGTAGCAAATTTACAGTAATGAAGAAGCAATGAAAATAATTTTATAGTTAGGGGTTACCACAGCATGAACTGTATTACAGGGTCACAGCATTAGGAAGGTTGAGAACCACTGGAAAAAGAAGTAATAATAAAGATTAGTAAAGCTAATTGAACAAGAGAAGAAAAGAGGAGGTGGTGGAGGGGCCCCTCATTCATCTAGAAGGAAGTTCGAGTTATCGATAAAGAATAGAAATTAATGCTAACATTAGATATTTTTAGACCAACATCTTATTCAAAAGTAGTCACAATGAAATACTCAAGGAAATGAGGTGAGAGCCAAGGATTTTATACTCAGCCAAATGAATCAAATAGAAGGACAGGAGGAATCCTGAGCTCCAGTAGGAAGTGTTCTTGGAGAACAATCCATCAAGAATGGTTAAGAAAGAGGGCTGGATAAATGGTCCAGTGATTAGGAGCACTGGCTCCTCTTCCAGGGGACTCAGGTTCTATTCCCAGGATTCACATGGCAGCTCACAGCCATCTGTAACTCCACTTCCAGGGATCTGATGTCCTCTTCTGACCTCCATGGGCACTGTGTACACATGTAGTGCACATACATTCATGCAGGCACAAAACAACCCTACATATAAAATGAATAAATATTTTTTAAATAATGGTTAAAGAATGGTTGGGGGAGTTCTTCTGTGGCAGAGTTCTTGCCTAGCATGCCCATGGCCCTGTCTGTGTTCAAGGCTCAGCACTGAAGCAAAGACTGTTAAGATGGTAAAACCAGAAGACTTTGACACTGGTTCATAGGGGTAATGAATGAGAGAACAGTCAAAGACTACACTCTGATCTCTGACTGCAGCAGCAGAATGGATGTAGACAGGAACTTAGAACATGATGATGAGCTCTGATTGAGACAGACATCTAACAGACCTTCTATTTCTGCTTTTCAAGATGTTCAGTCTCTCACTTTCCTCCAAGGAACTTCATTCTGCATATGCAGATGTGTGGCCCACGTGTCCTCACAGCACCCATCTGGACGCTCCTTCTTCTATTTAATCATCATTTATTTGGTGCCTGTGATACACCAGGAAGTGGGATAAACCAGCAAACAAAACAAGCAACATCCATTCCCTTACGGAAAGTAAACGGTGGGCTGGAAAGCAAATGGTAAAGACAGAATAAGTGAGAACTGAGTGATGTTGTAACGATCATCATTTCTACTGAAAAGGTGAGTCAGAATCAGGGAGATCAAGAATGCCCTGTGAGACATTTGCCATTTTAAATGAGTAGCCATGGTACACCTTCCTAAGAATGTAAGTCATGAGCAAACTCTCCCAGGAGGCAAGAGCATTAGCCATGATAAAATACAGGAACCGAGTGTTCACAACAGAGGGAAGGGCTTGGGTGAAGGCTCTGGGAGTGAACTATTGGGGAGACAGGGCAGCTACACTTGGAGAAAGATGAGTAAAAGGTGAGATCAGAAAAGATTGGCCAGCATGTCAGTGGCTTCCAGGGCAGTGTAAACACTTCCAGTTTTGCTCTGGGTGTTAGCATGCTTCTTGGATTCCCCCAAGGAATATCATCCCAAGTGACATCTGGGACCACCCAGCCCATTCTCTATAACCCAAATGCTCCAGCCTGAAAATCTTCTTCCTGCTCTCTTTCCCTCTTTCATCAAAACAAGGCATAGATTAACTTAGAATGACCTAACCTCTGTGGTGCAAAACTATACACTGTTTACTAGGCAGATGATTTAAGCATAATAATTTATGCAATGAGTTATAAATAATTGACAGTGTGGTTGGGTTTTAACTTCCAACCCTCCTGCTCCAGGCACTGGTAAAGCCCCAGCTAAGTGGGGTTAGAAACGCTGCCACTTCCTGTTGCTTAAGTTTTCCACTGTGTTGTCACTAGGCTTCTGCTCTGCCTGTGAGTCCATGCTGAGTGGCATTAGCATGAGTTTCTCCCAGCACTGGGACAGACAAGTCTCTAATTCTGCTTTCCTGCCCCATACCCAGTTAACAGGTTAGCTGAGGGCCTTCACCATCATTGTGCAGTGCTGAACAGCTCAGATACCCACTCACCACGAGTGCATCTGTGCAGTGCTAGAGACATTAGTGAGCTTTACCTTATTCAGAAGACTCTGTACACACTCCCTTTATCCATCCACTCATTATATGACAAATAGCCTCCTGTCCCCTCTGCTCCTCTGTGTTCTCCTGTCTCCACGCACTGACCTTCTTCCCCAAGCTAAATTTTTACCCTGAAATTAACCAGAAACTCCCAAGTTTGTTATTCATCTGCCCACTTAATATTTGCCTTCTATACCTCATGACAATTTCTTTTCATTAGAAGCTTAGAGTAACATGGTGAAAGATTGGATCCTTCATCCTGGGTAACTCCAGGAGTCCCGACAAAGGGACTGCAACCTGGGTGCTAAGGACTGAGAGCAATTTGTACAGGGTTATTCTGTTGTCTTCAGTGTCCTCTCAAACAAACAGCAATCTTTGGGGGCATCTTACTTTCTTTTTGAAATATAACATAGTTTCAAGCAAAACAGTTCCTAAGATAAACTATTGAGTACTATGATAATAAATAACAACTATCAATCAACTTGACAGATTGTAGAATCAAACATCCAGAAGAAAAAAATCCTCTGGACTTGTCTATGAGGAATTTTATAGAATAGCTTAATTGAGGTGGGGAGAGTTACCCTTAGGGTAGCACCATTCTAGGGACTGGAATCCCCTAATCTATAAAAAGAAATCAGTGAGCTGACTGCCAGTATTCATCTCACCACTAACTCTAACACAGTGGGAGCCGCTGCTTCACGTTCCTGCAAATGAAATGTGGCCAGCAGCCTACAGCCCCTGCTGCTGTGGCTTCCAGACCATGGTGGCCTGTGCCCTCAATCTGTGAGCTAAAGTCACCCTTCCTCTTCTCTGTTGCTTTTGTCAGGCATTTTGCCACAGTGATTAGAAATGTGGCCACGCAAATAACTTCTGCGTACCCAGCACATGCCATTTCTAGCATGTATTCGTAGACATGTCTTATCAATTATTCTCACTCAGACAGGTTCCTATAGCGGGCTGATGACAGGGCTAAGGATCGGGCCCAGGCTACAAGGCTCATTGTTCAGTTTCAGAATGGCAAGGGACATGAGCATGTCTCCAGCACCATAAGCTAGCATACCCTTTGACAGTTGCCCCCTCTCTAACGACTCAGAGTCCTGCCCTGTTAACTCTAGCATTTTAGATGCCTTTGGCTTGAAAGAAGTTATTAATAGTCCTGATTTGCATTAATTCCTTCACAACTTATTGTTTTTAACATTCATTTATTTATCGCACATGTGAGCACTAACATGCACACATATGGAGCTCAGAGGACAACTTGTGGCAGCTGGTTCTCTCCTTCCAATATGTGGGTCCCAGGGATCAAACTCAAGTCATCAAGCTTGGCAGCGAGCACCTTCACCCACTGAGCCATCTCTCCAGCCTAGGACCTATAACCTCTGAGAAGGGTACGTGTGCGTTGGTTCTGTATGTGTCTGAGGGTCAGTGTGACGATGTCAGTAGGAGGGAGAGCCACTGCCTATACCATTCCTCTTAATTCACATGACCCCTGCGCTCCGGGCCTCAGTTCTCTCACCTACACCTTCTCCACCACTGCCAATCACTGCACCCAAGTCCTTCCAGCCTCTCAGTCCCCACCTCTTGCCCACACCCTCTCCTCACATGTTGAGCCTTCTCTGACTCCTTGGTGAGTTCACGTCTCATATGCTGGCACATCTGCATGTTCCATAGGGCCCACTGTCATGCACTGGTCTCAACTGTTTAAATCCTTGTAAATGATCTATCTACTAGACCCCGGATTATTACGCTGTGAGTCACCATCATGACCAGGTTCCCAAACGCATGATGACTGAAAGTTAACTCCAAACTAAATGTGCAGGTATGCCTGGCAGCACTAGTTCCTGTTACCTCATGAGACTTCACTGCAGGGTTGGTTCAGAACACACACAGGCACACTTGGAACTGTGGTGTCATCACACCACCCAATTCCAGAACACTGCCTAAGACACCTTGACGCAGACTCCAGACTACTGCATGTTAACTTCAGTGCATTTACTACACACACAGGTTTCTGCTCCTGGGGAGACGTGATAGTCTGACTGTGGAAAACAAAGACTTTTAATATTTCCCCACCACCATCCTCAGCATGTAAATATAGTATAGCCTTCAGTTGTATTAGAATGTTTGACTTTAACATTGCTGTTTGAGTTGCTAATTCGAGTTTCATTTAAAAAAATCATTAATTTTTGCTTGTAATTAGAATGGAGTTTGTAACAATTTCTGAAATGGTGCATACATACTCCTGCTATTTTGTACTATGTATTTATATAAACAGCACTCTCTGTACTGACAATGATAAAATTATTTAATTATAAAGTCAAAGTATCAATCAACCTCAAAAGCATACAAGATGTCCTATGTTCTACACTGTCTGACACTCCACTAAGATTTATTTCTTTAGGCAGAAAGAATCAACATGTCCAGTCTCTAGCATGCAGGTGTACTTTTATGCCTGATAAAACTGCATATATACAAAAAGAGTTGCTTTAAAATAAATGTATTCCTGATGTATCACTAAAAAAATGTTTGATTTTATATCTAGTTTATATGCTTATATACGTAGACTCATGTAAACAGTTCTTTAGGGTGAAAGGGGTCACAGTAGATTAGACATTCAGAAATCCAGGGCTACACCCCGAGCAGGTCCAGCCTGCATCTGTCTCACCTTTCCTACATGTACCACAGATGCTGGGCCTAGGGCATTGAAGCTGCTCCCCCATATATATGGACTAAGCTTAAATACCTTGTGAGTGAGGATGATAGACACTTGTAGCCGACAGTCTGTCTGTTTCACAGGGGTACAGGAATTTAGGGAGAAAAAAGTCCACAGTGAGCATTTGAGGGAGGCCCTGTGCCAATCGTGACAGGGTGTTCCCCATTAGCATCACATCCAGCTCTCCCACGACCCTGGAAAGGGTCTCTGATGATCTCTTACAGATTTGGAAACTGAAGTCTAGTGAGGCTGAATAACCTGTCACATAGCTCATAAGTAGCAATGTTTGGCATTAAACCCAACACTTCAGACCCTAGAGCCCTGTTCTTAAATGCCGTGTTAAAGAACCTTACAAATGGCTGTCTCTGTTCTAATGCCATGTTCAACATCCTTGGGTCAAAACTACAAATGCATCTGTATAGGAATCCAAGTTCACACAGGAATTCAAGTTCAGCTGCCCATGTGCTCAGGCTCCATCTTCATGACAGTGTCATGGAACTCAACGTGAACGCTAAACAGGAATGAGCTGTGTCTTCCCTGCTTTTTTCTCTTCCCTGTTTCAAAGAAGGTTTTCTTTTGCTGGCATGGCCCGTATAGGCGTCCTCAGATCTGGCGCGTCAGTGGCCACCCTAAGACCACTGTGGCGTTCTATGTAAAGCAAGTAAGAAAATAGGTGCCATCTTTATGGGATGTCTCAGCCGGTCACTCTACCACCTGCCAAGCTCCTGAATCTCCCCTACCCTCTAGCCCAACAAACAGACCCCATTTCATCCTTCATGCAAGCCTCAGGCTCTCTTCCCTGCCTCTGGCTATGGGCATACTTAAAGAACACAACATTCTTCCTTTGAGTTGCACTGGCAGCTCTCTACCCCTAAACATCCTTGGCTGCAACTAGGAGAAGTTGCTCATCCTACCGAGTCCCCTAGCCAGGATGGGCCAGGCCAGGCTGCAGTCAGATGTTTTCTACATACTCACTCACCCCATATCAGTAGAGGCTCCAAAGCTGAGCGCTAGAAAATCTCAGCCCCAAGAAAGCCCAATAACACTTCAAACAGGTGAAGCGACACCAACATCCCAATCTGGAAATGATTCTAACAGTAGCCAATGTGTTGAGATCCAGTAAGACGCCACCTGGGATGCTAAGCCTCCATCAACATTGTCTCCTTTCATTCGCCCACAGCACTGTGAGAGAAAGACTGCCATTACTTCCAGATGGGGAAACTTCTGCCAGGGGAGAACACATGGTAAGTACATGGTGGAGCCACCACTCAAATCCAGGCCTCCAGGCCCCAAAGTCTCAGCTTCACTAAACACCAGGCTGTCTTCGAGGAGCTGTGAAACAGTAGCCCATGATCACGGAAGATGGAGCCTGACCTAGCCTGGGAATATTTACACAAAGGAAATAGCATTTTACCCTGTTCTCTGAGGAGAGGAGTTGGCCAAAATGACAGGAGTTGGAGGATTTCTATGCCGAAGGGGACACCATGTCCAAAGGCCAAGAGGACCAAATTAGAAATACAACAGGGGCTGTACTGACTGAAGCGGGAGGCCTGTCAGGGGTGGCAGGAAGGTTCTGAAGAAACAGACTGTCCTCTGTTCAAAGAAAGACCTTGAGTGCAGTACGTTTAGGAATTTGGATTTAGCCCTGAGCATATTTGGAGCCACTGGAAACATTTTCAGGCAGGGAGATGACAGGACCGTGAAATGAGTCAGTAGGAAGAGGAGTAAAGCCCGGGGAAACTCAAGTCAGGAGGCCGCCTGAGGGGCTGGTACTGATGGGAGATAAAAAGCAGGGCCTGAACAAAGAGTGCCTGGGGACAGCAAGAAGAGGCTGTCCCAGGAAGTGAGGGGACCTGAGGGAAGGAGAGAAGATCAAAGTTGATCCCTGGGTGTGGGTCCCAGTGGCTGAAGGAAACACAGCCAAGCAAGAGCTGCTTTTCATTTTGTTTGGTTGCAGTGTGAGGTATACAAGTAGGGTTCACAGGCCACTGCAGAAGCAAGCCAAGCCCTGCAGAGAGGTACATATAAAAGTCCTCAGGCTCTCCCAGGAAGGAGACCAGGCAAGGTAACACAGCCCCTCCCCCATATGCAGCCCCAGCACCAGCTCATCCACACCCAGCTTTGGCCACTGTGCCACCACAGAATGATCTGCTTTCCTCAATTTCAGAGTCTAGGGACTGTGGCTCATTAAGGTTTGGATTGTGTTGGCACTGAGCATCCCATAATTGCATAGCTTGCCCGACTCTCTGTCATTAGCTCTCTGGATCTCTGTGCCCCACCTCTCTATTGGATTTGCTGACAGACCCCAACATAAAATATCTACTTAACCAGGGCAGCTCTGGCTGTGCGGTGGGGGCTCCTGCTACTCTTGCTACACCCTAACTTCTAGTGGATCAACTGTCCTCAGCTGTGAACTTTAGGCTGCCATCTCACTATGCATGAAATCTGTCCTTTGCAAGAACAGACAACTGATCCTATTACTCACACAGAGGAGTAATTGAAAATCGAGGTCAAGGCAGAGGCCTGGCAATGAGTCACATTTCCTTCATGGTGGAAAATCACCAGTCAGGAGCCTGAAGGGTCTCTGTTCAAGGAGCCAGAGGGCCCACAGCTGGGGCTAGGGTACAGTTTTTGCCATATCCACAATGGAATCTGAACCCGATGCTTATAAAGGTCATCGCTGTGCCTGGAGAGGAAGGAGAGGTTATCTTACAGGGGCCAGGTTCCTAGGAGTTCTGCCAGGTCGCTGAAGATATCCTGTTCCCCATGTTGCCCCTCTTATTGCTCTCAGACAGAGGCTTTCCTAGACATCTAGAGTGAGGTGACTAAGTCCCCAAATCTGGATCTCTGGAGTCTTACAGACTGCAAACACAAATCCAGATGCGACCACAGTCTTCTCCACACACCAGACTCCTGGCCAGATGATGCTGTTTAGGCTGGAATTATGCAGGGTAGAGATGAAGTAGGGGAGGGAGTTCCAGAACCTCATCATAAGGAACTCCAGTACCAAGCAATACACTCCTAAAACATTTCTCCAGGACTGCTCTAGGTCAGAGGGAATAAATGACCCAGACAGCAAGTGAAGGGTTGCCAATTACAGAGTACCTTTCAGGTATCAGCCTTCAAGGTGGTTTGGTGGTTGGAGAGTGCCATTGCACCTTACAGGCGCAGAGATGGGGATTTGGAGCATCATGTAATTTGTCTAAGACCCCACTGCCAACTGTTTAAATAAACATTCTGGACACTGTACTAAGTGCTTGGCTCAATCTCAATTGCTCACTTTAACCCGTAAAGCAGTCCTATGAAGCTACCATCACTGAAACGGATTTGGCCAATGACACACAGAGAAGTGGAAACAAACCTCAGAAACTGTGAGACCAGAGTCTTATCTTCTCTATTATGCTGTACCCTTGGACGGTGTCCAGCAATTCACCTGATGGTTCAACCCTCTAAGACCCAAGTTCAGCTCCTTCCACTATGCAAAACTGTTCTTACGTTGCATAGTGATGCCTTTCTGAAACTACAGCCCGTAGTGTGCTAGTTACTTCTCAAATCCTTCACTAACTTCTTCCTGAGAAGCAATGGCGTATGTTAGACTTCAGGGCCACTCTGCTGGCTAGGTCCTGTTATAGACTTCATGTGATCTCCACAGCTTCCCTCCCTGCTCTGTTAAGAATCATCAGAAGCGGTGGTGGAAGTCTGACACTGTCAGAACTCTGAGATCCTGAGGGTCTCCTCTTCGCTGTTCTCGAACCTGCCTTTGACTCTTGGACTTACCCCTTAATTCTTTGAAGTCCACCACTGGGGAAAAGTCACTAGAGCTTATCCTTTCCATACCAAAAGGAATGACATCTCTACCTTGGCAGACCTACACAGCCTGCAGTTCCTGGAACCGGTTCCTCATTCCTAGCTTAGCCCACTGGTCCTGTGTACAGTGTTTTCCAAAACTCTGGAGTCAATGGTTAGTGGAATGCTACGCCTATTCCCTGCTTGGCTCATTTTAATTTCTTCATACTTCAAGTGGAATTTTCATTTCAAAGCCTTCCAAGTCTAGAATTTGGATTCCTCTGTCTCAGTCTTTTCCACTTGTTGTGTAAAGCAAGTTCTCTGTAAAGAATGCTTTTCTAAGCCAGGTGGTGGTGGTGCATGCCTTTAATCCCAGCACTCGGGAGGCAGAGGTAGGTAGATCTCTGTGAGTTCGAAGTCAGCATGAACAACAGAGTGAGTTCCAGGACAGCCAGAGTTACAACAGAGAAACCGTGTCTCAAAAAAACAAAAACAAAACTTTTCTGAATACAAAACACTGAGAAATAGTGTGTAAAATCTGCTGTGCACCCTGGAGAGGGTGTTCTAGGATGCTGCAAAGGTGTATGGTACCTGTGTTAGTCTCAGTGAGAATGCCCCCCATAGGCTCAGGTGTTTGAATACCTATCTCAAGTTGGTGGCTGTCTGTGGAGGCTGAAGAGGTGTGGCCTTGCTGGAGGCAGAATTTGAGGTTTCAAAGCTTTGAGCAAATCTCAGTTTATTTTCTTTTCCTCCTGCTTGAGGTTTAAGATGTGTGAGGCCTCAGCTCTCAGCTTCCAGCTCCAGCCACCATGTCTGCTACCTGCTGCCATGCTGTTTCTGGCATCATAGACCCTAACTTTCTGGAATCACAAGCCCAAAGTAAACCCTTCCTTTTGTAAGTTGCCTTGTTCGTGGTGTTTTATTATAGCAACAGAAAAGTAACTAAGACAATACCAAAATATGATCTCCATGAGTGTAGACCCTTTTATTATGCAGACATGTTCCTTCCACCAAATGTGTGCTACACACGGCCCGTGGGAGTTAGCAGAGAGTCGTGGGAAAAAAGAAAAAGAGTGCCTGACTAGAGCTAGGGTATCTCCGTAAGTTTCGTATCCTCACAGCATGCTCTCGAGTTCAGCAAGATTTGGAAGAAGATAGCTCCAGACAGAGCTTCATGTGCCAAGACAGATTCTGTGCTGGGGAAGTGGTGAGTTGCCAAGTGTAGCCGGAGGGCTAGAGGTGAGTTTGGAAATGACTGGGTAGAATAGGGAGCACACTGGAAGAGTTTATCATCATTGTATTCCAATGAATCAGGGCAAAACTTTTTTCCCTAGCACAAGTCCAGTTGGATCAAGGAGTTCCATATAAGCTAAGCAGAGCTCACCCACTGAGGCTGGAAGGATTCCGATGCTAGTATACTCTACAGTCCCACCCCCGCTTCAGGACAGATGCTAAACCCCACTGAGCATCTCCTGGGAGAGACTGAGGAGGCCATGTGCTAGTCAACGGTACTGGTTTCCCAGCCCTGTGTCACTAAAGATCATTTTGTCCAGAAAGGGATAAAACCATCTAAAACTCAGCCCTGTACCCTACACCATCTCCCCTTTCTTGGATGACATTGAACCTTGGAGGAGAAGGTTTGTCCAAGGACATGCAGCAAGCTGGTGGCAGGCTGGCCTCTGGCTCCCAACCATGCTCCCTGCTACACTGTAGATTTGATGAGCAAATTATAGACTTTCTCTCTTCCAATGAACTTAGAAGCAAAGGCTAAAACTATTTCTGAATCATTCTTCTTTAGATGGAAAAAAATGTCTCTCTCAACTCTCTGGCTCTTTCAACCAACTAACCCCCCGCCTTACAGTGTTCTCAAGAGAAATAGCTTATCCTATCCCTCTAAACAGAAGTTTTCTCTGAATGAAGAAAAGAAAGGAAAGAAGAAGAGATGGAAAGATGGAAGAAAAGAGGAGTGAAGGAGGAAGAAGGGATGGAAGGAGAAGAGGAGAGGAAAGGGAGAAGATAGACTAGCATGCTGGAGACAGACGAGAAGTGTCTCAGGGAAAAGAACAAAGCCCCACTGCTAAGCTGTGCGTGTTTAATTTCTATGACTCGCATGAAGCTCCCTAGCAAAGGGCTGCAGAGACTTGAGTGTGGAGCATGCGCACAAGAGTCTGGTTGTGAGTCCCATGCGTGTGAATGCAGGCGCTACACCAGGAATGAACACCCTCTGTTATCGGTCATCACCTTATTGTCTTGGGACAGAGTCTCACACTGAAGGAAAAGATTGCTGCTTGGGTAGGCTAGACAGCCGGTGAGCTCTCAGGATGTGCCTGTTTCCTCACCCCAGTGCTGGCCGTGCCTGAGTCTTTATGTGGATGGTGACGATTCTCACGAAGGTCCTCATGCACGCAGAACAGACACTCATACCCACCTAGCCATCTCCTCAGGCCATCAAACATTTATTAAGCAGTTGATCATTCAACAACCACTTATTGAGCTCCTAGAATATACATTCTAATCATAGCCAGGAAAAGGAAATAAAAGTGAGATGCTCATTTAATCCTTGGTTGCTTAAGACATTTATTATGGATTGGGTGAGGTGTCATGTCCCAGGTCAAGTCAACTCTTAATCTCACTTGATTAAAGGAATAAAAGGAATGGAATTGTTTCTCTATTACAGATCCCTGCAATGAGCTTAAGAAATATGAGCCAGAAAAGAAAAAACTCCAAAAAGTGGGCACCTAAAGAGTAAACACCTCCACTCCCTGCTCTGGGCCTCAGTTTCCCAAGCTTGCACTGGAAGGATGGCATAGATGAGCTCATGGGAAACTTGTAGCAACAACATTCAATGCCTCTGTAACCCCAGTTCCCAGAAGTGTGCAGGAATTTATATTCAACCTCTTCTTAAAAATAACTACTGAATCACTCCTGTCTGCCTTCTCAAGGTCACACACCATGTTTTTTGTGGATTTCTCTTGGGAAATGAGAGAAGGGAGGGAATTTAATTCTAGCTTTGATTGGCCTGTCTTTTGGCTTAAACAACAGAAAAACATACTATTATCCCATTGGCAATTACAGTCTACACACTTCACCACAGTCACAGAAAACGACCTTCAGCAGCAGAACAGCAGCCACAGAGCAGAGAGCACACATGTAAGCCATTACTGACTCAGACAGGCCGGCCTGCAATGGCTCCCACTGGGTCTCCGTAGTAGGCAGGACAACCAGGGGACCACTCATCACTAGCTACAGAGGCATCCAGCTCTGGTCATCTCAGACTTCTAGTTAAACAGAATTCACGAAACAAAGAGATTCACTCTCAGTGAAAGGTCATGAGTGATACAAATCTAACTCAATGAGACCAATAGAGAAGTCACTGGATAGAGTGTGAGTTTCTTGCTGACAGGGACCATATTCAACCAGGTCATTATAAGTCATCATATCAGGTATTCAATCTATGCTCAATAAAAATTTGTACAATAATTTCACAGGAGGCTAATAAACACATGACTGCTTGAATAGTTGAGTAGTGTATAGTTGAGTATAGTGATATATTGTATGTTTGTGTAATGCCCCAAGAACACTTTGGAAAGACAGACTGTCTAGAGTCTCGTCCAGCACTGGGGTGCTGTAGCTCTGCTACTCAGCAGCTCTGTGACCCTCTCAAGCCTCTGTTTCTCCATGGGGTGCAAACTAATCAGTGTTTCCCATCTTCCTCTTTACAGAAGGATTTGTTACTAGGCCACTTGAAGCATCATAACCTGAAGTCTTTAGCTGTAAAACCCTCTGGGCATGTCCTCAGAGCCTTTCCCATCTCTGCCTTTTTGTTCAGAGAGAAATTGTAGACAAAGTGTACTTCATAGGATGTGATAGCTAACGTTGCTTATCAGCTTGCTTGGGTCTAGAGTCTTCTGGGAGACAAACCGCTGACCATGACTGCCCATGGGCAAGTTTCTAGATGGGGTTAACTGATCTTGGAAGACGTACCTTAAATCTAAGCAGCATCATTCCATGGGCCTGGGCCCCAGACTGAAGAGAACAGAAAAAGCAAGCTGAGCACCACCATTTATCCCCATCTGCTTCCTGACTATGGACACAATGTGATCAGCTACTTCAGGTTCCTGCTAACCCGTCTTCCCTTCCATGGACAGCACCCTCGAACTGTGAGCCAAAATCAACCTTCCCTTCTCCAAGTTGCTCTCGTCTGGTATTTTGTCACAGTAAAGAGGAAGTAACTGACGCATAGAGCTCATTCATTGGGCAGCATTGGGAAACAGAAGAGGTCACAGGGCTGTGCTGCAACACGGGCAGTGAGCTCTTACAGGATGAACACGCTGCAAACAGAAAAGCTCTCTGGCTGGTCAGAGTGGGAAGACTCCCATGAGAGAAAGGTTGACCACGTGGAATCTGCAGTTTCATTTTACTTTGTCAATTGAACCTCACTTTGCCTGACATGAAGCAAAAGAACAGTCCCAGACTACTGGCTTCTGGACCAGAAAGTAGTTTTACTCTCCAATGACAGAGCAAGGTGGAACCTAAGTACTAGCCAGATGGGCCAATTAACAACTCTGATTTCAAAGCTGACCCCATGAGGTCAGCTGAGTTGCCACATAGCCAGCATCACAATTGGGTTTAACTCTCTGCCTAGCCCTCTCCTTCCCACAAACAAGACCTCCAAAAGGCCTAACAAAAGCTATCCTGAACTTTGAACACCACCTCAAAGGCTACTTCCCAGAGAACCTGACCTATGACTCCCTCACTTGCAAAACAGAGACAATAATGATTACAAGGGTCATCTGGAAGCTCAGTAAGTAGCAACATGCCGTAGAAAGTGCTTGTGCATCTGAGCCAAGGATATGATGGAGTCTGGTTAAAACCAGCCCTTTAGCCAGCTGTGATGACCATAGTGAAATTTACCACCAGAGAGGCCACTGCAGCATGTAACAGTAGTCTGCTACTGTCTGCCTATAATATAGCACCCAGTTGAACAAACTAAGCCCCTAACATCTCATAAGGATGAACTAGCTTTCTCCATGAGCAAAGCCCAAAAATATGGCCCTGAAACATACATGATAGACAGGTCTCTAGACCCAGTGGTTTTATCTCCCAGTGTTTTCAATTAGCTTTGCAATGCTAGGCTAAGAACATATCAAAGGAAACAAACCTCCCTCTGTCTAGGACTCGCTGCACCATCAGAAATACAACATGAGGACACAGTAATTAGTCCCCTCCACAGGCTACAGCTCTTGCCCAGTCTGAGTGCCTGGAGTTCCCAGGTGCCTTCTAGATAAGGCAAGCTAGATTCCTCTATCATGTTCGTGCAATCTAACTTCTGCTTCCCCTTAAAACTTCTAAGGGCATTGGAAATTGGAGAGAGAAAAAGAAAGGTCAATGGGTAAGTAGCTGGGGAGACATAAAGGCTGCCAACATCTGGCTTTCACCTAGATCCTTTATTTGGTGAGCCTATTCCTCATCTGAAGAAGAAGCTAACCAACTGTGGAGTTCCCATGTGCCAGCAGGTTCTACCTTCCACTCCAGGTGGGGGAGAAATGAGGGGGTAGTATGTGTATATAAGGGAGAGATTTATAGTCTCATAAAAATGCTGACATAAGTACAAAATATTTATTCACAGTTCACAGATAAAGAAACAGAAGTTCAGCTACAGCAGAGCCCAGAGTCAGGCTGAGGCAGTCTGGCCTCCTCCTCAATGTCCTACATGCTTCTCCAACCCTAGAGCAGTCTTCATCTGACCAGCTGAGGACTCCATTGCTGGAACTACTGTTCCATAGCCCAACTCAATGTGTCACAGGGCAGCTGTGGGCAGCACAGCGGCAGGCAAGGGTAGCCAGGCTGTACCCTCCCCACCAGGCCTCTCCCAATTGTTCCAGGTTTAAATTACTAGACTTTGAAAGTCTGCTTCTTATTTATTACTAAGGTCACCCACTGATGGAGAAGAAGGTCAGAAGGGAAAATTCCAGAAGAATTCTCTAACAACACCTACACAAAGTGACCCTGGTGTTAACAGACATTTGTTAAACAACAGTCTCTTTGCATGGTTCTCTAGATATTTTGCATATATTAATCTGCTTACCCTCACATCAACCCTGCATGGTATATACCATCATTACCCTCATCTTAAACATGAAGGGACTGAAGGACAGATGGGGCTCCAGGATTTTCACTAGCCATGTCATGAATAAGAAGTAAAATCCAGCTCTAAAGGCAGGTAGCCATGTGACCATAGCTGACCACACTTGAACATCTCAGGAAAGCTCTCCCACCAGCTATCTCAAACTGGGGCAGCCCCATCTCACAGGCATCCTGACAGTCCTGCCTCACCATTTCTAAGTTTCACCATACAGACTATATGAAAAGAAATAATCGTTTATTTTCTGCTTCTGGCTGCACAGGAAATTTTAAATTAAACTTGGAATGGTATTTTGTGTCCTAGGGAGCATGCAAGAACTGTGTGTCAAACCCTTACTCCTCTTTCTAATGATGGCTTTGGGAGAGCAGACTGTGGCTTCATAGAGAGTGATTAACTCTGTCCCACTAGGGAGTATTAGCAAATAATTCATCTTTTTTTTTTATTTTAAAGCGTTACATTATCTTCTATGTATCTACCTCCCATCCATCATCTATCTATACATGCATATATTTACACATCTATACATACATAACTATACATACGTACATATCTATACATGCATGTATATCTACACATACATACACATCTTTACGCACATACGTATATGTACATACATACATAATCTATCCAAAAAACAAATGAGCCGTATGGAAATGAAGGTGGAGTAACTCTGCTCTTGTGGGAAGAAAGGATACAGAAAAGGTGAGACATCAGTGAAGCGAAACAAACATGACAAAATAAAACAAAACAGGACTTAACAGGATTGTGTTGTTTCAAAAAAGTTCATCGAAAGTCTCAAAAGATTCAGAAAAGAAACAGGATTTTAATCAACACTGATAGGCTAAAGGTAAAGCCCTGTGATTATGGAATGTATCCAGATCCAAGACTAATCTAGCTGTCAGAAGTCTGGAATGCCAGGTGGCCCAGGTCCTCTACAAACCAAGCCTACCTCAGAGTCACCCACTGTCCCAGTTGCCTGAGCCTCAGGACTGTCTTAGTTCATGTCCATCGATGCAGTCCCAGAAACAGCTCATTAGGCATAGACCTGGGGCACCCTGGACTTCCACCCCTGCTTCAGGTTCTGACCTCCAGGGCCTGCCAAGTCAAATCTGCACTGGTAGCTCTGTGTGGACTTTCCAGGGTGCGGGCACCTCTGATGGCCCCATATCCCTCTTCCAGACTAAATACTCCCAAACTGTCTGTCTTCATATGCTGCCTCTGCGACCTCCCTCCCTCTGCCCGCACCACTCCATTTAAGGCAACTAGTATCTTTCAAGGACCAGATTTCTTAACAATTCTCTTCTGGGTAGGATAAGCTTCAGGACTCACCTTTGCTCTTGCAAGGGAATGGAATTCAAGTGGTGGCCTCCGGGCAGAGCCATCATGTGGATCCCAATCTGTAGCAACGCCTGCCCACAGCGGTCCGGACCCTAAAAGACAGGCCAGAAAGGGTCTATGAAGAGAGGATATACAGTTTCTTCACCTCTCAAATCTGGGCTATAAGGAGCCAAAACAGGTCTCCCGAGACTCCTCTCGTTTTGAGTTGATTTATACTCCGATGTGCTCACACAGGTAAGGCAGGACTCAGGTCTGACCTTCTTTCTAAATCCCTGGCTTACTGTAACCTCCTATGATCTTTCCCTTTGTCCTATTGCCTAATGTTTCCCCATTTCGGTGTGTGACTGACACTGGGTCACACAGGCCAGCAAATATTGTACAGGCCAGACGCATACTGAAAAAGCAGCCAAATGCATTCCACTTCAGATGACGTCATCTCACCTGAACCACAAATGGAAAGCTCAGGATGTGAGCTAAGGCTCAGTTCAGGCCACTGAGTCATGGCAGAGTGGATCTTAGGAAAAGATTTCTTTCTCTAAGCAGAACCACCAGGTTCTGCATATCAGACATTTATGTTATGATTCATAGCAGTAGCAAAATTACAGATATGAAGTAGCAACAAAAATAATGTTATGGTTGGAGGGTCTCCACAACAAGAGGAACTGTATTAAAAGTTCACAGAATTAGGAAGGTTAGAACCACTGCCCTAGAACATAGAGAGTATAAAGGAAAATTCCAGTTCCAAGGGTAAAATTAACATGTGATGAGATGGCAGTAAAAAGACATTTTATCTTACTTCTATCTTTATCATTTTGAAGAAAAGAGGCAAACAAAAACACTGAAGAGAAAATTAAAACCTTGATAGGTTAGAAGACTGAGGGGTGGTTGGCAAGCAACAAGGCCCTTTATGGTGAAAACTAAAGGATTCTGTAAGTCAAGAAGAAGAAAGTTATAGAACACTGGAGCTAATCCTGGATCTGATTCCAGCTGGATCTGAGGGACCCAGAGGAAGGGCAGAGTTCATGAGCAGAAACCCAGATGCAGATAAATGTTGGAGTTTCGATGAGAAGATTCCAGAAATAAAGCTTGGAGGCCACAATATTCTGGCAGTGGTTTCTAATCCATGATGTGTGCACCTTCAGAAAGGGTCAGCAGGTGTTTTGTTCACAGCTACCCAGCAGTGATGCAGCTGGAGCCCACAGGCTAGCAAACCTTCATTAGGGTGTTCTCTTGTATCCTATGACATTTCACAGGCTGGGAGTGTCCTTTGGGGACATCTGGGGTTCTTATGTATCACTAACCTATTCACAGGCTCTATTTTAAGACCCTTCATTCTCAGTGTGAGGGTAGGCACATGGTCATACATAGTCAGGAGTGGAACCATAACTTACATTCATGGGGATGGCAAACAGGTGGGGGAGGCTATCTGGAAGACCAGATAATAAAAACAATGCATTCAATCTGGATGATGTTTATAAAGATCTTGTAACAATAATTCTAATAGCTAATTATTTATGGAGCTAATAGCTAATTATTTATTTATGGAGCATGAACTATGTGCCAGGTGCCCTTTTAAATGCTTCCTATACTATTAACTCATGGTATATTATTATCTCCTTACAGAGCAGAGAAGTATATACTGGAGACAGTGCGCTAGAATCCAGGTTTGAGACTGGAGGACAGGTGCAGAGAAGGTGCTAATGATGAGAAGCATGGCTGTGTCCCCTGAGACGATACCCAGCTTCTGGCTTCACCAGAAGCCCTAGCCAGTGTTAAGTATGGCTGCTGCCCTTACAGTGAGAACTGCTAAGCAGACACAATTTTCCCACCAACGCTCTTCCTCCTCCTGATGCTTTTACAACTCCAGCATCCCACTGCCCTGGGTCCCACCCATCCTCTGAGCAAAGGTTCAAAGAGTTAAAACCAACTCAAAGCTACATAGTCTATCAGGAAACTGAGGAAAGCTTCAAGGGGAGCACCCTACTTCTTACTAGTATGAAAGAGAGTTTAAACAAGGGGGAGGGGTGATCAATTCAAACCCTGAGCCTACCTGATTGGCACATGACCTTGGATAATCCCCACTCCTCTGTGACAGTGGCTCACTCAGCTCTACCTACTCCAGAAGCTCCCTGAGTACACGCAAAGAGCTCTGATATTGTACTTGGGTGGGTGAACGAGGGAGTGTCCTTTCCTTAGAAAATGAAGTTGAGAAGTGTAGAAGAGCTGAAAGGGATCAATGCAAACAGGAAAGAAGAATCCCCTGCCTCCCACCACATTTCACTCACTGTGTTTCCCTGGGCTGTGTCTCCCCCACCATCAGTGTCTGTCTACGATGACTTGAAGCCTTGAGTGTCTCAGACTTAGTTCAACTCAATAGATCAACTTGGATGGCCCAGTTCTGCTCCCAGGTCTCACCTTTTGCTCACCTTTTTGGCTAAGGAAACTGGCCTCCTGAAGGAAGTTGAGACTATTTACAGAAAAGTATTTAATTAGAACCAGTAGCAAAGAGTATATTCCCCTTTTGTCTAATGGGACAATCTGGGGATGGCTCACAGCACAGCCGGGATTGTTTACTCTGATAAGTTAGAAACAGCTGACCACAGGGAGAGACAGTAAATACTGTGGAAAACACTCAGTTCCAGAAGCAGCCCAGGAGGCTGCCTGGGGGGGGGCGGAGGAGACTATGGACCATGCAGATATGACTCTGATCCATCCTTCTCAGAGACTTCAGAATTCACAGGCTGTAAGTGCTGTCAACCCATCATTCTAAGTCACTCCACCTTTAGTGCTGAAATGTCCCTTAGAGAACACTGCTTAGGACTTTTCTAGGGATCCATATCTGTTTCCCATCTGCAGAATGGGAACCTCGAATATTGTAGGCATTAAGACCCATGCACAAATATCGTTCTTGGGGTCTCTAACACATGCCCCTACATCTGAGAAATACCCCTACCATTATGAATTTTCATATAATACATAAACAGAAAAGTCTGGGCATTTGTATTCTGAACGTTTTGCAGCAGTAACAAATACCAGTTGGTCACACAGAACAGAAACAGATGCCCTCAGCTTTATTGGTTGTGTACAGAGCTTGGATTTTGAACCTGGGAGGTTTCTTCCTGGAGCCCCTAGCTGCAAGAAAATCAAGTTCTCCTGTGACTGGCAACACTTTGAAATAGCCTTGCACTATATGTTTTTATTCCAATTTTCTTCCTTAATCTGTGAGTTTGTGCAGACTGCCTAGGAGATAGGGTCCGGTAGACTAGAATCTGGGTGCAACACCTGCAAATTACCCCAAACTTTTCCCCATTCTCCTCGTTTCACTGTCCCCTGTCATTTCTCACTTTGACTGAGGAAAGAACTCCCCGGAGGTTACCACCTACCACTTACTCCTCTGCAGACTTGTTCTCCTCAAACCTTCATCAGTACAACTTCCTGAAGGATCTAAACCTCAAGTCAAGTCATAGCATCTCACTCTTCACCCCCACCTTACCCCCACCACCAATGGCTTCCTATAGCTACACAAAGGCCAAACCCTTGAGTCATCCACCTAGATCCCACAGACCTACCCTGACTACTCCTCTACACTCTCATCCTGTCCCTCCCTGCTGTCCAGACACTCTGGTCGTTGTTCATCCTTTTATCACTCACATCTCCTCCTCCCAAGCACTTTCCCGTCCATGACAGCCTCACCTCCTTCTCATCACATTATCTCTACGTTTCCTTAGAGCTCTGCACAAGCACCCCTCCCTAGGGCAGGCTTCCTCAACCCACGGAGTCAAGTCCTTCAATTACCAAACTTAACTATAACATTAGCAGTTTAGCATATCTCTCCCGTGAAGGCCCTGGTACAGGCACAGAGCCATTGCCTGCTCAATGCTGCCTCCTCTGCACCTGGCAAGTTGCCTGATGCATGATGCTTAATGGGTACTTGTTGATTGGCTAGATGAGATCTTGTTGAAGTAACTCCAGCTTCCTCACTGATAAACAATGGTGACCCTTTCAGCTGCCCAAGTATTCAGAGGACTAGGATGGTGGTGCTGGGGCTTTTGCAAAGCACACGCACAGCAGCCCCACAGCCATAAGAGGAAGCCACCTGTCCCTTCCAAGTTCTTGCAGTCTTCACTTTTTGGTCATGCCTAGATGGGCAGCTTCCCTTCTGTTCCTCAGATCTGTATTTATCAAGCTCTTCCAGATGGACAGATGCATGAACCAATGGACAGTAAGGATGCTTTATAAAAACTGCAGTGATGTAATCAAGAGAGACCCGGAGGGCACTTGAGAGCATGAGGTCAGAAAGTGGGGAGAAAGAGCCATGGTAAGCTTCTTGGAGCATGGTCCCGTTAGTGAAAGTCCAGAGAAGAATCTAGAATTATTAAAAACAGCAGAGAGGGGAGCTAGAGGGAAAGCTGAGGAGGAGAATGTACAGTAGGCACCAGGTCCTGAGTACCATGAGCTCAGGGAGTGGGTGTTTCTGGGAGGCAGATTCTGGATTATGATAGACTTTAGAGGAAAATACCCCTAGAGACACAAGAATGCAGGAAATGGATGATTGTTTTCATCAGGGAGAGGAGGAAATAACATATATGCAGGCTGGGATTTTGTCAATCAAGGATGGGCATGGCATTCAGGGCCAAGGGGCAGTCTGGACAGTAACAGAAAACGTAGCAAGAGTTTGCAAACCCAGATGGTCCTTGTGAAGCTGGAGGGAGTGTGTCATACAGTTCTGGACATAAGAGACACAAATGCTTTGGTCTCTAAGTCTCCATCTTGTGGGTGGCAGGAACCATTGGCGGTGTCTGGGTAAGGAAGTGAAATGATCGGAGTGGAGCTTAGAGAAGTGCTTGGACTCCAGTGAGGGATCTAGAAGTCAGTGGAAGCTTCCAGAGGAGACACTAACACCCTGTGGACAAAGGAAGAGCAGAGAATAGCTTTTGCGGTAACAATGAGTCTCCCTCAATATCTGAACCTAGGGCCTCAGATCCAGGGCAAGAATGGAGAGAGTCATTGGAGCTATCCCTGGGTCACTAGCTAGGGTGCCTGGCATGCTGCAGCAATCAGATACTTCAAGGAGTCTCATTCCCAGGGGAGTGCAAGAAACCAAGCAAGCTGCCACCTGGCCCTGCCTAACAGACTGATCCTCATGAAATATGGAAAGCCCTGGCTCCCTGGAGAAAGCCCTGGTGGCCCCTCACAGCTGTCAGGCCACAGAGGCCAAGAAGCAGGCAGAACAGACCTTGGGACTCACAAAACAAGTCTTATACCCTCTAGGTTTCCATGACCCTGTCTGATACAGAACAGTTCCAGCAAAGCCCATGCCAGATCCCAAGTCTCTGCTTCATGAACTGGATCCATCTACCCTCAAGGCTTTATCTAGAAGGTCACAAAAATTCTACCTATGAAACTATATCATGAACCTGTCAGGACTGAGACTGTGTTGCCCAGGAATAAATAGCCTGGTCTGTTGTAGAAGTTTATTTTTAGTTATGTTTAAAATGGTTCTTTTCTGCATTGTTAGGTGAAAGGCCACATAGGCCTTGGAATTTGTTTTGTCTGCAGATGTTGGCTTTATGTGGGGGATGCTTGATTGCTCAAACATGTTCTACGTGCTATCAGCAGAACACCGGAGGAGTTTAGGTATCAATAAAAACCCATGAGATGAGTCACTCAGGGTTCCACTGTCCAGTATGGCACTGGCCATGATAGTGGCTCCCTCTGCTGAGGTCTGGCAGGGTTTGAATCTATGAAATGCCTCAGAGTCTTCCTTGGTGAGCCACCACAGTAGGTGTACTACTACAGCAGTCTTCTTAGAGGACCTTATACAGTATTCTTAGGATATTAGAACTTGTGGAGATCTTGGGAACCAGCCCCTTGCCACAGTAGTAACAGCAATAATCATTAAGAGGAGAGTGAGAAACACTTAATGGCTAAAAGACAGTGTTCTAAACACTTGACACTTAGTCTTTAAAAGAGTTCCCTTAGGTTACTAGTCATCCCTGTTTTTCAGATGTGTAACAGAAGCATGGAAGAGGTTAATGTGGACAAATGGCGAGATAGGTTCACAGAGAAGGATATCAAGATCTTGCTGAAGATCACAGCTATGCCTGGGTCATGGACACATGTCCCATAAACCGCTTGTCATCCCCTGGGAAATCCTAATAAACCCTTGCCTAGGAGAGATCTGTATGTAGCATGACCAACCAAGGCCTCACATTGTCTGTAGTAGAAAATCAATGGAGCTTTGTTGCCTGGCTGTAATTCAGGGATATCCATGTCTGCTACTATCATTTGATGTGACAGAGAAGCAGAGGAAAATTCAAGGCTCCTGATTGGATACTGTCCTTCTTTGGAATGAGATAGAGCAGGTAAGTTGGCTCAGGAATATGTGTGAGTCTCTAGAATCAGAGAGAGAAAACACACCATCAAGCTGTCCATACTGGAACTAGTATGGATAGTACCATACTTCCTAGTACCTGGTTTATATAAACATTCACTCTCTAAATGGCATCACTCCATCCAAGTAAGTACCATGTAGCCTCCACCAAAAGTCTTGTGTAGAATCAGGAAAACCATGGTTGCCCACATGGTATGTCTTGAAATACAGCCTCCCTGATTCTGGAGCAAAGACTCCCTAGTTGCCCTGTGCTGTGAAAGCTGCATAGAAGGCTATAGTTTATCCTGGCACCTGGTTTAGCTGAGGATTTTTCTGAAGGCTATACCTGAGAAATTGTTGGCCAGAACTCTGAGGTCTGAGATGAACTATTCATTGCAAAGGGGACTTGCCTCCCCTACTAGAGCTTGGTGAATTAAAGCTACACATCCAGGGGTTAGACACCCCAAATTCATTAGTGTGTGACCTTGGACATCATATTTTATTTTTCTATAAGATGGGATGCATAATTAGTATAAAATGAAAATTCTGTATATACCAGTAGAACACACACAAGATCAGTGGATGCTTGATATAAAGCAGTGGTTCTCAACCTTCCTAATGCTGTGTCCCTTTAATGCAGATCCTCCTGTTGTGGTGACCACCAACCATAAAGTTATTTTCTTTGCTACTTCATAAGTGTGATTTTGCTACTGTTATGAATTGTAATGTAAATATCTGATATGCAGATGAGATGGTCTTAGGTGACCCCTCTGAAGGATCATTTGACCCCCAAAGGGGTTGGGACCCACAGGTTGCGAACCACTGGTATAAAGATTGTGTCATGTCTCTTCTGGTGAAAGCACATAACTGCAGGAAGACTCCAGAGGCCATCTGGCACCTCAACTCCAAATATTCAAACTTTAAATGATTACGTCTTACTTTTTAGCCTTCCCTGATATAAATATTATCCAGCTGCTCAAATGTTGCTGATCTTTGGTTTGCAGAAGAAAGAGACCTTCCTACTGGGCCCAGATCCCAGGTGCTAGAATTACCCATTTACCATGCTCTAAGCTAATGACTTACTGGTTGTAACTGCCACGAATAGACATAACTCTCAGATAAAGGCCATTAGAGAAAATTGAATAGCTCCAATGTGGTGAAAATTTGGATACATTCTATTTTATAAATCATACTCAGAAGGCACACTGGCCAAGCTATTTCCCTCTCAGAGTCATGATAAAGCCCAGAGTTAAACGGGTCTATATACTCTCGGGAAGAGGACACAGGATGGAAAATTTACAGCATCCTTTCTTTCTTCTCAATCCATGAGAGGTGATAGCACAACACCAACAACCAGGACAAGCCATGCTACTCCAGATCTTTCCTCTCCCAATCCTCTGCACTTGAGTTTACTAAGTAGCCTTGGGAAGGCAGAACTCAGAAGCCAGAGAAACCCACGACTTATCCCACTTCTGCCTCTCTGACCTTTGATTTTTCATCTGTAGAATAGGAATAGAAGCCATTCTACGTTGTTAGACTACCCTCAGAGCATAGCACCTGTCTGACACTTCAGAACAAGAGAGTAACAATCTAAGAATCCATCCTGAGTCCAAAAGCCAGTTAATGAGATATGACACGAGAAGTTTCATGGCATCCCTCCATGTGCCCAATTTCTTACTCAGATGTCAAAGATCTGCTCTCCTCCTAAAAAGGATAAAGAGCAGACTTTATTAAATACATTGGAAAGAAGCAAATGAAATTTAAATGTAAAAAATATCAGTACATAGAGACTGCTATGGTTTGAAAATTCAAGTTCCCATCAGGATGCATAAAAATCTAATCTCCAATAACAGTATTTGGAGGTGGGGCCTGGAAGAGCTAAATAATCATGAGAGTGAAATCCCTGCAGATGGATAGATAATATTATATTAAAGGCTAACAGAAGTGGGTCTCTCCAGATACAAAGCTGGTGGCTCCTTGATATTGGACTTCCTAACCTCCTACACTACGATCCGATACATTCCTTCCCATTATAATTACAGTCTTGGCACCTAGGGAGAGCAGCATAGGACAGAAAGCATGCTTTCAATGAGCACAGATGAAAACACTAAAATATTTCTGTGATTAGCAGTGGTAGCCCTGAAGAAACAACTGCCATCCCAGCTCACATCCCATGTGGCCAAAGGATTATGGGACATTCAATGGACAAGCCAATCTGAATCCGAACCTTGGCTCGGCCACAATAGTAAAAGTGTTCTCACCAGCTAATTAGTGAAAAGAAACCATAAACACACCACTCTGAGGCTTGACTTATTCTGAGATCATAAAAAGAATAAACCAGAATATGAACAAGCACAACCATTCTCAACACACTGTTGACATTGCTATAATGTGCATAGCTAAAGAAATCTTCTAAATTTGGAAAAGGGGGATACACTGCCCACACATGCCTACTCAAGTTCTCTATGTGTACCTCAAACATGAAGGCCAGCATTCTGTAGGATGCGGCACTGACAAGATTTGTCACTATTTCTAACCCTCCACTCGTCACAGCAACACTTAGCCGTGCCTAAGGCAGAGTAGGACCTCAGTCAACATGAGGGTGCTGGGATAAAGTCCTACCGATTCTGAGGCTTTGAATCTGTTTCTAAGACATGGCCATCTCTGCTCTTACACATCCATTCATAATGACAGCTAATATTGCTACAGCCATGTAATTCTGAGACACGGTTTGCCATATCCTAACCAATGGCACCTTGGCTTTGTCATAATTTAACTGGAGGCATCACTCCTTTTTATGAAGCAGCAAATGTCTTTCATTTTTATTACACCTTAAATCCCATGAAATGTGAAGTCTACCACTTAACTATGTGCCAAGGACCTATCAAGTGTTTCAAATAAACAAACACATTTATACCCCATCCAAAACATCCAAAACAATCAGCCCTACTGTTTCAGAGAGGTAGGAATAGAGAAAAAGAGGTCCCATAATTTGCTAGTGTACATGGTTAAAAAGCTGAGTGGTGGTAAAAACATTCCCTTCTCCTCCAATCCTCCACAGCACATCACTGCTTTTCAGCAGTTAATTTTTATTTGTTTGTTTGTTTCAGAGCCCTTTTCTTATAGAGAAAACTAATATGACATTTTTATTTATGATAGATCAGACAGTCTAAAATACTTCTCCATGAAAAAGAAAACAATTCAAATATAAAAAAATATTTATGAGCATCAGTTACTACTTTTGTTTCTCTGACAAAAGCAACTTAAGGAATAAAAGGTTTGACTTGGGCTCACAAATAGAGTATACATCCATGCGGTAGGGAGGTGAGGCTGCAGAGGGTAAGGCAGCTGGTCACATTGTGTCCACACTCAAGAAGCAGATGGAGGCACGTGTTCAGCTGGCCTTTTCTTTCTTTCCTTTTTTATTTAGGCCCAGTCTCCAGACCAAAAGATGATGGTACCCACATTCCGGATAGGTCTTTGCCATTCAGTTAAATCACTTTGGAAATGCCATTATAGACATGTGTGTGTGTGTGTGTGTGTGTGTGTGTCTCCCAGATGACTCTAAATACAATAAAGTTAATAATAAATATTAACCACTTTATAGTCTTAAAAATATATCACTGATTTGGCAAAAAAAAAGGAAGGGGAATAAATCTGGAGAGGGCAAAGCAGGATGGGGTATTGAAGGGAGTTTTCTGCTGATAACATCTATGAGATGTATCTCTCAAGCATTTGTTTCTTCTGGATGTAGGGCAAGGGAGACAGGTGCTAATGTCCAGGGATTCCTCAAGGGGGTTGGGAGGGAATCAAGTACAAGTCCAGAAAGGAAGAAATGCAACACAGAGATAAATGAGAAATCAACTTTCCCTGCAAAGTGTCAGCCAGAAAAGCCAAGAATTAATCACAGTAGCATGACCCTCATAGAGTCTGTGGCTTGGATTTACATCACCTGTTAGGGGATTGATGACTGAGCTCAATTGGAAAATTTCATTCCAAGAAACAAAAAAGAGTTCTTGGAAACAGATTCAAGGAACAAAGGCTACAAATTATAGCCGTGCAACTCTGAGAAGGAACCAAAAAGAATTACAAGAGGTATTGGGGTGTTAAATGATAGAATAAAAAGAATTATCCAAAATGCCACTCAGAGAACAAAATAACTTTAAAATGAGAAAATTAAGGGTAAAGCCAAAGAATGATATAGTCTAATCAATATTTCATCACAATTCCAAAGAGAGATTAGAGAGTAAATGTGCAAAGTGGCATTCAAACAGAATAGCTTTCAATGCAGAAATTACAAGTATCAAACAAAATAAATACAAAAGATGCATACACCTTAGAAAATTAAAAAGACTAAAGACAAAGAGGATTTTTGAAATATCCAAAGGCAAGTGGGTTCCATTGCTCAGTGTTTAGCTTGTTGGACATATCCAGAGAAAAACAGGAATTAAGTGGACACAACTGCCAAATATCAATCAGGGACAGAAGGCAACAGGAAAGTATCTGGTGGGGACAATGACTGTGCTGGAGCTCTGTATTCCAAGGAACGTGCTTCTAAGAAAGCGGATGAAGTAAGGCTGTGCCAGAAAATCAAAAGTCTCACAAAGAAGGGGACTCTGAGGGATTCAGAAGGATTGGAATCTTACATGACTCCATGGAGGCACAAAAATGAATGATGACTCTACTTAATTGAAACTGTGGAAAACCCAAAAAAAGCATTAACTGTAAGAACAAATATCATAATTGATCTGTGGGGTGAGAGAATAAGAGGAAGCTGAGCCTAGAACATTGTATATGAATATTATTCAGAAGCAAATGATTCGAGTGAGTTAAAGTGCACGGAGATTCTTCTACTTACAGACAGAAGAGAAATAATGTTGTGCATTTGTTGTGAATTATCTTTGAATTTGTTACTTTTTATTATTTCTGCCATACGAAGGTAATCAAGAAAAAGAATAGACTGGGGGGAGGGAGAGAGAGGGGGGAGAGAGGGAGAGAGGGAGAGAGGGAGAGAGACAGAGATATTTCCTTTCAAATATGTAGAGGCTGGAAACAAATCAGTAATGAAGAAAAATTCAGTCTAAAATGAGCTGGACCTGGTAGCTCACATCTGTAATCCCAACACCCAACAGCCAGAGGCAAGACAATTCCTCAAAAGGTTTAACCAGCCTGGGCTACAAAGTCTCAAAAGAAAGAGAGACAATGCGTGGGATAAAGAAAAACACCTGATGTCAACCTCTGGCCTCCACATGGGTGTGGGAGCATGTGTACCTGCGTACACACATATAGCACACACACAAACCACATACAATATTTTTTTAAGAACAGCAGAAGAATGAAGACAAACAGATCAATCTCATATATAACAGAAAATAAAATATGCTAAATTAGACAACAAAATCCAACATCTATGGGAAGGATGATACAACCTAACTATGTTGGGTTTAGCTTAAAAATACGTAATTATTTTAACCCTATAATGAAACTCACCACATTAACCAAGTATAAAATGTGACTATTATCAATAGCCAAAGGCAAATAAGTTGATAAAAATCCAACAGTAACTTAGAGAAAAACAAAAAACAGAAACATTGATCAAACTAGGAGTAAAAGGGACTCTCCATGGACTGCTCAATGGGCATCTATGTGAAAACAGCATCAGGAACATATGCTTACTGACCCATTGAGAGCACATCCCATGAGAGCAGATGCTCAATTTCTCTACTTTGATTCATTATTACATTAGAAATCTGAGCTGGGATAGAAAGAAAACCATACATAAGCAATGTTCAAAATCAAAACTGTCATTATGCAGCACACAGCCAGAGAGGATGAGGAGGCTAAACTCACCTCTGCTGTGTTCATCCAGTCACATACCTACCTACACAGATGTAAACCTGTGATTCCCCAGTCAAACCAAGAGTCTATACATCCGGGTCCACCCAGGCACCTGTCTGCTGAGAATATAGTAAGAGTTTGCAACTCACTGTCCATGTACAAAACCCAACAGTGTCTACAAATAAATTCTTTCCAAATTAAAAGGAACTTCATAAATTTTGGACAAAATTTTGGACAAAACAAAATTTGAGTGTAGTCCCAATCACTAGCATATGGAACAGGGAGAGGAGAAAGAGGAAGCAGAGAAAAGCCTTTAACAAGAGCAAGAGTGTATATACATAAAGGACATGAAAATTATCCTTCTGTGCAAGCCCCTAATTGAGAAAATTGTAAAATTAAAAGATACTGTGGAATGCCAAGATAAAACAAGAGATCATCCAGATATCTGAAATACTGTGTGAATGATGAGGAGTGTCAACACCATTGAAAAATCTATTGCATAGATTCAGTGGGATTCCAATTAAATCCCAACAGGACTTTTCCCTAGAATTTGACAATCTGAATCTGAAATATGTAGCCAAGATATATTGAAAATGGGTACTTTTCCTAACAGGTTAGTTTTTCGTTTTTTGTTTTTTTCTTTTTGAAACTGGTCAATACAAAGGAATTTTGTTCCCGGAATGAATTTGGGTGAATAATATTTGAATAATAGTTCAAAGATTTATCCAGATAATATTTAAACTTGATTAATGACAGCGATATGGAGACAGAGGGTGATGGACTCAAAACTCACACACCTCTCAACCACAAGCAGAAAGTGAATTGAACTGGGAGACAGGTAGGAGACACCATAGCTCATACCTGCCCTCACACTGCTGCTCCTGAACTCCACTTTTGCTCCAGACCAGAGATGCAGCTGGCCCGGGTCAGAGAAAGAGTTGGAGGATTGATTTTGAAGCCTCTCCTACAGTCGTAAGGAATGAGTCCAGCTCTAGCACCAAGCATATGACAAGTCTTCTAGACTATTCTTAAAGAAGTGGCTTTCTGGTCCTTGAGACATCAAGGGAACAAATAAACTAGTCTGTGCAGTCCCCAGAGACCAAGCCTTAGGCTAGGCTAAGCAATGGACCCATTCACCCACATTCCAAGTGTCTGCTGGGAGTTATGGGTTTCTCTGTGCTGTTCTCCTCTGAGTAGTAATGTTTCCACTTGTAGTACCAGCTCCCCACTTCTCTTCAGCAGGCAGCTTCACAGCAAAAGCTCCCTTTACCATCCAAGTTCATGGCTAGTGAGACTTTGCAACTGGCAATAAATAAAAATTGTCAGAAACTGTTCTTAAAGAAAGCCACGTGAATGCATAAAGTCCCATCCACAGGCAGGTCTTTCTGGTCAACCATCTCTGAGCGCAGTCTCATGCCCATCTTAGTCAAGGTCAAAAGAGAGAAAGTCAGTACAGCATCCTCTCTGTGCCAAGCCCCAGTTTTATGCTGAAGATGAAGATGGATGAACTGTCCTTTTTATAGGATTTACTCTTCCATTGGCAGAGATATGCAAATGCATAACTAACTAAAGCACAGTGATTACTGTAACATAAGGTCAATGAGATGCTTAGCTTTTCTTTGCAGTGAGTGAGCACTCTATACACAGACATCCTGGCGGGAATGTAGACACTCTAAAGAAAGTCCTGTGCTTCTCCCTTTGACTATCAGACTATTTAAACAACTGACTCCAAAAAAATTGGAATCCTCCCCCAAGAGCTAGGAGAAGGAAGAGCTGAAGCCTGATGCTGGCCAGGAGAGGTTGTCTCCAGAAAGAACTTACACAGTTATGGCAACTTGTCATCCTATCTTACAAGAGAGACTGGAGCTGAGACAATGAAAATGGGCAGGACCACACCTTGACCAGGACTAGTTAGCTATGCACACTGCTTACCTTCTATTTAAATCTAAACCTTACATCTGGACCCTGAAGATGGACTTGAGAGGTCACTGGCCTTCTTTATGTGTTCCTCTTCCTAATCTGACCACACTGGGCAGTCAGTCTCCTTTCTCTGCTTCTCCTTGTTTTTTGTCTCTTTAATTGAAGCTTATTTAAGGATAGATGAAAGTGACTAGATTGTTAGTGCTGCCAGAGCCCAGACTCTAGCCTTAACAACTCCCATAAAATATACGACTTAGGGCCATGTGTGCCTCTTCTCTAGGCCTCCAATTTCCCATCTGTAAGAGGAGAGGGCCAGGTCTGTCTGATGAGTTCCTGTTCCAGATCTAATATTTCTATAGTTGGGTGGTCTCCCTAGAAGACCCAAGACTTTCTCCTCCAGTTTATTCTGCTCACAACCCAGGCTACTCTATGTTCTTTGTTCAAAGATGGCTTCAAGTGACAAAAGACATCCGGGATTTATCCCAATGATGGATGCTCTTTTCTCCCACTGACCATGTTATCCACTGGAGCCCCACATCACTGCATTCCCAGCTACTGTAACTCTAGGGGCCACCCCAACAGCATTCCTGCTGCCTATACTCAGGGGGTTCTCACCAAGGTGACAGTCCTGATGACTTCCAGCCCCAGCCTAACCTGCTTATGCTAATGTCAGTCTCAATCTCTTCAAACACAATGTTCAACATCCTCTTGGAAACCTACTATACTTCCCTCAGCCCCACGTCTCCACGAAGAACTAAGTTCTGCATTCTCCTCACAGCTGTGAGGCCCCGGCCCCAGCCCTAACTGTATCTATTAGTATTTCCATTCTGCACTCCCTTAGGTTCCAGCCTCAAGAACGCTACCTCATTGTCCTCAGGACTAGCATGCCCTCCCCAGGAGTCAAGCTTTGGTTTAAACATAGCTGTCACTTGAGGCTTACTCTGACCTCCATGGCGGGGCTCCCTGAAAGACTGCAGTGTTTGTTCCATTTATGCTGGATTTGCTGGGAATGCTTGGCTTCCTAACTTTCCAGGAACCTCCTGTGCTACACTTTGTCTCCCTGTTAGAGCCAAAGACCAGCAATGATATGCTCATGACAGCCTGTATCTGGCACGAGTTTTGTTCCATGTGTTAGAAACCACCAGGCCTGGAGCTGGAGAGATGGCTCCGTCATTAAAGCACTTAATTGGTCCTCCAGAGGACCTCAGTTTGGTTCAGAACACCCATATCAGATAGCTCACAACTGTCTATAACTCCAGCTCCAGGAGATCTGACCTCTCTGGCCTCTTCCAGCACCTGCCTCACAAGCACATATCCACATACAGACACATAATTAAAATTAATAAAAATTAAAATAAGAAAATCCATAAGGCATGATGGAGGGATCCTATGGGATGGAAGGAATTGATGATCCGTGGTGACCACCCTCTGTCCCTTGAGTTACTAAAATATGTTCCTAAGTCCTCTCTCTTCTTTTCCACCCCTTTCCACAATCTATTGTCTTTATAGCAACCAAAGCCTGGCAATACTCTGCTCAATCCTTCCAGTGTCACGCCTATCACTCAGATTGCTGTATGAATGGCATGCAGGAAAGTTCTGGCCTGGCTTTCATGACTACACTGACCATGCCTCCTTTGGCCTCCATTCTCACTTCACTCCATTCACACTGACCTTCCCCTGTGCCTCAGGGCCTCTACCTCTGCCTTCTGGTTTCACGTTTCCTCTCCAAAATGCTCACATAGCTTGCACCTTTTCCTCCTCTAGGCCTCTGATTTTAACCAAAAAGCTGAGAAGACACTGGCCACTGTGTAAATGTGTGTTTACCCAAACCTCTCTCACTCTTGGAGCTTCCTCACTACCCCTTAGATTTCTACACAGCACTGGGAACTAGGTACTATGGTTGTATAGTAGCTGCATCCCACCTATAACCTTGTTGACTGTCCTCCCAAACCAAAAAGTGAATCCTGCAAGGACTTGACGCTGGCTTCTGCCCACACTTGCTTCTCGAGTGTCTGGAGCAATGTGCAACCCATAGCAGATGCTAAGTAGATGCTTGAATAGATGTGAGAGTGGGCAAATGAGCATACGAGTCTGTAACTTAGACCCTTGGCTCCCTGGGCATTGTTCCAAGACGTCGCTATCTGATGGGGCTGCTATTGTCCCCTCCTGCTCAGTTCCAAGCCTGTCTGCCGCAGCAGATGGACAACATGCATTTGGGGAGCTTTTTAAATGACAGTCCTCAGAAAACTGGAAGGACAGTGTCTGTAGAGGCTCGGCCAGGGTTACCACTGCCTGGTTTCTAAATGCTGGATATTACAGCTTCTTCTCCCCACACCTCCAGCCTCTCTACAAATTCCACAGGATCGAAGGGCAATGGAGGTAGAAAAACAAAAATGAAAACAGGGGTCCTGGACAGAGCTGTTTATCTTTCACTTTGTGGCCTGAGCCCTGACCTCCTGTGTGGAACCCTACAACCACTTTACATCTACCTCATTAGTAGTTGAGGAACCAGTTCCTTAAACTATCAAGGGAGGGGGGTCAGGAAAGTGGAAAACAAGACAGGAGCCAGAAAAGGGAAGCAAGGAAAGAGAATTGGTAGGCAGGAAACACAGAGCAGAAGCTGTTGTGCTAATCAACAGTACAGTGAGCAGGGTGTCCCCACCTCTGATGTCTCCTTACCTGGGCCTCTGGGCTGTGAGCGCGATATGAAAATAATGCAGGAGAAGAAGGGATCCCCAGCTGTGAGTGTTGCATATAAATACGACAGACAGCATTCTTGTCTGTGGATGGTTGGGTGGGTGGCAGATGGGTGGGTGGGGAAGTGACCGAAAGAAGAGGAAATAGATTGATGAATGACAGGAGAGTGAGAAATGCAGGAGTGAGTGAGCCAGAGAGCCCACAGGGCCTATTCTAGTGCTTGACTTCTTTACGAGGAGGACGGCTGGGTCTCTGTATTCTCTTTGGGTTACAACCAACAGAGTTGCATGTTGGCAGCTGCTGATCCACATAATCCTTTGGGAGACTCAGCTGCTCCAGGGAGCCTTCCTGTGATGGTAATGATCTTTCTCATCACTCATATGCTGAATGTGTTCAACAATCCAGAGGTGGGGAAACAGTGAGGCCAGAGCTTTCTCCAGAGTGCTCTTTGGGATTATAAGGGAACTTGATGTCACCTGATCTCCACCTCCACTAGTCTCCTGGGTGGTGGTCCTAGCAATTGACCCAAAAGATGGTACATGTTTCAAGATGAATAATTTATCTTCATCTTCAAATAAAATTCTCAGTTAAACTTTCTTTCTATTAAATGGTACTATCAACTCTCTGGTTGTTCAATAATATTTTATTCATTCATCCACATACCCATTCACCCATCTACCCATTCACTCAACATGTCCCTGTGGCATGTGTTGGCATTTGTCAGTAGTGTGCTACCATCTAGGATAAAGCAATGAACAAAAGTGAAATGTCCCAGCTGGCACAGAGCACCATAAAAAAAAAAAAGCTTTTGTTATTACAGCAAAACAGGAAATCCCTACTGTGATGAGGCCTTGAAAGAGGTCCAGTGTGTTTTAAAACTTTATAAAATGGGGTTTGATCTAGTTAGAGAACACACGGATGTGAAAAGTGAATTGAGGGATAAGTAGAAATTTGGCAGGTGAAGAGAAGAAGAATACTCTAGGGTGAGGGGCAAGACTCGCAGAGGTCTATGGCAGTGGGGTCAGAGAAACAACCTGAGAGAGGACCACTGAGGCAAGGCAGTGAGGGGACTGCTGAGTGGGAAGATGTGGGTGGAGCCAGACAAGTGAGACCTGATAGGGCTTACTTGGGAACTTGATCTTTATCTCAAGATCAGTTGGAAGCCACTCAAGTGTTTTGAAATAGAAGAGTGACAGGACTAGAGTTGTTCTGAAGTCTCTTTGGCTACTCTGTGAAGACAAACTGGAGGGCAGTCAGCAGGGACACAATTGAGTCACTCCGATGTCTAGAGTGGTACCTTCGACTAGGGGATGCTGGTGAAGATAGAGAGAAGTGATGGATTTAAGGGATACACACTGACATCTACAGGCGTGGGAATGGCTGATCTGGGCTTAAAGCAGAGAGATGATAAAGATACTGGCTTCATCTCTCTGACTTGTGCAGCTATAGAGATTGGAAAGTCATTCAGTGAGATCTGAAACACCTGATGAGGATCAGGTATGCCTAGGGCTGATAGCTCAGGGGGAAATGACAGACATCCCATGCTGAGTGTATTGAGTTTGACAGACCTTGGAGACATCAACCTGGGGACCCCTCGACTGCATCTCTGCCACTTTCTGTGCTCATCAGTTACTGTGTAGTATTGACTCCACCTTGTCTCCATCCTGACTCAGCTCAGGCTCCTGTAATTATCACCTGTGTAATTATAACAATTCGCTGACTCTCTCCCCTTCCAACTCATCCTTCTCATACACAAGTCATTTTAAATAACATCTCCTGAAAGAGGACCTCTCTGAGTCACCCTAACATACTCTTGCCCTATTACTCTCCACATCAGTCTTGTGGGATTATTTCTTCTAATAAACCCTTAACAACATACTGTGTTGGTTTACTATGGAAGGATGTAAACATGCATGTCCTAGTTCTACCAAGAAAGCATATACACCAATGAAAAGGGCACGGGTCACCTCCAGTTGGGTTTCTAGTTGTCATTCCCCCATAAAAGAAGCCTGGGCTCTTCAAACATATGACTAATTCCAAGGCTGGAATAAGGAAGGATCAAAATGAACCCTAACTTCTTGCTACATCAAATAATAAGGAGGCACTCAGAGAATTGTGGAAACAAATTGAAAAGAAACAGAAGCCAGATTATAACAGCCTCCCACAGACTGAAACTGAGATCACATGACCACCAAACTAAAATAAATACACTTGATTCATCCAATGAATTAAGAATTTATGAGACCCCAGAAAGGGAAGAGAGGGAGGAATAAATGAAAGGAGAAAATGAATGAAAGATTGCTGTAGAACAGCAATAAATAAATATAAAAGAAATAATGGATTCAAAAACATGACTGATATATCACTATCAGTTTAATGGCAAATATGGTATGTCTTTATTCTCAAAATATCTCCCCACAAATCACTGGTTAATTTAAGAAGAGAAAAACAGAAATTTCACTGTGGGAAAATTGATAGGTGTCACCTGAGGTGAGCAATGGCAGCCTCCTCACCAGGAGCCAGACAAGTCTTACTCTGTGGCTTGCTGGAATGAAGACTACAGAACATATTTGCCTGCCCCAAACATACAGCCTGACTCCAATCCTGCAGACCACTAAATGTGCAAATTGGAGAATGTTCAACATAATAACCACCTGTACTACTCAAAGCAAAAGGGTCAAGAGAAATAAAGCAAAGGATACTAAAGACACATGATAGCTAGAAGTATCTTCAGACTAGATCCTGGAGGAAGACGGTAAAGCCACCAAGATGATATCAGGGCTGTGATGAATAATCTTTATTGTCAACTTGACTGAAACTGAAATCAGCCAGGAGACACACTTCTGGGCATGTCTGTGAGGACATGTCCAGAGAGGTTTAACTGAAGAATGAAGACCACCATAAACACAAAGGTGACATAGGAAGCCAAGTGAGTACAAGCACCCCACTTTCTCTGCCACTGCACTCACATCTTCACCATCACCATAGATTACACCTCTCAAATCATGAGCCCACAAACTCCTTTCCTTCATTAATGGGCTTTGTCAGGTGCACCACCACAGCTATGAAAAAGGCAATTAACATAAGCACAGACAGTACTGAGATCAGAGACTGTCCTTTCTCTAAACTCATACTGAAGTATTTAGGGATTGTTGTTGCTGAAACAGGTGTTGAAGGGCAGTTGGCCAGAGGGGGATGCAGTTCAATAACGACAAGGAAGACACCCACTATTATTCAATCCTGATTTCTCCATGGCAGAAGGATCAGTCTCTGAAACTCTGAACAGAACCGTGGGTGCCAATTATAGTTGTTAGTCTGTCTCACATGGGTCAGTAAATAACAAGAGATAATGTTCCAAGATGCAAGCCAAAATGACCTAGGCAGAGGGAGCCAGTCTCCCTGGGCTGAGTCCTGGACTGAACTGAACTGCTGACCAAGCCCCCCCACCTGATTATCCAGGTATTTATTGATTGAAAACTATGCCCCTACACACACAGGATACAAAATCTTCTTTTGCATTAATGAAGAGAATCCTATAACTCACTTCTCCAAATGCCAGGCCAGCTGATCTGTTGCCACTAAGCAAAGGCCAAGACTGAGAGACATGTGTGTTCCCAAACCTCCTTATTAGTTGTCCCTGAGGAAGAATTACAGAAATCCCTTTCATTAGCGTTAACACAAACAGATAAAGATAACAGAGGACAGGATAATCTAAGTATCAGTTGCTTCGACAATAACTGGTTCCTCAGACTAACATTCTTTCTGAATTCCCAAAAGCTACACCCAGAAAGCTGGATCACACAGGTAATTGAAAGTGGTCCTTACTAGAGCAGCCAAGCTGCCAGATCAAAGGATCAAAAGATCAAATGTTCTGCATTCCAGAAAGCTGGATTACACAGAAAGCTGGATCACACAGGCCATTGAAGATGATCCTTACTAGAGCATCATGCTGCCATATCAAAAGATCAAAAGATCAAATGCTTGTTCCTCTACAGATTATGTCTCCAATTCATTAAGAGACTGATAAGGCATATGACAAATTTATATGTGTTCACACATTTAGTCAAAAATATATCATGGTGATGTATTTGTAACCATGATATATAAATCATACAAGCAATAAAAATTTCATGTTATTGGAGATAAAGGAAAGCAGAATGGTTAAAAATGATGTCATATCATCAGCTGAAAACTGTGGATAAAGAGGAATTTATTAACTACCTTGTAAATTTGAATTAAGTTTAATATGATGTCAAAATTTAAAGTGATATAACATAAAAATAGTGAGCATCTAATAAACATTTGTTGAATGCGAACTCCCATTGGACTATGGCCTTTCTATGGAAAATGTCCAGTGCCTTGCCTGTAAATACGTGAGAACTATCCAGATAACTGAGCATAGCATCAAGGCCCAATACCCTTTCCAAGCTCTCTGAAATGTCCCCTGTCTCATTTCCATCAGTACTAAACCCTTACACCCTAGGCTCCAGTCACAGTCATTTAAAGTCCCACAAGTTTACAACTGAGAAAAGTTGAGTGAGGTCTGGGGAGATGCTCAGTGGACAAGTGCTCACTATGCAGGCATGAGGATTGGGGTTTGGATCTCCAGCACCACATGACAGCCAGGTGGACACAGCAACCCACTTGTAATCAGTGATCAGGAGGCAGAGACAGGGTCCCCAGGGCAAGCTTGCTAGCTAGACTAGCAAATGGGCAAGTTCTAGGTTCAACGAGAGACCCGACTCAGTAGATACTGTGGAGAGTTTAAGGAAGACATCTCATGGACACACATGAGTACACATACCTGCACATACATGTGTTTATGCATATGAGAACAACACACACACACAGCTTGGCACCTCCACATACACTTTCAGTCTAGAAAACCCTCCTTGCTTTCTGAAACTTATAATCTTTCAAGATGTAGTGCATGGGTGTCTGTTTCTGGAAAGGCCTCCCTGATGTGCACAGTTAGAGAAGACTCAGCCTGTATGGACCATATCCACAGAACAGGCCTCTGTGTGCATGTCTGTCTTGTCACATGGGATGCTCTATCATGTCTGGGTCGTAGCACAGCAAAGGGTCTCACTTGATGTGTCAGGCATGAACTAGTGACTCGTGTTAACTGAACTTCTAGATTTGTCCTGAGTTCTGCATTATCCTCACAACGCACAGAGGGTGAGGGAAGGAGCTTATCTTTTGTTTTACATAGGAGGAAGGGAAACATGGGGAAATTAAGAAAACAGCAAGCTCAGGGGCTGAGGAGAACTGGTGTCCACCTCTCTTGGCAGTCTAATGTACTTTCACGAAGGACTGGAAGCAGGGAGATTTTCTCTTCTGGTTTGTTTATTCTATGTCAAATGCTAGGTTTCTAATAACCTTCCTGCTTCTATCATCACCAATGTAATAAGACACATCCATTTTACATGTCAGTAAACAGAGACTGGACATCAGAGCTGTCTGTCTGCAAGGCTTATGTGCCTTCCCTCTCACATCACCGGTATGTGCTACCCACCTCCATTAGGATGGATGACCTGGATGAAACATTCTATCCAACAACAGCATCTTTTAAACCAGCAGGGCACACAGGCCCACAATGCAGCTCACACTCTCAGACCGCAGGCCACACTTCATAGGGTTTCCAAACCAAGATATTTGGTTTGTAAGACTAACCTTCCATTTCTCCAGTGCAAACTGAACACTATACGTAGTAAGTCAGCCAAACTGCTGACGCCTACAGACGCTGCATCATGCCTGGCAGAGTCCTGTTTGCCCAGAGACAACCTCGGGGGATCTGGGACACCCCAGAGCTTGGCACCGGGGAACCTAGAATTAGAGAAGGGGAGCTTGGACTGGCTAGATTATGGAGCTTTAGTGGATACTGCACTCCAAGAACAGAGATTGCTTCACGGAAGAATAAAGCCACAAGAAGCCCATTGCTGCCCATCCCGTGGTGTTAGTTGGGAGATCCTCACCTGGCCCCTGGCCTCTGAGGCCTTCCCCCACCATGACCCCTGTGTTCTGAGGAGTGACTACCCCATTTGAAGGTGGGAAGGTCAAGAATGTTGCTCAGCCATGATGCTGGTGATACTCACTTCCTGACACCAGACAGAGGCAAACCCTTAGGCCCTCCCCTAATTTATCCGAGGGGGTATTTTTTCCTGCTTTAGGGTTTCCAGAATGGGGAAGTTCTCTGTCCCACTCAGTAGCTAGTAGCCATCCACTGCAGACTCCAGAGTGGTAAACCTGGCAAGGAGATGTGGCTGGCTTGGGCTTATTTGACCTTGCTATGCTTTGGTTTCCTTATGTCTAAAATGTAAGTGCCCATTTCAGAAGGTGTCCTAGAGATTTCACTAGATATTAAGTGGGAAATTGTAACAGCCTTCCCACTTGCACATTCTGGCATCCCACACAATGCCCTCTTGCTGTTTTTAAGCCTGCTTACCAGGTCAAGTTTCAATGTTGGGAAGCCAACAGAGCACAACCAGAATGAATCCTCCGCAGAGGTACAATCTCCTCTTTGAGGTTACATTCATCTAGAAAGGAACAAAGCCACCAAACCTTACCCAGTAACAGGCCCAGGGTATTTCCTCTTTCTCCTTCTGTGGTCAAATGCTTCTCACACATTAGCCTTGAACATGAGCAGTGGCCACCAACGTGGTTGACTTAGCACTCCTGGAGATGCAGTCACCCACACGGAGCTTGAAAGATCACCATCAGGCACCCTAATCACTGCCCTGTGCAAGCAAAGCCCTGTGGTGGGTTCTTTCCCAAACACAGCAGCCTCTACAAGTAAAATAATCTCTCAGAAGGAATTAGAGCTTTCATCAGCTTCATGATAGCTCAAGCCCTGCCATGAGTCTCTACCAGTAACAGATAACAAATGACTTTCTATTTGACAGACTTGGGACCCCTTCTGGAGAAAGAGAGGGGGCTGAACAGCATCCTGTGGCCTCCAGATCGAGCAGAGGAGGCAAGATAATCCTTCATGGGCCCCTGTACACCCTGAACTCCCACATTCTTCATTCCAAGCTCATGTCTTCTTGCTCATGCTGAGGGAAGCAGGGCTCAGACCCAAAAGACACAGATCTCCTAGAAAAGCCCTGGGGCAAGGCAGGGTCACATGAGCAAGGGGCAGTCAAGGGTCCATGGCCAGGTTTAGGGCAAGGATCAAACGCCTCTGGGCACCCAGACACTAGAGCTTTTGAGACACAGAGGGGCTGGCAGCTGAAGCCCTCAGAGCAGGGGTGTTGATCAATGCCCCAATTCATTCTAGACAATCACCATTGTCTGAACCAGCACAGAGATAGTCATTATCTCCACCAGCCACTAGGAAGAAAAACCCCAAGACATGGTTACCAATCAGAGCTCAAGCACAGAAGTCACAACTGAGACATATGGATTAAAAAGTAGATGAAATATTTCTAACTGGGTATTTCTTTATTTAAAAAAAAAAGTCCAAACAGTGTGGTATCTTTGGAGACTAACAGAATGCTTCATTGGTGGCTATTTTATTATTATTATTATTATTATTATTATTATTATTATTATTACTATTATTATTATTATTATTACTATTATTATTATTATTATTACTATTACTATTACTATTATTATTCTCATTTCTTCTGGGAAAAGGAAATATACAGTTAAAGAAATGTAGTCTATAAAGTTGTTAAAGTAGAAATCAAAACTCAAGTGATGGCTCTTATTAACTTAGTAGAATGGAATAGTATGATGTACTCGGAGTTTCCTAGAAGCCAGAATGAGAAGAGGAACATGAAAGGAAAAAAATGCTTCCTTATTCTCTACAGCAAGCTCGCCAAGCCAGCCACAGACAGCCTTTATTTGTCCATCTCTAAGTATCAGGTCTAAGATTGGACCAAAGGAAAGACAGACGCTTGTGGACCACTCTTGAAATGATTGGACCTGGATCATTCCCCATTTTGACAGGCTGAGAGGGCACCCCTGAGGCTAAATCAAAAGCACCAAGTGCTCCCTTACTTCCCAACCAAAGGAGCACATTGAATTTGGACACATCACAGAAACCTATTGAGAAAATGGCCAGGGCAGAGAGCTCTAGAAGTCATAATGAAATAATAAACACAGATGTAAGTACCAGCCCTTAGCATTTGGCGGGGGGGGGGGGGCACTGCTATTGGTGCCCCCAATGGTCTCCACATAACTGACGAAGCAGAGAGGAAGTGTTGCAAAGGCTGTCCCCCAGTACCGCAGGCAGGGTGACTGAACCCTAAGAACAGAAAGAATGGTGGATCCGGTCCTACTCACCACACCTCCCCCAGGCCAGCCCCACAGTCTCACTGCATGTCTGCAGCAGGATGAATCCGATTCATGAACTTGAGTCTGGAACAAGCTACAGGTGCTGAGGTGCATGCACATCCTTGCTTAGCCCTTCAGCTGCCAAAATGGGCCTTCTCACCACTGAAAGAGCCACTGCTGTGTTTCAGACCCAGACCTTAGTGACAAAGGGTGCTCTGTGGCTGGGCTCCACCTCCACGGACAGCCCGGGTGCAGATGAGATGAGTAACCCAAAGGCATCATATCACCTCCTGCCTTCATCCCCAGCTGATGAGGCCAGGTTTCTGAAGTGCCCAATGAAGGGTAAAGGAAGTAAAGCGGGGGCTAGAAGCACATGTCAGAGTCAATTTAAGGCTGTGTGTCTTTGCATATGCATTTACAACATAGGTGCATATGGCATGCATGTCATTTGCCATGGGTGTACAGTCCGTGTGGAGTGTGGCTGCACTGTGAGTGTACATGAGTGTGTCTCCTGTCCCCCTGTCTCTTCTCCTGGTTATGAAAGTGGATTTCGACTCCTGGAGTAAGATCAGTCAGAATCCCATTCACTCTGATAGTGGATGAGAACTCTGAGCTCCAGTGTGGCCCAAAGCCCTGAGAAACCAAAGCTGCCTGACCTACACATGACACCCCAGTTGAGGACAACTGCTGGGGACAAGTCAGGTCACCCTAGAAAGTGTGAATTCAGGTATCCATTGCTCCTCATCTCCACCTTCTACCTTCTGAGCTGTCTCTCACCCTCATCCATCATCCACACTGGCAGGTTCCCTCCCTTTAGATACCTGTCTGCTACACAGAGTCACTTCACTCCCACTGGTACAAACCCACCTGAGTGCCACACAGACACAGCAGCCACCTGTGGACATGCTTCAGGCCTCACACACGCCATGCACAGACACACACACAGGAGCACTAGAAAATTCCACTTGCTTACATCCCGTGCTAGACACACTCCCTCCCACTGACACTGACTCTTACTCACAACTATTACTGATACAATCACACCTGCTATCCTAGAAGTCACAACTATGCCAGCAGCTCCGGCCCCAGCCCCTGGGTCCAGCCACAGGAGCTAGCCATCCCCTCTGCTTACTTACTCTGAGCTTACAAGGCAGCAAACAAGCAGAGGCCAGCGGTGGGTGGCAGCTCACAGCAGCTGGAACTCCAAAGGCCAGGCGCAAAGTGGCCTCCGGGCGGCACTGCTGGAGGCCTCCCTCTGCCCCCACCCCCAATCCCAGGCTCTTCCTTGCCTGGCGGCGCGCACCCAGCCAAACGTTTATCCCGAGCCAGGCACCGTGGCCTGCGAGGCTCCGCAGTGGCGCGAGGGCTATTTTGGAGCCCCTGGCCACGGTGGAGACAGCGCGCTGTCATCTGTGAGGGCTCTGGAATGGGTACGTGGTCGGGTCTAATTAGAGACCCGGCTCACCCCTGGGCTGGGCCATCACCCGGAGCCACAAGAGCCGGCCAGGCGAGGGCGCCCACATGTGTCCCGCGTGCCAACATCTGGAAAGGGGAAGGGACTGTGCTGCCACAATCAGTTTCCTGGAGCTGAAAGAAAACAAGGAGAGATTTGGGCCCAATTCACATCCCTGAGGAGGGAGCAGCCTCACTGAGCAGCCCCAAAAGTCAGGAATGCGACTGGGTTTGTCCACTGCAGGTGCTTCCCCTTGGAAACCCGGTTACCCACTTAAGTCACCCTCCACATCACAGACCTGACAAAGATGACAGGGGGTGTTGACAAGATGCCTTCCCACCTCACCCTCCCCTCTGGGCTCCGTGTCTGATGGCTAAGTCCACAGAAGTCTGGTTCAGGCCCAAAAGCTCTGGAATGCTACATTTTTAGACTGAAAGGAAACTTCTAGGTCATTCCATCTAATGCCTTCCCCCCTGCCATGAATCCTCAGGGCTTGAGGAGCCTCTACCTTCATTAACTGCCAAGAAAAGACAGTTCTCCAGCTCCTGTGGCCTTGTTCCAAGGCCTGCACCCTCTGGTTGTCAGGCAGTTGCTCACATTATATGTTCAGGGAAAAGCTCAGTGCCACCTCCACGGAACAATGTCCCAAGTCTCCTCCTTGATGCTAAACACCCCTATTCCTTGCTTTCGGCTCTGGCTTTCACTGTTGCTGCCTGCCCTTGAGCATACCACAACCTTGACATCAAATCACTTATCTAGCCTCTCTGGGGGCTCAGGGCTCTGCAGGTGAGCTAGCAATTCCCAGGACAAGCCAGTTTCAATTCTAACTTGCTTTCATCCAGACAGCGGGACTTTACCCCTAGTTGTATGAAAGGACTACTGTCCTGTATCTGCAAGTCTGCCTCCTTGCTTGGAACAGGGGCTCTAGGCAACATTGGCTGGCTGCTGACATTACACCACAGCTTCCTCAAGTGGGTAGTTTGGAGAATCTTCTCTCCATGTCCTACTTGTAGGTTAGCAGTATGCAAATAACCAGGACTCTGTCCTCCCTCTGCTGCTTTCTAACTGTATCTCAGTCATGTCACCCAACTTCTCTGAGATTTAGTTTTTCCATATATATAATAGGATCATAATCATGTCTGCCTGCTCATAAGGCTTTGAAAGTCTGAAACCTCAGGGATACGAAATGACTGGGAAGGCTAAGAAGGTTTATAACATGTCAGAAGTGAGGCTTAGGTCTTAAACAGCATCTCTGATAGCAAGAGGCTTTAGAAGGCTTTTATCTCTGAATATGAGTACAATCTTGTACCTAGATTTGAGAGTAAGAAGAATCACTTGGTTTGCTATATGTACTCCTGAGGCACTTGTGGTTAAGACTTCAACCCATGCACATACACATGTATACCATACAACACACATATCCACAAGCAGTCCACAGACACACACACATATGCATACATATACAGGAACACTCATAATACATACACACATACACATAACACACATACACACATGTATACATACAGAGACACACATGGATGCCCACATACATGCACACGTATGCATTCCACATGCACATTCACACATGTATGCACACAAATATATACACACACCCTTCCCAGATACCTACAACACAGCACAGCCTCCTGGATTCCTGGGCTCCCCATAAGCCCCAGTTGCCTGGACCATCTCGGGGGGATTCTGCATCCCCTGGGGGACGCCTCATGGTTACAGCCTGGGCTGCAGTGATTCAAGTATCCTTACAGAGGCCCCCATGAACAGCTCCATTCTCTCCAGCCATTCTTCTGGGCCATGGCCTTAGTAAGGCCTGTGGTTCAAAGCAAAGACTGTTGAGACCTTCAAGGCTGCTCAGGACTGAGGCTGCCCCAGGAGTTCAGAGTTAAAGTATCGTCCCTTCTACCCCCTCCCCTCTGCCTGCTTGGCTTCCCAAGCATTGCCTTGCTTAATTCTTAATGGAAATTCCATCTCCTTTGCAGGCTCTCACTGGCTCGGGGAGCCCAGTCATGAGCCAACAGCAAACCCCACCCAGACAGAAGGGGGTCTGCCTGGTCATATAAGCACATACAAATGTTCACATACACATAGGCAGAGACATTCACTAATTCAAGAGTGTTCCCCAGACGCAAAGGAGAGTAAGATTCCAGTTACTGAGGATGCACAAGGTACTAAAAGCTTTGCTTCTCTAATCCTCCTACCAGCACTAAGTTTCAGTATCATCCCCATTTTGTGCACAAAGAAACTGAGGCAGGGAGATTGAATAGCTCATGTGAAACATAGGTAATCAGCATAACACAGGAACACCAGGAGCTGTACAAAAAGAATCGTGCGTTTTGCTTCCTTTTGCCACTGTAACTTTTTGCAGAAGTCATTCCCATTACACAGACAGGTAACCCTGGAGATCGGACAGCTCAGCTCATCCATCTGTCCTCACAGCTGGGAATATAAAGGGTGCTGTGGTTTGACTGTGCAGTATCTCTCACATGGTCATGTGTCTGGACAGACATGTGGTCTCCAGCTGTGGTGCTCTTTTGGGAGGCTGTGGAACTGTACGGTGGGGCTTAGCTAGAGAAGTCGGTTGTTAGAGGATGGGATTTAAGGGTTACAGCCCAGCCCCACCCTTAGCCAGGCTGAGCACTCTGTCTCTCTGCTGGTCTACAGAGATACATGAGGAATCCAGACCTCACCTGCTCTCAGTGCCTTCCCCACAGAGGTAGACTGGACCCTCAAACTATGAGTCAAAACAAATACCTCTTTTTTAAAGTTGCTTCTTGTCAGGTATTTGGTAACAATGACAAGGAAAGGAACGAACAGAAAGACACAGAGATGCTCATGGGAACCCACACAGGTGTTAAAGAGACAGCTACACACATGCTAGCTGTAATCACGGACATCTTACGCTACCTAACCAGTTAGGGGTCTGGGAATCGCCCAGAGCTGTGTCAAGCAAATGTCTATTACAGATTGCCTTCAGATCCTTTTTCTCCCAAAGGCCTAACCTCAATCCACCAGTGTTGCATGTTGCTTATATGTGACTTCTGGAAGCATGGGTTCATACCTAAATAAATGCAAGACTTCAGGTTTACAGTCCACTCAGCTGAGTCCATAGCCATGGCGTGGCAACCCATAGGCGTGGTCTGAGTCCAGCATCCCCTGCATTCCTTTCCTGATCTCTGAGAGAAGGCCCAGCACGACCACATCCTTTTGATTCAGTCACAAACCACATCCAAGAAGCCCTTGGAGAATCCGAGTGAGTACTGTCCACCATGGTTCTCTCAAAGAGCGTTCAACCCCAAAAGCAAGAGTTCTGTGGAGGGAGCCCATGGGAGCCCATAGCGCTGCAGAGGAGCCCCTGCACCATTTCCAACAGAGCCAAGCTCTGGCGAGATTGTAAAGATGATAGAGAGGGCAGAACAACCAGCAAAGTCCTGCGTCCAAGGAGCTGGGAGAAGACATGCGCAGAAGATGTGATCAGTCGAGTTTAGCAGTTCAGAAACTCCGGCACTGCCTAAAGTTTCCCTGCAGCATCTACAAGCCAGACAAGAGATGCATGTCCTCCAGAGCACCCCCAAAAGAGCATGCCCAGGAGGGTCTGAGGATGACCTCACATGGTAGGCTGGAGAAAGACATCTGTAACCTTCAATAGCATTTAATAGTTACTCTGACCAAATATCTAAAGAAACATCTCAAAGGGGGAAGGGTCATTTCGGCTCATCGTTTGAAAGTGCGCCGCTTATTGTGGTGCAGAAGGCATGGGGGTGACTCTGTTCATTGTGCTGGGAGCTTGTAGCAGGATGGAAGCTGGCCCATGGCGGCAGAAGTGTGCAACTGGTGTTCCTCACCTCCTCCTTGACAGGAAAGAAGCTAACAGGAAGTGGGGCCAGGCTGCAAAACCTCAAGGCCCACCCCTTGTAACCTAGTTCCTCTAGTGAGGCTTAAAAGTCCCAGTCTTCCAAAACAGTGACACCAGCTGGGGGCCAAGTATTCAAACACAGGAGGCTATGGGGGACCTTCCACATTCAAAACACAGCACCCAAGCCAGGAAGTACAGTCAGGCAGCCAGTGGCTCTAGGAATAAAACTCCACCCAATAATTAAATTTCTAAGGAATTCCATTGGAGACTACCCTTAAGCACCACTGCCTTCTAGATTAAGAAAAAGTCGGTGGTCAGTTCAGCTCACATCTAAACTTTCAGCCTAACTTCCAAGTAAAGAATCCACAGTCCTGAGGCCAGTTAGTCCTTCCCCTCATCTAACCATCTTGTCAGCCTCTGTGTCCTCCTTGCTGACTGCTGGTCCATTTTCCTAGGCTCCCCAATGACCTCTCTCTTTCAGCACACCTTATGACATAGTATCTTCTACCCTGTCGTACCAGCACAGAGAAGGTTATCAAAATGAGGAACATGCACAGAAATTGCTTTGGACCAGACAGGTTTTCAGAACTAAAGACAAAGATAGATCAGAAAGTTATGGCGGCTGCAGCTGAGCTGACAGCTCTACCCACAGAGATGAGAGATGAACCAGCATCCTGTTACTCAGAGTTGCAATCTCCTGTCCAGAATCTCTCCTGTATCCCTGAGACACACACACACACACACAGATGCTGCTCAGCATCCAGGAGGAAAGGAATGACCGGTACTCACAGGGAACAGGGAGGCATGGATCTGTACACAGCGTCCCAGGCAGGTTGGAATGTAGAAGCAGATGCTGAGGGAATCTCATCCATTATCCTCTGAGTTCCCAATCTCATTCATGAAAGAATTTAAGAATGAACTCAGTGGGATCTCAGGACAACTTTACCAGATTTTAAAAGAAAGAAGAAGAAAAACAAACAAACAAACAAAAGCAGGGCAGGCAATCTATAAATCTCAGCAGCTTCTCAGAGAACAGATGAGAGAAGGAGAAAGTGATACCGTTTGAGTTACCAGTCTGGGGGTCTGCCACCCAGCAGCAGGCAGCCACAGGGGACTCTATGCTTCCAGTTACAGCGCAGGTAAAGCATCAACCAAGCCACATTATAGCTGGGTTCTGGATGGGGCTAAGGCGAGGAGCTGCTGAACTCCTACTGCTCCCAGGATGAGACAGCTTCAAAGCCAGCTTCAACTCACTCTTAGCTCTAGGACAGTCCCATAGGGGCTATAGAGAAAAAGTGACGAAACCCTAAAGTATTAGAAAACTTAGGGTGTGGCCAGCATCCAAAAGAAAGAGACAAGAAAATTAAAAGTTTACTCAGAAAGGTGGGCAGACCAGCCAAACCTCATTGCTGTGCTGTAGAGACTGTGTTGGGGGCAGGAATCCTGGGAAGGAAAAATATGTCATTAAAGGAATAATTATTCCTCCTATCTCTTCATCATGGCCTGAGGTAAACCCATCTTCCTGAGAGGTGGCCCCTCAAACCAGGCCATTAACCTTGTCAAATTAAAATGTTAGGTCTCCACCCAGGTCCAAGATTCTAGTCTCTTGACCAGAATGTGTTTTTTCTGTATTGTTGCTCTAGCAGCTGCTCTAAATCCCTAGGGCAATGACCCATCAATCTCTCCAGCCTGTCTCTGCATTTCTTCAAGAGGGGGATGTTCTCCAACTTCCATTACTAGTGTGAGAACCTGCAATTTAATTAGAATAGAGAAATGAGAAGACCCTCTAAAGTCTCTACCCCAGATGTTATAATTCTGAAGCCTGGGTCTCCCCAAGGGTTCAGAGTCAGCAGGTGGGTGGTGATCTGGAATCCACATACACCCCTCTTTCCAACTGGAGGACAGTAATTTTCTAACAGGCAGCGATCTGAGTCCAAAGAGCATCTGCTTAGATTTCCAGATCCTTGTGTCTCAAAAACAAGGAAATGGACCAGAGTCACATGGATAGTGACAGAAATAGAGACAGTTTATGGGGGGGGGGGAGAGAAAAAGGGAAGGAGGGAGGAAGGAAGTGGGGGGAGGGATATTCCTAAGAAAGAAAATGTGCCTCCTCTGCTAGAACAGAAGCTCTAAAGGCAAGCCTTTAAATGAGTCATTTATATAATCCTCTTACCTCGACTGTTTTGAGGTAGCCTTGCTGCTGATGGGTTTTCAATCCTCTCTCTCTCTCTTTCTCTCTCTCTCTCTTATCCTCCCTTTCTCCCTTCTTCCCACCCTCTGCATGCCTTAACCTCCTGTCAGGATTTTACATTCTTAGCTTGAACTTGTCCGTGGTAGGAGTATTTATTTACACCACAGACCTGCGCAAATACTGCTTAGTCTCACTGTGCTCGGTTGTGCTTTGGAAAGCCTGTCATTAACCACTTACAGGCTCCACGTAGGCCATGCAGGTCTCAGTTTTCAAGAATCCCATAGGATTCTGACACAGGCTTACGTTGAGAGACAAAGATCTACAAACTAACCCAAACCCTCCATTTGACAGATAGGGAAACTGAGGCTTGGTGAGAAAAAAAATATCTTGGCCAAGGTCACTGTGGCAGGCCCTCTGTGTGAGCAGGGCCTGATGGTAGCCCCTGAGGGTCTGGTTCCACAGCTCTGGAGTGAGGTCTGAGAGTCTTCCCATCTCATGGAATGCAGACCACTCTCTGAAAACCACCATTGCAGAGTTGCATATTTGAGAGATCATTCCCCCTTGGCCTCTGTGTGAAGACAGGGCACATTAGAGGGAAAATGAGCATGGCAGGCACCCTGGGTTCTTCTTTTCACTAACTGGCTCTGTGTCTGCAGTTCAGAGGATGAAAGTTAAAGCTGTGCTTTCACAAGCCTTCCAGATAATTTCTGATAACCACTAAACTTTGAGGGACACTGATGTAGCAGGAGGAGCTGTTGCTTCTGCCTCAGCAATAATAGATCAAAGACTGTTTAGGTCAGAGAAGAAAGACCCACGTGGTGCAAAGCCAGTACATACAGCCTGTCACCGTCCTTCCTGCCTAGACTCTTTAACCTCACGTTCACAGGAGAATCCCACAGGCCATTTGATCTATTTCATCTGGGGACAGCTTTACGTGTCCTGATTCTAGAAATTACGCTGACCCCACAAAAACTGAGTCCAGCATTTCCTCTGTTTCTCATATTCTCCAGGTTCAGGGGAAAGATGGGGTGAGGGTAAATGAAGTAATGAGGTCTGCCCGGAGAAGGGGATAGAATAATAATAAAAAGAACAACTACCACCCTGACATATATTGACAGGTGTGGCTTTGGAGCAATAGCTGGGAGCTTTACATCTTGACAAGCAGGGAGGGGGTGGAGAGGGAGAGAGAGAGGGAGAGAGAGAGAGAGAAAGAGAGAGAGAGAGAGAGAGAGAGAGAGAGAGAGAGAGAGAGATTGAGCCTAGTCTGGGCTTTTGAAACCTCAAAACCCACTCCCAGTGACACACCTCCACCAACAAGGACACATCTCCTAATCTTTCCCAAAGGATTCCATTAACTGGTGACTATGGGGGCCATTCTCATTCAAACTACCACAGCTACCTTGTCATGAAGACATTTTGAACTCTTCCATTCAGCAGACATCTTACTTCCCTTGAGGTTTTGTTTACTATTTGCACACAGGTTTCACCCCATCCTCATGTCTTCTCAGACCCTAAGTGAGAATAACGTAGCACAGAGAACAAGGGTTCTGCCTCCTCACTTATCTCTGTGACAGCTCACAGCTTATAGACAGGTTATAGTATATAGTCTCAGATAACCCCTGGGACTAAGCCTTAAAGTCCCTTCAGATATGTATACCTGATGTGGATTCTGATCTCTGAGGTAGGAAAAGGGGCTATCCTTCTTGCAGGGGTATATTCTGTGCATGTCTAAATCCCAGGCAGATCCTACCAGGATAAGACTATTCCAGGAGGATTAGGACATTTTTAATGAAGAAGCATTTGTGGTTTTGGTTAAGAGAATAACTAGTGGCTTAGGCACTGAAAGAATAACAGTTTGGAAAGCTGTTACCAACTTTAAGTCTAAAAGAGTAAGAGACTTACTGCGGGTCTGGCCTCCAGAACCCCATGGAAGCTGTAGTCATAAACTATGGCTCCCAAATAGGAGAAATGGGAAACTCCCCAAGACTTCTTTGCAGTTCCTTAGGATTCTACCCAGTGCCCTGTTCCAGTTTCATTTCTACTACTGTGATAAAATATCTGGACAAAAAGCAGCTTGGAAATACAGGGTCCATTTTAGCTTATAATTCCATGGTATAGTGCATCACTGCAGGGGAGTCACAGTGGAAAGAGTTCGAGACAGCTGTTCACATCATATCCCACAGTCAGGAGTAGAGAGATGGGGCTGGAAAGGTGGTTCAGAAGTTAAGAATGCTTGCTGCTCTCGCAGAGGACCTGAGTTCCATTCCTAGTTCCTAGCACCCAGGTTGAGCCACTCCTGCTCATTGCCTTACTCCTGCTCCAGGGAGCCCAGTGCTCTCTTCTTATCTCTATAGATACCCACAGGCAAGTGTGTGGGTGCACACGCACACACACACACACACAATAATAAAACCAACCATAAATAAAAGCAAAGAGAGAACTAAATGCATGCATGCTTAGTACTCAAGTAACTTTCTCTATTCCTATACAGTCAAGGACCCCCAAATGAGGGAATAGCTACTCACTTTCAGGCAATAAAGACAATCCTCCTAAGATATACCAACCCAATGTAGACAGTTCCTCAGTGAGACTCTCTTCCCAGGTGATTCTAGGTTGACACAATTAATGCTAATTAATCATCCAGTCCCTGAACCCACCCAGAAGCAAGGGAGTCCAGCTAATATGGTCCAATGACAAGCTCCCCAGACACAGATCAGAAAAAGAAGCTACGGGAGAAGGCATGCAGTACAAATGGGGAATAGCCAGTATCAGAGAAAAAACAAGACCTTCAATCTCTCTAAATCTCACAGTCTCCATTCCACTGAAACCCCTTAACAAAAGCTCAGAATCTTTCAGAAAGCTTCTAAAATCTCCGTAATGGTCTTGAGAGGCCCAGATTTATAGCTTGTGTCTAAGGGCCTGTTCAAGAGGGAGTCGGGAGCTCCAGTTATACTATCGCCCATATCAACAGCTGTAATGGGAGTGTCCAGAAAGTTTTCACTGGGAGATGAAATAAATAGCTGACATTTTGAATAATTCAAAAGCCTTAATTCCAACCCTACGATCCATTATTCATGATGGATGGGTGATTGTCCAGAAAGGATCTCTCACACAAAAAGATACCTAGCCCAGGACTTCGTAGGAAAGAAAAAAAAAATTTACTTTAAATTCCATAAAATTAGCGCTACCCATAGTTTGAAAAGTCTATCCTCAAGAATTTACTCATGCCTAATCCCCATAAGAATGTGGAGGAGGCCTAGGGAGATGGCTCAGTGCTGATGCACAAATGTGAGGACCTGAGTTCAAATCCCCAGAACTTATGTAAAGCCGGGTGAGGTAGCATGTTCTGTAATTCCAGTGTTCCCACATTGGGATGGGAGGTCGAGACGGGAGAATCTTTAGAGGCTCGGGGGGCCAACTATCCTGGTATACACAGCGACAGACAACTACAGAGACCATAGCTCAAACAAGGTCAAACAAGCTCAAGCAAGGACCAGTACCTGAGGCTGTCCTCTAACCTTCACATGTAATCCATGGTACATATGTGCCTGCACCCACACATACAAACATTTACATGCATACACACACAGGCACATATCATAAGCTCACAAACATACAAGTTTCAATCCAGAATACTAAGACCACGCAAGAATAAGAACATTCTCAAACAACTTGCTACTTCAGAACATCGTGACTTCATTATAGCTGAATGAAATTCAGCCTAGCGAGTGTTAAATAGCGAAGGCCTGGCACTGTGTACATCATTTAGGATACAACTGTGATTACGGCAAAGTCTCCAACCACGGAATGCTCACAGACCAGTAGTAGAGAAAGGTCTGGTATACAGACAGGAGCACAAAAGATTTACTATGTCAACCATTGAAAGGAAAACACATATGCAGATGACCCTGGGTGTAGGGATATTTGGGGGAAATCTGTGAGGACTCTCTTCTGATGGAAGCCATTCTTTGCCAGGGTACAGCTTCAGCGAGTTCAGGAACCTGGGACAGAGATGTGGAGTCGGCTCCAGAAGAAAGAGACAGACTCCAGAGATCTGATACATACTTCTCTGTCTCATATGAAGCAGGGTCCTTTATTTATATAGACAATAATGAAAATACTTCCTACAAGACTGATTACAGGTTTATTTTCCCAAAGCTGACTTTTCTAAGAAAAAGATTTTATGGTTTTTAACATGTTCCAAGTTCCCTATCTCACTTCCCTCTTACAGATGACCTGACGGCCTTTGGCCCATTTAGCAATTTTATACATAACATATGAGATTCCTACAGCGCATTTTGTAAGCTAGATATATCAGCCAGCTCCTGCTTCTGGCTGGCAGCACTTGTGGTTACGAAGTGACAGTTGATCTTAAAACATAATCTAGTCAGCAACTTTTACAGAAGGGTTAAGATATAAAGAAGACCCATCTATCCATCCCGCATATTATATAGCCCTGTCGCCCCCTGGGGCATACCAAACTCCTCCTAGAGGCCTGTGACCTCTATAACCTGGGAAATTTGATTTAATTGTGGGCACTAAACTCTTATCATCAACAACCTTTGTTTGAACCTTAACTCTCAATGCTTTAAGTATCTCTACATGAGGCTCTGGACCTGGAGCCACACTGAATTGTGTTCTGACGGCCATGTACCTATTAACTCTTGCCACAACTTCCAAGTAAAGTATTTCCTTGAATTAATGTTCTTGGTATAATTCTAAGGGCCCCCTGAAATTGTTGGCATTGATAATATTGGGGCAATCACCTGTAATTGAGTAACCTCCTGCTTAGCAGTTTTCTGCGTAGGTGCAGTTAATTCAGGAGGTAACAGGGGTTATGTTGCTTCCCCTGGGAAAAGACCCTGAGTGTTCTGTGGCCTCCTTGAGGCAAGGCCCCTGGAGTGCTTTCCACCACTGGGAATGCTATCCAGAACGACCTTGCGTCAATCCCTAGGAGATAGCATCATGACTCCTGCTTGCTTAAAGTGAAGTAAAAGACATGATTGATGAAGACTTTTGATTCTTGCTATGAAAATGATTCCCAAGTAGATGGCCTTAAAAATTGAGGAAGAAGGGACAGGAGCTAGGAAACGGCAGCTACTTCTTCTGAGGACCCAAGTATGCCAATACATTTGAAGTTCAGAATCGGTCCAGAGAAGATAGGTCCTAAGGGTCAGCACACTGAGGAGTAAGGGACAGTTCAGAACTTGCCTAAAGAAGACAGGGCCTAAAGAGATAGGGCCTAAAGGCCAACAGTGAAAGAGTTCATTTTCAGGGCAAGTTAGTAAGTTCTGCCATTCTCAAGAGAAACAATACAAGTGGGATAGATTCACCTTTTGCCTTATACAAGGACTTACATAGAAAGAGATATAGTAAAGGTTGATGGAGAAACGTTAGTGGGTAGTTTTTGCTCTTTATGAAAAAGCTACATAGAAGGGACTTTACTGTAAAACTTAAGACAGAAAAAATAGCATGAAGACACATAAAACACAGTGTGGGCATACTGAATTAGACTGTAATAAGAAGTAACAGTTATGTTATTGCTAAATGGTTAAGCTTGCATTTTTAATTGTCTTTCTGTAACCACATGTTGCTGCCAGCCTGTGCACAAGTCAAACTGGTTGTGCCTGGCTAGATATAATCATTTGGCTTGCCATACAATATTCAAATTATTTGGCTTGTAATACAGAACTTGGCTACACTTAGCTATGACATAATCCTTTGGAAATACTATATTGTTTTGGGTAAAGGTTAATCAATAACTACAAGGGAACAAGGGGGAACTTAAAAAGAATTTCAAAGTACTTGTTGAGATTATTGGATGATTGAATGCTCTGAAATTCTGTATAAATAAAGACGGCTCAAGCCATTTGGGGCCACTGCCTTGAACTTCAACTAGTGGTCAGAGTCTTCCTTTCGCCAACTCCACATCTCCATCCTGGGTCACTGAACACTGCTGGAGCAGGACTCCGGCAGGAGGGATAGAGTGACCTGATGTGGGCTGTCTTACAGATTGTTTTCTCAAAAGCTTAAATTACCTAGAAGACATTTATATGATTAAATGCTACTACTATGCTTATTATTATTATTATTATTATTGCCATATGTACAAGCCCTCCAGCAAAGTCTGCACACAGGAGAAGAATTTCTAGGAGAATTAGGAATGTAACCACGCCACCAGGGGAATTCACAGGAGGTTTCATAGAACTTTCTCCTCAGTCCCTGAGGTAGTCATCGTAGCCTTGCTGACCGGCGAGCCATCTGGGCTACACTCCTATGCGGATCCCCACAGTGGCATGGCCACCACCAATTCTTTCAATGAAATAGGAAGTGATAACATGGGTGATGGAGGAGGCCAAGGCCAAGGAGACAACAGGAGATGGAAGTAAATGGGAAAGTGAATGACTACAGACCTGTAATATGACAATGTGATTTCCAGGCAGCACTGACAGCCTAATTAAGGCTCTTGGACTCAGGAATTTTAAAATGAGATCATCATTATGACTATGTGTTTATCTTTAGTCTTGACGGTCCTTGGTCTGGAGGCTGAAAACTTCCCTAACACATTCTAAAGGTGGCCACCTTCAACGACAGGATGACTATCACTTCCTGAGACCTAAGTAGACATGACTAAAAGAAAGTACTTCCCAGCTGAGCTGGCATTGCTCTCCCAGTCTGTCCCGCCTATGTGTAAACATGTTGCTGATGGCTGCTATCTGTGTTGCTCTATCTCTTCCTAAACCTGGTCATTCAGAAATTCATCCTGAATGTGACCACATATCCAAATGGTGAGCCCGGGGAAGACAAGAACTCCTGCACTACACAAGCAGGGATGCCAAATGGTGTACTACCTGTAAGCCATTTGGCTAGACAATCCCACTACCAGAAAGGATAAAACTTGGTATCACATTAGATAAAAATTAAATTAAGAAGATCCCAGATTGTATTCAATTGCATTCCCTAAAGGAATAAATATGAATATTTTGCCAAACTTTTTTCCTCCAAATATGATTATTACAGCACTTTTATGAATATCAGGAAACGATTTCCATATGTATAAGGAATTGATTAACTAACAGCTGGCACATTTGTTTAATAGAATGTGAAATAGAAATTTTAAAAAAGGAACAGTAGAAGAACACAGAATAGAACAGAAAAAAAAATGTACACTGGGAAGGGCATTGTCCTAGGTTCTTTTCCCATTGCTGGATGGAATATTCCAACAAAAGCAACCAAGGGAGAAAAGGTTTTTATTCTGGCTCACAATTCAAGGGCATGATCAGCTGTGATGGGCAAGTGAAAGCAGCAGGAGGTTGCAGCAGCTGGTCACATTACATCCACAATCAGGGGTCAGAAGTGTTGTGTACCTCTGCTGCCCAGCCCACTTTCTCCACTTACACAGTCCAGGATCCTGGGCAAGGAATGGTGCCACCCACAGTGGGCGGGTCTTTTCCACATCTATGAAACCAATTGAGTTAATCCCCACAGGCATTCCCAGAGTCCTGTCTCCCAGGTGATTCTAGAGTCTGTCAAGTTGACAATTAACACTTACAGGTAGATTTCAAAGAAGTAAGCTTTGATATGACCTATTTTTATAAATATGTACATACGATATTTTAAAAAAAAAATAACTTTCCGCACATCTCTATCTGCTGCAAGGACAGTTCTTCAAGTTTCTTTATTTTATTTATAATTAGCAAATAGCAATTGTACAAATTCATGTTGTTCAGCAAAATAATCTGGTATTTTGATACATTTATATATGTATAATGTTAAATCACGGAAACTAGCACATCCATCACCTCAAGAGTTTATTATTTCTCTATGGTAAGGCATTCACATACACAAAGTGATACCACCAACTATGCCCACTGTGTGTCATGGCAGCAGAGTCCATCCCTCTGCATGACTGTAACTTTTACATCCTTGACTAACTTCTCTATCTCCCTCTCTGGGAGCCATTATTCCACTCTTGACTTCTAAGATCAGCCTTTTTAGACTCCACATATGAATGAGGTCATATGATGCTTGTCTTTCTATGCATGTCTACCTTCATTTTAGATCATGTTCTGTAGGTTTACCATGTTGTCACAAATAACAGGATTTCAGTCTTTCGTGGCTGGATAATATTCCCTGTGTATATGCACCTCTTTATCTTCTCATCGGATAGACACTTGGGATGACTCCATAGCTTTGCTAGAGGAGGCGTGCTGCAGTAAACAGGAGCGCTAATATCTTCCCTACATGCTGACTTCATTTCTTTTGGATGGGCACCCAGTAGTGAGGTTACTGGGGAATACTGAATATTTTTAAAGTACCTCCACACTCTTCTGTAATGGTTGCACCAATTCACATCTTCCCCAACAGTTCTACCAAATTGTTAATAGTTGATTTCTCAAGGTGATGTGATAACTAAAGAAAAAAATGTTTTTTCCTTTTCTACAATTTCTCAATTTTGTATATCAAATATGCATTGCTTTATCATAAGAAAACCGAACATTTTTACTAAAAAGCAAACCTGACTGGCACTTCAACACTCAATCCATACTGATTCTTCCATAAATTTCCCTATTTTTGCCTTCAATAACTCCCCAACTCCAACCTGGAGGTCACTGAGTCTCCTCTGAGTTCAGACAGCATTGTGACATAATAAAGAAAGACCCGCTCAGGAGGACGAGGAGTCCTGTCAAAACGTAGGGACCTCATTCATTTGCTTGCTGCACCCACCCTGAGTCCCTCCACCTCGGGCCCAGCATGTGTCTTTCCAGGGGAATCAACAAAATGGTCTCACCGCCACTGCCCTCTTTTTCCGCTTATCCTTAGCTTCTCAGGCAAAGCCTCCCTCTTCCATAAAGATTCCCATCGGCCATCAGAACCCAGAGCACCTTTGGGAGAGAACTGCCTCTGGGAGGGGACACAGTTACTTACATGAGTAGGAAGATTGGGAGATTCGTTTTGGACCCGCCCAGGAAGAGAGTATCATCGCGAAGGAAGCAGAAGTGATGCTTGATGCGCCCTCTAGTGGAGAAAGAGCTGCAACCGAGGAGGGAAGCTATTTTAAGATGCCACCAAGGCCCCAAACTTTCATTTTTTAAAAGTCCTCTCCCTGTGCCTTTTAAAAATTCACCTATATCTCACATTAAATACAATCTCTATACAGTCGTATAATATTGGATTAAAGTAAATCCACAAATGTGTAAACATTCACATAACTATCTTACCATTTTTACATTTTTGAAAACAGTAAAATACACTTGGTAAGTGCAAACATTTTCATGAATCTCTGAAAAAAACTTAGGCACTTGGCTCGTAGCTCCAATATTTGAGCAACAAGAACGTCACACACCCGTTTTGAATTGAAGTTTTCACCCTTCCTTAACTGTAACCCAAGAAACATGGAGATCACAGGAGTAGAGACCAGCAGGTGACCACACACTGGTTTGGGGAAGGCCCACAGCAATGGGGCTATACTCCAAGCAAAGCCTGAGTGGTTCCTGGAAAAGCACAAAGCATGCTTCCCCAAAACCCTGCCAGTTTTTATACCCAGCTCACATAGGACACAGCCATCCTGCAGACAGCACTGAGCATGGAAGGACAGGGAGGCAAAGGAAGCAGCTTCTCCTTGGTAGGAGTAGCCAGCCTGATAAAAAATATTGCACCTGACACAAAGGAAAGCTAAAATAACCCATGAAGGACTGGGTGGTCAGCTCCTGGATGTGGCTCAAATGATGAGAAATCAGGAAAGTATTTTTTTTTCTAGCCTATTAAATATTCTACTGCATATTTCAATAAACTAGAAAAAGGTTTTGAATGTTTTTATTGTAAAGAAATGCTCTGTGTTGAAGACAGGTGTGTTTAGCTAGATTGAAACATTATATGGTATATTGATGTACTAAAACATCACATGGCATCCCATCAGTCTACAATTCTGTGTTTTATATATATGTTTATAAAGAAACTTAATTTAAATTAAAAATCAATGGGCACATATTCCAAATGTCCATCTTATCTTCCCTCAGCTCCTGTTCTCAGAAACACTCATTAGATCTTTGTGTGTTTATTATGGTCTCAAACGACTCCTATCTAAACACCAGTGATGCTCACACCTAGATACTCAGCATAGCTCTCTCAGCTATGGATCACTTCAGCCTCTTGGGGATCCCTCAATTTTATATACAGGGATAGCATCATGTTGAAGATGAAGCTGACACATTTAACATTAAACTGTTTCCCATTAGCAAGCTAATGGGAATTTGCAAAGCACCTATTGTGTACAGGGCTGATAGACGAGAAAGCCTGCTGCTCACAGTGGAGGCTGGAAAAGGATATTATTCCTCACTAACCCGGCACAAGCCGTGGCCTCTCTCCCCCAGGGCTCTACATCTCCAGTAAGTGGCATGAGTGTTTATATAGTGATGGTAATACACACACCTCTTCTAAGTAACTTTACAAATTCTAAGAGAAATACTGCTGAAATATTAATTGAATTTAATTGCAGGATATTTGACATTTTTAAACTATTGAAACTTTCCATTCTTCATGTATATAACATGTCTCTTCTCTTATTTAGCTTTTTCTTTTTTTTCCTTCGAGACATGGTCTCACTATGCATCCCTGGCTGCTCTGGAACTCATTATATAGACCAGGTAGGCCTCAAACTCATGGAGATCTGCCTGCCTCTGCCTCCTGAGTGCTGGGATTAAAAGCGTGCATCACCACACCTGGCAATTCAGCTATTTTTAATGCCTCTTACTAAAATATCATAATCTTATCAACACAGATAACACACGTGCCTTGTGTGATTTATCTTAGACGCTTTACATTCTATGTTTATATGCAACTCATGTGATTGGCATCTGTTTTATACTATATTTTTTAAATACATTGACACACACCAATCAATATGAAGTACATTGATCTCAGAGCCAGTTATTTTTTAAATAGTCATATTAATTCCAATATTTTACTTATATATTCTTTAGAGAGTCTGAACATATAATTATGAAAATGTTAGTGCCCAGCTTTAACCCTTCTCTCCTGCGTTGCTGATTTGGATCTTGATAACAGAAGCTCCTGACAGAGCATTGCTCAACTGCAGATAGGCCAGGCTGCAGGCCATGAGATACAGCAGAAACCGTGCTCAGAGGGAGCCATAGCTGAAAATCCCAGCCTGGAAGAGAAGAACTACCTCAAACCAATGACATCTTCCACCAAGAGACTCAGAAAAGGAGACTAAGATTTAAAAAAAGGAGAAAAAAAAAAAAGCAGAAGAATGCATGTTCTAATGGAAATCAATAAAATGGAGAACTAGGAAAAAGAGAAAAATCAGTGAGGCAGGAATTTGGTTATTTGAAAGATCAATAAAAGTGAGGAACATTTAGCTAGACTGACCAAGAAAAAAGAAAGAAAGAAAAATATGCAGGTTACTCAAATCTTAATTAAAAAAAAGGAACGGTACAAAATAAAAATATATCACAAAAGGAATGCTACCAAATTAGACAAGCTCTATGTAAATGGGGAAACCCCTAGAAAAAATTCAAACTACTGAAATAGACTCACAAAGGATTAAAACATCTGAATGAAAAAGCTGAACATTTCACAGGCCTTTACCAAGATCTTAATACAAGAAGGACATTGGACTAATACTCAGACCATGCCCCATGAAGAGAAGCCCAGGATATAGAGGCTTAATTCTATCAAACAGTTAAAATTTTAAAAACTTTTTCACAAAATATTCTTCCTAAAAAATAAAGAGACAATCACTTTCCAGGTCACCCAATAGACAAACATGCCCTTGTCCTGTTTGCACTGTAACAAAATCACTTTTAACTGGCTGTGTGGAAGCAACAACTTACTCAGCACAGATCTTTAGGCTGGTACATCAGAGACTGAGACAGACCCAGTGTCTTATGCAGCCAGTGTTCTCACAGATGGTATCTTATTGCATCCTCACATGTACCTGGCCTGGGTCTTTATTATAAGGACATTAACCCCATTCATAAGAGTCTCATCTCCTTGACCCTTCAAAGAGCCCACCTCTTAATGCATCTGGGGAAGATCTTGGTATATCTGATTCCAAACAGAAACAAAACTAAAACCATCAGCCAATAACCAGTATAAAATGAAAACACAGAAATCATCAACAAAATACCAATTAAACTAGATCCAGCAAAATGTAAAAAGTATTGTACATCATGACCAAATCAGTGGTGGTTTAAAAATCAGTATAATAAATAAAATTTAGTGGAAAAATATATGACCCAACTGATTTTAAAAAATCATAAATTCTGATACCCTTTCATGACAAAAACACTAAGCCATATAGGGACAAGGAAAAAACTTCCCAAACTATAAAAAGCATCTATGAAAGATGTACAGCCAACACTACACTTAATGGTGAAATGTTCAAAGCTCTCTCCTTAAGATAAGAAGCAAGACAGGGATCCTCAATTTTTTATTCCTATCCAGTGTCACACTACACACTCTTGCCATGGTGAGGGGGGGTTTGGCAAGAAAAACTAATTTAAAAAATGCATCCAAACAAATTGGAAAGAACTAAAACTACTTTTACTTATAGATGGCATTATCCTATATATAGAAAATCCCAAGGAACACACACACACACACACACACACATGTATTTGAGCAAATGAACAAATTTAACAAGGCTACAGAAAGCAGGATCATTAGGCAAGATAAGTTGTATTTCTGGAAACAAGCAATAAGCAATCAGAAAATGAAATTGAGGAAATAATTCCACTCAATAAAGTACAAATAAATAAAAATACTTAGGGACAAACCTAACAAAATAAATGCAAGATTTCGAGATTGAAAATTATAAATATCATTGGAAGGACTAAGAAAATATAACTGCATTGCAATCCTCTTATGCTAGAAACATCTGAAGGAGACTAGCAGGGAAAAGAGATCCATTTAGCCAAGTTTTTGAAGGGTTGGGGTCTGGCGCTTGCACCAGCTCAGTTCTCATGAGCTACCTAAAGCCACCTTGGCTGCATCCTGATGGATAGCTATGGCAGGAGAGCAAAAGCAAGAAATCACATTCTATTTAGGAAGCTGAAGAGAAACTAAGGAGTCTGCTCAGGATTTTGCAGCAATTTGCTCTTTCACAAACTAATCTGGATCCCACAATGAAACATTAATTTTATCTAATCAGATGCCTTAATGATCCAAGGACTTCCCCCAGACCTCACTTCTTAAAGGTTCCAGTAAAACCACCACCCCAGGAGCCAGATCTCCAAACATGCTTTGGGGGTGTCTTGTTTAGTTTTTATATTGTTTTGGTAAAATACTGACCAAAAGCAATTTTGGAAGGAAAGGATTTATTTCAGTTTACATGTAGAAAACACAGTCCATCATAAAGGAAGTCAGGGCAGGAATTCAAGGCAAGAACCTGCAAGCAGGAACTAAAGCAGACTAACTAACTGGCTTGTTCCCCGGGGCTTGCTCAGCCTGCTTTATTATACAACCCAGTACCCCTGCCCAGGAGTGGCACCTCCTAAAGTGAGCTAGGACTTTCACATAAATCACTAATCAAGAAAATGTCTTAAAGATTTGCTTACAGGAAATCTGATGAAGGCATTTTCTCAATAAGATTCCCTTTCCCAGGTGATTCAAAACCCAACCAGGACAGAGGGTGTAAAGTAAATCCAAACCATATTAATTAAATAAAAAGACATTCTGTGCTCATAAATTGTAAGGTGCAATACTTTTTAATATGTAAGTGGCCCTTAAACTGACATACAGATGCAACATAATCTCTATCAAAGTTCTTACTGCTTCTTTTGCAGAAATAGGCAAAGTGATTCTACAATTAGTATGACAACAGATAGGATTCTGAATAGTCAGAAAAATCTTGAGAAAAAAAGAAGAAAGTTGAAGAACTCATACTTCCCAATTTGAAAGCTTATCACAAAGTTACAATAATTAAAAAAATGCATTGTCAGTAAGTGACAAACACTCTTAACAGTGAGATAAAGTTGAAAATCCAGAAGTAAAATTGAACAACTATGGTCTATTGATTTTTCACTAGCATTCCCAGGACAATTCAATCTCTGAAAGAATCATCCTCTCAATAGATTCTGCTGAGATAAATTGATATTCACATATAAAAAGAATGAATTTGTACCTGTACCTCTCACCATAGACAAAAAATCAACTAAAAGTATATCAGAGACCTAAATATAAGAGGTAAAACTATGAAAATATTTCAAGAAATGGTAAACAAGTCTTTGTGACAAAGGGCATCCTTAAAAAATTATAATTAACATCACAACAGACTACATTGCTTATTGCTACATAGCAAATTATTCCAACACATAGGGTCTGAGAGCAAACAATATCTTTTTCAGTCTGTGTGGGTCAGGAATTGGGGGAGGGCGCGGTGGCCTGGTTGGGTGGCCTTTGCTCTGTGACTGTTATGAGGCTGCAGTCATCTAAACATGATTCTAGAGAATGTTTGCAGCCTCGTTGGACACAGAGTTAGAGACTTCAGTTCCTTGCTATATAAACCTCTTAAGAATGCTTGAGTATCCTCACAAGTCGAGCCAGTAACTGAAGAAAGACAAGAAGAAAGAAGCCACAATCCCGTACACCTTCTACCTGTATATCACATGTCAATTCCTCTGCCACATTCTATTTGTTAGAAACAAATTACTAAACAGAATTCGCACCAAGGAGAGGAATTTTTGACACCATGTTTTAAAATTTATGAACATGTTTTAAACTACCACAAAGACACAATGGCATATCAACTCTTACCGTTCCAATTCAACATTATGCTATAGTCCCACGTTAAGAAAAAAAAAAAAAGAGAAGTAGGTCAACTACAAAGAAAAAAATAAATAAAACATAAGTGACTCGACTAGCAGAAGATGTGTGTATGCAGAAAAACCTCAAAGAAGTATATGACTTCTTAGCCTCTTGGCTAAGATCAAATATATTAAAATGGCAAAGAAACAAATAACCTAGGGCAATGCATATGTGAGCTTTGCACAGTCAGAGAGCTCAGAGGCTTTCATAATGCCTCACACTAGCGGCGAACAACCGGAAACTTAAAGAGCTCCAAGCACCACTTTTTTTAGCACACGCACACACAGAAAAAAATCACAAACCTAGCAATATCTTCATGCCCCAGTTAAAAAGTTATTGATGGAAGAAATCAAAGTCCTAAACATCTGTAATTATGAGGTGCTCATAAGTTCATAGACTTAAGTCTTATTAATATGCTAATCCTTCTTACATTTGTCTTCTAGTCTAATAGAACTCACAAGCAAATTCTCATCAGAAGTTCTGTAGAGACCTACAAGGGGACTCCAAATGTATCAGGAAAGAGGAATAAATGTAAAACAGAAAATTGTGCTCTTTTATGAGAAAATACAAAGTCATTATGACCTTAGGTTAGGCAAAGGGTTCTTAGATATAAACTCAAAGTACAATTCATAAATTTAAAAAAATCTTAATAAATTAGACTTCATAAAAATTTAAAAACTTTTCTTCTATGAAATACGCTAAAGAATTTCAAGAATTAGAGGAAAATATTTGAAATTGTGTATCTTACAGAAGTCTTACATCTATAGCATATTAACTACTTTCAAGGATCAACAATAGTGAAGCAAATCACCAACTAAACTTAGTGTTTGAAGAGACACTCAAACAAAAATGATAAACAGTTTTCAAGTAAGCACAGGAAAACAATACCTTTAGTGATAAGTGAAATTCAAATTAAACCCATGGTGATACACAAAACTATTTTTAGAAATGCCAGGGCTTCCATAAATGAATGCAAAAAAAGTACAACATTTTGCAATTTTTTTTACTTAAGTTAACTACATACTTTCCAAGTGGTCTGGCAAATCCTACTCCCATGCATTTACCCCAAAATAACCAGTTTATTGTATAATTTTCCTAGGATTGCCATAACAAATTGCCACAAAGTTCGTTATTTAAAAAACAATAGCAATTTGTTCTTTTTTAGTTCTTGGGGCCAAAGGCCCAAAGATATAGGTACCAGGACAGTCTGCATCCTTCCTAGGGTCTCAGGAGAGTGGTTTCTGGACTCTTGCAGCTTCGGTTACTAGCAGCTCCTGGCTCCTTAGCTTCCCTCATTTGCCTGGCTTGTCTCTCTATGTCTCTGCCTTCATGCCATCTTCTCTGTGTCATCTTTGCTTTTAAGGACCCACAGGATTTATGGCTTTCCTGGACAATCCAAAATAATCTTATTTTAGGATCCTTAACTGCATTTGCAAAGATTTTTCTAAATAAAGAAACATCTCATCAGTTCTAATAATTAAAATACAGGCATGTCTTTGCAGAATCCTCATTGAGCCCACATCATTTATCATCACACTAATTTTGTCCATGAATGATTACCATACCTCTACTCACAAACATCAAAAGCTAGAAGCATCCCAAGTGTCATTCAGTGGGAAAACATAAAATGGACTGGGATTCATCTCTACAACGTCTTATTCCTTGGAAATTCAAAAATAAACTAGTGATACATATTGTGACATGGGAAAATCTCAAATGCATTCTATGAAGGCAAATAAGCCAGACTCAAGACTTTATATGAGTCCATTGACTTGGCATTCTGGAGGAGTCAAGCCCACAGAGCTGGGTCAGCAGAGACTGTGGTTGAGGGAGTAACTGCATGCAGGAGGGAGCAGGAGGATTTGGTGAGTGATGTAATTGCTTTATGTCCTCGTTGTGCTGACTCCATGGCTCAAAGATTTGCCCCCAGAACTACACACCTAAATGAATGAACTTTTCAATATGTAAATATAAAATTGCATATCTGAAATGAGATCCTGGGGCTGGAACTCTGCCAGATGCATTTTCTTTTGCCAGCTAGACCCTTTTAGATTCTTTCAATTGGAGTTCCTAAAAGAACTTCAGAAGCCCAAAACAAGAAGTCTCTGGTTCCTTCCAATTTCAATTTTGGTCTCCATCAACATCATGCACGCACTGACTTACACTGGCAACGAAGCTGCTTCTAATTCCTAGCTTGGTTTAGTCTTGCAAATTCCTAGAACACCCTAGAACGTCTCTTTGTAAATGCAAAAAGATATCTGTAGTTGTACCCTTAGAACAGCCTTACTTCACCCCCAGCACCCACCCAAAAGAGATTGAAGTCTGCTAATTTCCCTTCTCCATGGTCTCAGAATCCTCTAAATTTCTTAGTTCCCCTTCCTCTAGCCCAGTGGTTCCCTACCTTCCTGATGCTGCAACCCCTTAATACAGTTCCTCATGTTGTGGTGACCCCCAACCATAAAATTATTTTGTTACAATTTCATAACTATGATTTTGCTACTGTTATAAATCACAATATAAATACCTGATATGCAAACGGCCTTAGGTGACCCCGTGGAAGAGATCAAGACCCAAAGTTGAGAACTGCTGCTCTAGCCTGTAGACGGTAATCTCTGTACTCCATGTTCTCTTTGGCCTTTTTGGAACACTAACACATATTTGTGCCATTGTTATATTAAATTTTAAATGTTTCCCATTAAAAATGACCAATGTATTTAGTGTTTTCAACTAGAACTGGACTGATGGAAATCCAAAGTCTTTTCCAGGCCCTAGAGAGTCCTACATGATATATCACCCCATTTTATCTCTGGGCTCATCAGCTCATCCCACATTACTCACTCTAGGTCTGCCTGCCAACCTCCAGAACCTGCGTGCTCACCTCACCACAGCAATGGAAGAAACAACTGCACACACAACCTGCTCTCTCCTGCCAAGGAGTTGCAAGAGGTAAACAGACAGAGAGAAGTCTCTACATCAAATGGGTCTTAAGGTATAAACCAGAAGCAATTCAAAGACTCAATATCTTTTTATATGTACATGTATAAAGAGCTGGTAAAGGTTAAAACATTACTGCATGTATGAGAATCAAGAATTAAGAAATAACGAATATACCCATTTCCTTGTTAAATAAGACTTGGTTATGTTCAGCATCTTTTCCGTTTAGAAACACATGGCGAAATCCTTGTAGATGTGCTGGTAGCAATACACTGGTAGGAGAAGAGATGGACTGTAGATGTAGTAACACAACTATTCATTTTTCTTGAAACTAAGTAAGGGATAAAAAGACTTCACTACACTATATAAGGACTAGGACATTATATGCTTAAAAATTTATGTGTCCCCAAAATTTAAGGGACAACCATGTCAGGCAGGAAGGCCAAAGAATAGTTCTCAGATCTCTGGAAAATGTCAAAGGGGCTCTGGAAAATGTTAAAATCATAAGGCATGGTGGTTTCTACTATGTGCTCCAGAAACCATCACAGATCTATCACAGTTTATTAATGTAACCTTGAACTTCACCTCTTCCTGAATTGATCCCCTCAAATGTGGCTATCTTCCTATGGCTTGGTCATAAATGTTAAGTGAATTCACAGATATATAACAATTTCTTAGAACACTGTATAATAACACTCAAAAATTATTATTATTATTATTATTACTACTACTACCACTACTACTACATAGGAAGACAAGTTGAAATGGACCACCACAGATTCAAAAGAGATGTATTCAAAATATGTTTTAATCTTGATGAAGTTCACAAGTGATACAATTTTGAGACTTCCTTAAATAAATCTACAATCATGTTGTGAGACATCAAGGCACAGCATCTCCTCTACCACAGGTCTGCGGAGGCTACAAGAGGCAGTGATTTCACATCTCCTTAAGGTTCAGCAAAGCTACCACCATCAGCTGTATGGCTCTTGGAGAACCTGTATGATTCGCTGCTAGGGAAGCTGGTGGGAGATGCCATCCCATTGGCTGGCCACAGACTCAATATGAAAGTGATGCAAACAAACACAGAACTAACTCGTTTATGCTGTGGCTTTCCCTTCGGCTGACAACGGTGCTTTTCTCCAGTATCTACTGGGATGCAAGCATACGCATTGTCCGTGGGGTCTTCTCACCAGGCTGTTGTTAGCAACAACTAATAGGCATGTTGAGTTCGGTGTTATGTAACCTGAGATGAAGGGAAACAAAAAAAAAGAGAAAAGGAAAGAAAGGCAAAAGGAGAAGGGAGAAGAGGGGCGAGGAAGGAAAGCAAGGGAAAGAAGAAGGATACGGACTTGTGAGTAACCACAATCATCCGAATACTGTTAATTTATATCAGTAGCCTCTCCACTAAGCAGCGTCCATGAATTCTGAATAAAGAATGTGAGGAGGCTTAGGGCACTGTTCCTATTAATATCAGAAGTGGCTGGCGCTAGGTGTCTACAGATCCCAAATGCTTGGGGGAGGAGGGTCAGAATTCAAAGCCAGCCTCTATATACTGAGCTGGAAGTCAGCCTGGGGGCTACTTGAGGCTGCCTCAAAAACAGAACAGATACTAAAGACACTGGTAATGGTGTGCTCATACCCTCTAATATGAACTGGGGGACACCAACCAAGAGCAGAGCCCTTCAGAAGCTGGGCTCATTTACAAGGCCTGGCAATGGGTAATGTTTTACAAATCCAGGCAGCATTTATCCTCTCAGCAACAAGGTACTTTTTTCTGGAACCTATCCTGCCATTCTGATTTCAATTTCAAATTCAGTTTGAGAAGGAACTCACTACCTCAGAAGGAAGTCTAGTTATTAAAGATAGGGAATCTGCAGCCCCTACCTTGGTCAGTAGGCTTCATAATGTGGATCTTAGCTCCCAAATCCTCCCTCGCACAACCCAGTGTACAAAATCACCTTCTTTCCAGGGCCATTAGCTACTCAGGCCTGCAGATCCCTGCGACGCCGGCCGAAGGCATTGGGGCCTACATTCGTGGGCACATAGTCGCCCTTCACCACACCTCTTGATCTGCTCAGCAAGCCTTCCAGCCGATTGGTCACACAGGTGCCAAAATTACAGGATCTCTTCTGGGCACTGATATTTAGGATGGAAAAAAAGGAGAAGCCTTGTCAGCGAGGGCTAGGGAGGAGCTTACCCCCTGGGAACTGCATCCCTTTGATGCGCTACTTAACACTAAGTGTTTCTCCTAAGTGTATTTATGAAAGCTGTTCAGGGAAATGGCCTGAGAGTCTGCCAGAAATTCTTCCCAAAACCATCACCAAATTAAAAAAAAAATCCTTCTTACCTTGTTGAAGCTAAGAACAGAGTTTACAGCATTGTCTCAGAAAGTGCTTATCTGATACTTAGCCTGCTGCTTGTTGCAATATCTGCATCACAGAGATGGCCCATCAAACCCTGCACCCAGCTACCCTGAAGCTAAAGCTATTTCCTAGGCCCTGGCCACTCACAAACTTCAGCTGTTGACCACAGCAATGATCACCATCAACTCTGATCCGGCTAGAAAAATAAATGAGATGTAAGGGATGTTCTCATTTCAGTATTCAGAAGCAGGAAATGCACAGTTATCTAAAGACTCTGGAAGGTTCCCTCACTGTCTCTTACCGCAAATGTGATCTATGACTTTGTTCTCTCCCTTCAACCCTGAGTCACTGACTCAGTCACACTCAAAGATGCTATTGCCAGCTTGCAGAACAACTAGAGAGGAATGCACATGCAACAAGTTCAAAAATAGGAGCAAGAGAGGAAACCAGGAAGGAGTCCCAAGAGCTTGGGTGACATCCTGGGTACCTCAAGCAGAAGGCAACAGGCCCTCTGCAAGGAACCTGCTATGTTCTTTTCTTGATGGTGCTTCAGGCCTGAAGTCCATACCAGAGAAGGTAGGAAAGTTGTTCAGATCCTGCACATACATGCCCAGAACTCATACATTCAGATTCCCACACTGCTTAGATATGAGGCTGTCCAGGCTGTCCTGGGGCTGTGCAGGGAAACACATGAGAGACAGTACCATGCACCAGGAGCTGACCCTGTGGGCATCCAGCAGGGAAAATCAGGCAGGGAGACTAGAAGTTGGGTCAGAAGACAGCAGGGGGGGAGTTCACACAAACTCCATTGGGAAGGTTTGAGGGTGCAGTGGGCCAGGACAGTGTGGTTAGGACAGAGAAAAGGGGTGACTCTGGCATTCCACGTGCTGTCAGGGGTTCTGGGGGGCTGGGGGATGCTTGGGCCAGAACATGCTTTTCTTCTGGGTAGTGCTGATGCTAGACCAGTGTTGGTCTGTCTCCAGACTGGAGGCACAACAAGCAGCTGGTTCTGTGACAACACACAAACCTTTCCAGATGTTCCAGACCTATTTCGGATGCTGTTTTGTCTGTCCCAGACCTCTCCTACTCTTACAACTTCCCCCTTGCAAGTGTACAGTGAAGGCTCCTTACCAGTGTAGAAGAACAACGGCTGAAGCTGCTAAACCTCCCTGGGTTTCTAGTCTATCCTCTGGCATCGCGCTTACCTGTGCTATTTCAGCCAGTACAACGATGTCTCCCCACCAGTGCAAGTCCAACTCCCACAATAAGAGGTTCTACATCTCATCTCCTTTCTCAACAATTTTCAGGAAAAAAAAAACAACAAAATTTTAATGTGTCTAAGCCATATGAGTCCCTTTGGTGGCACTAGAACCTCTGTTTTCCATGGAGGCTAGGAACATTAGCTTAGTTCCTTGGTCCGCTGGTCAGTGTCTCTCTGCCTTTCTGGAATAGGTCCTTCTGTACATATAGGGACCAGGTGAGGAGTAGCCTTACCTAGAGCCCTCAGTCTTCTGCTCCTTCTGCTCCAGCTTCCTGGCCTTCATCTGCGCATAATCCTGCACCAGTGCAGCCACGAGGAGGTGCTTTTCCCATTTGCTGAGGGTGGTCAGGTCTTGACTACTATCCAAGGCTGACCTGTGGAGGAAGGAAACATAGTATGGGTTCTGATTCCCTCATTTTCTCCTCCCCAGGTAAGCAGCCAGGCTTCAAGGTCCCTGCTTCTTCCCTAAGGGCATAGAAGTCAGATGATGGGGACAGTGCCCACATGAGGGCACTGATTTACCAATAACCAAGTCAGGGCTCCAGTGCCACAGAGTTGTCAGATCCCAGGGACATCAGGATGGGGGCCAACCTAAACTTCTGATTCAGACTAATTTACCTGAAAGGTGCTGCCTGGAGGCTGCTAGCCAGGCACAGGATCCACACGCTGCTGAGAGCCAGAAATGGAAAGAACTTCCAGAAGCCCATGATGTCTCTGTAAAAAGAAAAGGGTCCTCTGCATGGGGACTATAGCCCCAGGTTCTAGTCCTATCCCTGCTACAATTACACTGCTAACTTTTTCTTCACTGCTTCTGTTCCTTTGTTTTCCAGAGAGCTGTTGGGGATCTCAAAAGATACAGTTGTAGCAAGTTGCTTGATAGAGCAGAAATGAGTGGGGTAGGGTAGAATTGTCTCTGCATTTTCTGTTCTATGCCTGGCACTCATTTGCCCCAGCTTGCACCAGCACACGTGTGAGTGTGCCCTTTTTGCTCTCATTTCTGAAAAAACCATCCAGACTCCATCCAGAGTCCCCTGAAGTACACTTGCTGTCCCAGTGCTTTGGACTTCTCCCAGGCTAAACATTTTGGAACCACCTTTTCTGAGCGATTGCCCTAGGAAGGCTTGGAAGGTAGCTTGGAAAGAAGTAATCTCTCCATCTGCAGAGTTGGGAAAATTTTTGAGTCCCAGTTAAACTATCTCAGAACCTCAGAAGTGTGGTTTAGTAGCTGGTGCTGGACTCCGAGGTGCCCCCAGAAGCTTCCTGAAACATCTGAGAGAAAAGACCAGTGTTCCCCAGCCCCAGATCCAAGGAACTCCCAGCCCAAATTTGGATAGGATGTGGGAAGACCACCTGCCCCCAAGAAGAAGCCACAGACACGCCTAGGTGGGGTCACCCAGCTTCCAGCTTCTAGAGCTGCTGCGTAGTCCTAAGGGTGTGTTCTAGGATTCCACTCACTCTAGTTAGAATGTCAGGACCTCCCCTTCTGACTGGACCATTGGCTTCAGGAACGTGGAAATTAATAAGGAATAATAAAGAACTCCGGCCACCAAAGGGAGCCAAGAAGAGCTGGATGTGGTGGCTTGCACCTGTAATCTGCATCCTCAAGATGAGAGGGAGGGTTGCCATGCGTCCTAGAGTCAGCCTAGACTACAGTGTGAAGCATTGTATCAAAAACAAAACAACAACAAAGTAAACAAACTAATGGAAAGTGGCTGAATGAGTTGAGAAGTTAGTTCCTCACCTGGTAACCCGAGTGTTGGCACAGAGAGCGAAATGTCCACTCGAGAAGAGCACACAGGGCTGTGGACGTCTTGTCCCCAGAGCCCTGGTCTCTTATTCTCTGCTCTCAGGGGTGGAGGGGTGCGTGCTAGGTCTCTCCGCCAATCAGAGCTCTGAGCGACCGAGCTTCCACCGCGTGATAGCTGGAGCTGCCTAAACTCCCGCAAGAGGGCAGGCTGCTCTTTGTCTTTGTCTTGAGGTCATAGCGAAGGAGCAGGGTGGGGGTGGGGTAAGGAGGCTGAGAGTGGATTCCTCCAGGAATTGTGAGCAAACTAGAGCTTTGCGTCACTACGTCTTTAATGCCTGAACTCAAGTCTATATCCCTTTGTCGCCCACTTCAATGGGAACCTGAACCTCATGACTAGACTCTCAGGTAAGGTGAGCAACAGTCCTGGGTTCAAATAGGACTTCAATAGATACAGCCAGAAGGATGACTGTCGCAGGAAGGAGCAAATCTGAGGATCCATTAGAGTATTTTGGCATGTCTGCCCCAAATCTGCACTCTAGAAGCCCTTCCCATGGCTCTCCTAAGAGGAATAGAAACTAGAGCATATTGGGGAGTAGTCTAATACATTCTCCTGCACCAGACCCTCCAAATCCTGCACCGTGGTTTTTGCATTCCCCCATCCAAACCCAGTACCCCATACTGTCACAGCGGTGTAGGTTAATGCATTGTCCTGCATCTTCCAGCCTCTGACTTTGCCAACCTGCAGGCTGGCACTACCAGTGCTCAGGTCTCTGCTCTCTTCCCCTCCCCCACATCTCCACCACCCAATTCTGCACAGCTTGAGAGCTGATCTAGGGTCCTGCACCCACCACCTGAGCAGGCAGGGCAACTCAGGGGTCTTCAGGGAACTTTCACACTTGCTCAGCCACTAGTTAAACATCCAGAGGTGCAAAGCATCAGGACCACGGGTGCCTTTGGCATTAACAGGGTCACTGAGCAGCTGTTCTCAGGCTCACTTGACTCCAGTATTAGACTGTGCGCACTAACTCAAATCAACTGAGCTCTGGAAAAAACAACTTCAGGTTTCTGCTCTTAGAAACAGGCCTGATTTATGTGCACACAGGGATAGACACATCATCACTCTTCCCCAACCAGGATATCGATGTATGCACACCTACTTGAAGGAGCTAAGCATCTCTTTTTTTCTTAAGCTCAGTTTTGTGAGTCCATGTTGCCCGTACTCTGTATTCCCAGATACGTGAAGATACACCTGTGCCCAAAGTGACTCGAAAGAGAAATGCCACCCACTCCCAAGTCTTCAGGCTTGTTCCCACCAGAGCTGGATAGCTGCACAAGGACTCCCCAAGTGCCCTGCTAGTGCTGGAGATTGCAGCAAGGTGTGGGAAATACTACACTTGAGGCTTGTGGAGGTCCACACCTGGTGTTCAGTTTCTGGGAGTCAGAAAGGAACTCAGGATATGTTTGCCAAGGCTCTCTGAGTCATTTTCTGTATCAGATCCTAGTTATTGGGGCAAGGACATATGACATCACCCTCCCCCCAAGAAAAAGCCCCAGTGAGTAAACTCCCACTGGCCTCTAAGCCTCATAAGCAAAGCAGTGAGGCAACATGGGAGGCAGTTCCCCTAGGAACCTGTTGTGAATCCAGAATGTAGATCAAAGTTGCAGCCAGCAGAGGAACAAGAGGACACTGTAATGTCATGACCATGTAGGGCACCCCACCAATGCTCCCTAAAACATTTTCACCATGAAATCAAGGTCTCTCTGTATCCAGATTGTTGAGTTCACTTCTGGATGAGAGAATCATGGACACAGCCTTTATTTGAGCACCTTTCCCCAAAAGTTCTGCAAATAATAGGGTGATGTCTGTGTCCCTCTTCTGGGATTTGGGTCTGGAGAGTGGCTGTGGACTGGAAAGGTGAATTTGAGAGGTGAAGAGGGTCTGTTTATCCTGCACCAGCAGCCATTCCCATAAGACTGTAACCATCTTTGGGAGTCTGGCAAAGCTGGTGGTCCAGTAATTCCAGGCAGCATCATTTTCCATAGGGCACTAGGCTATCATTAAAGGGAGATCCTGGATGAAGACACACACACACACACCCCACCTCCCAGCTCTCCAGCTTCGTCCAATCATCAGTAATATGCATGAACAACCAGAAAGCAAGTAGAGGGATATATCAGGAACTCTGATCGGCCTTCTGAGAAGCCAACATTCATTTATTTGGGGGAACATGGAGTCTTTGAGATTAGACACTGGGAAGCACACACAGTCTCAAAGACAAGATCTGCAGCACCAGTACTCTTCAGAAGTGTTGAGACAGATAGAGAGTAGCCAGGAACACAGTCCCCAGGTACACAACTACTCACAAGCCAGGCAGCCTTCAGCCTGGTACTGACTAACTACTAGGGTGGAATATGCAGTAGTTTCTGTAAACACATCCAACATCTTTGACTCCAGCAAAAATAAGTATAGCCAGTTCAGCAAGTTGTTTAATCTTCTTGGGAGCCAACAGGACCAGTTATTTTATCTCGTGCACCCAGAATTATTTGACCTGTTTTTTTTTTTCCTTTCCCTTACTCAATGAATGGTGCATAGTATATACAGAACAAATGTTTAGTGACGTCAGAAAGAGTGAAACAGTGAACCAATAAACGCTTCTAGAGGTCATTAGCCTAGAATCAGACAATGAATTCACAGCCAAATTAAACTGAGTTGTAGACCCAATTTAGAGCCATTAAGTAGAAGCACACTTTGCTGATCCAAAGATGTATGCCTTTTTATTTAATAAGAGAAATGGGTGTCCTGGTGAAACTTTCTGGAATCTAATGCCAACGGAAGTACTAAAGGCTTCTCCTCAGGAAAGTTCATCAGCTTGAAAAGCAAAACAAGGCATTTTCTCTCAACCCAGCCTTGAATTATATTAGTGAATGAACAAGAAGAAAAGTCAATAAGATAATTTGCTTTCTAAATAGAGAAAATTGCATCTTGATTTCCCTGGAACTGACCTGAACTTCAAGCTGTCTCCCATCAGCCTAACTAGCATAAAGAATACTTTCCTAGGAACATATCTGGCTTAAAAAAATCTCTTCAATATATTTATGTTCAGCTTAAATTTTTGCAAACCACTAGTTTAAACGCTGGAAAGGCCCATCTTGAATTTTTAGAGAGATACAAGTTTGTGCTGTCTGGCTTTGGAAATTTTGAAAACATATCTGTGATGGTTAGTCGCAACTGTCAACCTGATGGGATTTGGAATCATCATGAAAACAAATGCCTGGGTATACCTTTGAGGGATTTTTCTAGATTAGGTAATTGAAGAGGGAAAGTCCACCTCAAATGTGTGCTGCACCATTTCAGGGACTGGGTCGCCAGTCCTCAAAGGGAGCAGAAAGCCAGGCCCAGCACAAGGTACATTCATTTCTCTCTGCTTCCTGACTCGATGCAGTGTAACAGCAGCCTCAAGCTCCTGCTGCCATGCCTACCTCTTAGTGAAGAAAATTTTTTATTAATATTGTAAGCCAGAAGGAGCCTTTCTCTATTAAGTTGCTTTTTGTCATGGCAACAGGAAGAGTAATTAATACAATATCTTAACTAGCTGTTTCCTTAACAAATTTCCTAGAATAAATATTCCACATCAGGTTTCCCTTAGTCAGTGAACATTTGTTGAGGACCTACAATGTATAGGGCATTGTCGTAGACACAGGTGAATATAAGAAAAATGCCTGTCCTACCAGCTTTGTATTACAGTGATGGACTTAACACAAGTCTGTGTATACCCTATTTCCCAAATAAAAACGATGTGCTCTCACTACAGTAATCCATGTGTCAAATAGGTATTTAAGTTATGCATTATTGACAGCATATAAATAACACATACTACCCTAGCTCAGTCAGTCAACATAGTATGGTTGTGTGTTTTTGCAGTCTGGTGTCTAACTTGGCCAGTCCCTCTTTCCATTTGTCTAGTTCTCTCTCTGCCTTGTTCATTCCTTTTCCTTGGATCCCATCTGTCCCTAGCCAATTTACTCCTTCACTTTGATGGGGGTTGTTCACTATTATGGATTACCAGCGGCTCTTTGGGAAGAATTCTAGATTGGAAATCATTTTCACTGCACATTTTGAAAATGTTCTCCACTGTCTTCTATTCCCAGGGCAGCCTTTTTGCTGATGTTACAGGGTCATAGACATCCACCTCCCTTTCCTCACCAGGGTTCTATAGTGTCATTGTGATGTGCCTCGGTGAGGTCCATCTTCATTCTGCTCTCAATACCCAGGGAATACATGAAATCTGAAGTTTCATGCCCTCAGTAGGACATTTTCCTGTTTTCTTCAGCAATTTTCTCCCTCTCTCTCTCTCCCCCTCCCTCCCTTTCTCTTTTTCCTCATTCTTTCCTCTCTGCTCTCTCTTTCTTCTGTCATCTCTTCTCTCTCTCTGTTCCCCATCCCCTGTGTGTGTGTGTGTCTGTCTGTCTGCCCATCTGTCTCTCCCACCTTTGAAGGGAATTTCTGTTATTTAAATATATGCCTTTTAAATTTGTTGTTGCTGTCATTTTCTTTGGTTTGGTTTTGGTTTTTTGAGACAGGGTTCTCTGTTGTAGCTCTGGCTGTCCTGGAACTCACTCTGTAGGCCAGGCTGGCCTCAAACTCACAGAGATCCGCCTGCCTCTGCCACCAAAGTGCTGGGATTAAAGGCTTGCGCCACCCCTGCCCAGCTAATCATTTTCAAGAGCCTGTATTTTTTTCTCTTAATATTCCTTTTATATATTTTTTTTAATTTTCAAACAGGTTCATATATCCTAGCTCTCTGAGAGTATTAAAAAATAGGTTATTCACTCTTTCTTTGTTAGGGTTGGTCCTTGTATCTCCAGTCCTTCTTCTCTGCTGATTCATATGTAAGGGGGCAGTGAAGCCCTAAGCTGTGAGAACAGGAGCGTTGTTTGTAAGTGGACTTCAGTTTGGAGTTACACAGTTTCGACTGCGACTTTGACACATCACTGGGTAAAACCTCCAACTACCAGTCATTACAAGTCTTCTGTTCAAGTTTCTTCATCACCCATTAAGATGAGTCCTCTAATTCTTATGCAGAGCAACAGCCTGGAGGTCAAAATAGGGAGTAAACTTAAAAGCAAGGAAAAAGGAGTTGGGAATCTAATATTTGTTATGGTAATCCTCCAGTCATTTCTAGGACCCAGGACTTAGAAGGCATGACCCCACCCTATCCCCAGGGCCTGTAATCACTCTACTCTAGGCCCATTGTGTAACTGCCAACAGAGGAACCACTGCTCTGAGCCCTGAATTTTTCTAAGGCGTTTGCTTCCTCATGTCTTTTCTTACAGCAAGAATACACATCTCACATTGTTTTCTCTTTTGCCAAACCAGGTGAAAAGACTTGTAGGAAATGCAGTCTTCACAGAGCCTTCCAATCCTAGGCACCCTACCTCCGCTGTCCATCACAAGCCTCTCCCCAAGTCCAGAGAAATAAAGATGCCACCATCAAACTAACAGGAGTCACTTCTAGAGAATATTTTTAGATTTTGCTGTGTCTGCCAGAGAATGAGCAAAGCACAGTGGCCCAGGCCCAGGCTGGTCACTCTGAGAGGTAGACAGTCTCAAGTGAGTGACGTCAGGAATTACTCAGGTTAGTTCCTCTGAGATGATTAAAATTCTTTCTTGGCTCAGACTCACAAACCCAAAGTGACTTCTCCCTGTTTTGGTCTGGTCTGACAGGTAGAGATGCAGGTCCTTAAACTTCCTTGTCATCCTAATTACAGTAAAATCATCAGCGCTCTCAGATAATGGGAGTTTTTGTCAAGGTAAATTCCCAGTGTTGCTGAAATGAGCTATAAATGGAAGCACACTTTGTAAAGGCCCTCCTGGATGGGCATGTTCTCTGGGTGACTCCCAGGCACCGCCGAAGGAACATTCCTCACAGTGTGTGTGCTGAGTATGAACCCCCGTGAGCTAGCCTGTGCACCTCCACACTACTGACCTTCACTGTGCTGCTGTGGCACTCCTGCCCCATCACTTCTGGCTATTCACTTCCTTCCTCAAAGAATTTCAAAATGGTGTTTTTGAGTCTTGACAGTTTCTTCTCACCACTGTCAGTGTTTCTGCCTCTATCCCCAAGTCTAGCTGACTTCTCACCTTCTAATTCAATGCCAGCCAGAGAAGAGTAGAGTCCCTGTTGAGTAGAAGTGATCAGAACAGGTCAAAAGTGAGGGGAGATGACAGAGGCCCCTGAGTGTCTCCTCCCACCAGTGACTCTAGAGCACTCCAGTGTGTGGGCACAGAAGCCGCTCCACCACCATGGTAGCTCTTCTAGTCCTCTGCTGTGAGCAACACAAAGGAGAGTTCTAAAGAAGTGGCTACTGCAACTTCTTTCAGTGTTTCTATGATGTTGATGTGAAAGACTATGAGTTAGACAGACTAACTGGTAAGCAAACAGACAGGGAGAGGAGCTGTGGCTAGATAATAAAGGCGATGAACTTCCAAGATGGCTGGCTTCTTCCTCACCCTGATCTGAGACAAAGGCCTGGCATCTCAAAACAAAGACCTCGTGTATTATTTTCTTCTACCAGTTGGTAGCCTGCTGATGGACTAGCACAAGTTCAAGGCCTGTTCAGGACATACCTACACAACAGTTGTGGGCCACCCTATCTTTCTTTAAATTGACCAACCCTAAATTAGGGGTAGAAGATTCTTCAGAAACTTAAAAAACTCCAGCCCTCTAAAAGAGACTGAATTTTCAGCTTCTAGAGCCCCTCTGTTTTGCAGAAGGTCTTTTTCTCTGTGTGCCTACATGTGTGTGTTTCCTCACCCCCACAGAAGACTTTCTTCAACTTCCGGTTCCGTCTGTACCTGTCCTCTGTGTTCAAGACTTCTCCTCTGCTACCTGTGAAGCTCAAGATTTGTTCTGCCTTCTAGTTCTTTAACTGTCAGAGAAAAATTGAGGGGTCTCTGCCAATGTCAGGCAGAGAAGCAAATATGAAGAGATAAGAAGGAAAACCTGGTTCTGATTGACTTTATTAACCTAGATCAAGACTTGTAGGAGTCTGACACCAGGTAGTTTATGCCCAACATATTTAAGCCCAGTACAATTTGGGGGCAGGGGAAAGTTCCCTGGTGCAATATAATACCAGGCATACAAAGAACTATAATTACATCTACCAGTCTCAGGGGAGATGTCATTTCCTCCAAGAAGATAGATTCTAGAGATAGGCTACCTGTACTAGCTTAAAGGCCTAAGGAGGGGTCTGGCCTGGTCTTGGTCATATAGATAGTGTGGAGGTCATTTGAGTTATTAGCCACTTCTTGTCCTGGTTGTGGGATCTTTAACTATAGCCTTTAGCTCTAAGGGGCATTTAGACTATCAGGTATCTCCAGTCCTAGTGGTGGGAGCTTGGGGAGCCCCTGGGTGTATTGGCCATTTAGATTACCAGCCACCCCTGGTCCTAGTTGTAGAAGCTTGATATGGCCTGGCCCAACAGATAACACAGATCACCAGATTATTAACCACTTCTAACTCTGTGTCCTGGATGGAAGAACAGTTTTTGTTTGTTTGTTCTTGTTTGTTTGTTTGTTTGTTTACATCTTTCCCATTGGAAAGATAACCCTGTGTGTTTAACATTCCTGGTTTCTCTGGAGATTTGTGGGTGCAAGGACATTCATGCTGTGCTCCCAACAAAACATGAACTCAATCAAGACCCCCAGACAGTAACAAAAGTGAGCTGTGAGCTGAAGATCACCTTTAATAACAGTGCTGCCAACAGAACTTCTCTTCAGCAAGGGAAGTAAGTGTTCTGTATCCAATCCAGTAGACACTAGCCACATGTCACTCTAACATATAGCTCATGCAACTGAGAGGCTAAATTATTTATTTTATATGGTTTCAGTGAGCAAAAAATAAGTAGTGGCATGTAGCTGATGGTTAGTTTAATGGGAAGCACAGTTCTTTCTACTGCATAGAGTTGTTAAATACTCAGATCACACATCGAGACTACCTGGTACTCAAAGAAGTCTTCCTCCCACATTTATTGTATTTATTTATTGTAACTCCTGAACTTCCTTTATAAATCAGGGATAATATTATTGCCTGTTTCATAAGGCTGACATGAGGATAAAGTAAGATATAAAATGCCTGCAATACTATGCAGCTGACAGCAGGTGCTGTATAAATGATAAACATTGTATTATTTTACATTTCTTCAGAAGCAAACCCTGAGTCAAGAATTTGGAGGTAAACCATTTTCACAGGAAGTTGCACCAGTAAGGGCACAAGGAAGTGAGAAAGAGAAGGAAGACCGGCATTACAGAGTAGTAATGAGATTACTACTTTAGGAAATTGATGATGAATCCCCAGGACATCCCTTGGGCCACAGTAAAAAGCATGCCTCAGATTTGCCCCACCCATGTAATAAATTATTTATTACTAATTCCTGCCCCAGCATATCTAACCATCCTATGTGGCTAACCTTCCGTGTCCAGAGAAAATCCCCAGACAGATAGTTTAGGTGCTTTTAAGGTGAGCTACGATGCAAGTGGCAATGGTAAACAGCGGAAGAGCACCAAGACAATCTTCCATAGCTCATAATACCAAGCAACACATCTGCCACTGCCAACCCACCCTACAAATAGGTAGAATTAAAGTTCCCATCCAAAATATGCTGTGAAAGATGAGTCACTAGGTATGTGATAGGCTGCCATGGCTTCTCCCAGGTGTCAAGGTCTTTTAATGGCCTCTTAGTCCTAGACCCAGTTTCTTTTAGTACCTCTTGGATTAGCAAGCGAATACATAGAAGCTTCAAGAGCCTTCTATTCTCTCACAACAGCAGGTCAAATGTACTCTGAGGCTCTTAGTTCCAAGGGAAATAGAAAGGACACACTATTCAAATATTTAATCATGGTGGACATCTGTGGTGCTTTAAATGACAATGGCCCTCATAGCTTCATAGACTTAAATTCTTGGTCCCAGTTAATGGGACTATTTGGTAAGGGTTAGGAAGTGTGGTCTTGTTGGAGGAGGTGTGCCAAAGTGCTTATGAATCAAGATGCAAGCTCTCAGCTACTGTTACAGCACCATGCCTGCTGCCTACTGCCAAGTTCCCCACCATGATCATCATGGACAATGACCCATTGAAACTGTAGCCACAAATAAACTCTTCTATAAGTTGCTTTGGACAAAGCAAGAGAAAAGTAAATAAGACAGAATTCCAATCCTAACTTATTAGTATTCATGAATCAATTTATTGTTTATTATTGGATAGATCCTATTTTCTCAAACTTAACATTTTAGAAGTTTCCTTTGGCCAAGAAAGATAATTATAATGGGCTTATTTAATGTGCATGGGTTATCTTCTTTGGATTAAAATTAATTTTTCTTCTTTGTGTTAAATTAAGTTTTCACAAGCACTACTAAAAGAATGGAGGATTGTGGCATAATATGTTTGCCATTCACAAAACATTTAACATCGTATTAATCTGGATGCTTGGTTGATTATTAAAGAATCTTCTAAGCTAATTTAAATAGGACAAGATTGTGTACATGGTATTAGGTGCGTTTTACTCTAGTTGTGACATTTTGTCAGCATATCTGAGAATGGGAAATTTTAAAAGAAGAAAAAAATGGTCTCATTTCTGAGCCTTGGAATATAAGATCAGGTTGGAGAGGTTCCATCCTACTGAGTCATCAGAGGGCAGAGACAGAAAGGTAGGCTCACTGATACTTTGTGAAGCCTCCTTTATAAGACATGCAATCCTGCTAATAAAGGAAGAGCCCTTATTGAGGCCAGAGAGATGGCTCAGCAGCCTTCAAGACTAACAACCTAAGTTCAATTTCCAGGACCCATAAAATGGAAGAAAAGACCTAATTCCTGCAGGTTGTCTTCTAACCTCTACATGAACACCATGGCACACATACATACTTTCTGACACACACTCACACACACACATCACACACACTCACACTCACACACACAACATAAATCAAATTTTTAAAAAAAGCTCTCATGACCTAATTACCTCTTAGTGAGTCTACCTCTTAACACCATTTCAATGACAACATCTGAATTTTGTATGGAACATAGTCAAACTATGCCAGTTTCCTTATTCAGGAGAAACCAACCTCATTATGAAAATGCTCTAGTAGGAAGTCCCTGTTACTCATCTAGATCAATATCAGCCCTCAGTAATGCATGCGTATACAGAACCTCCAGCCTCCTGTGACATCATCAAGTGTGCACCTCCTCTTTCTTGAATGACGCTGAATAAAAGACCTTACATTTTACCCCCAATTCTAGCTGGAAAAAAAAAACTCGTAAATAATGTTTTTATTTTTCTAGCCTTTATAATAAGGGTTATGAGATATTTTTGGATGTGTACTAAACATGCCCAATACTGCTTCACTTGCATATTTAATGATTATCTCTAAACATCCTAAAAATAATTTTTTCTATCCAAATCTGTTTCTAATTTCTATCCATCTTGGCATATAACACAACTGATATTTCCTTTTCCTTCATCTGTGTCTACTCCATCAGGAGGACCTAATTACTCTACTTTCCTTAGCCCTCAAACACATTCCAAATCCCTACTTTTTCCTCATCTCAACTTGGGACCCAGTCTAAGCCATTGTCTTAGTTGCTGTGCTATTGCTGTGGAGCAACACCATGATCGATGCAACTCTTATGAAAGAAAGCATTTAATTGAGGACCTTCTTATAGTTTCAGAGATTGAGTCTAATTATCATCATGGTGGGCAGCATGGCAGCATGCAGACAGGTACTAGAGCAGTAGCTAAGAGCTACATTCTGATCCATAATTAGAGAGAGAGAGAGAGAGAGAAAGAGAGAGAGAGAAAGAGAGAGAGGGGGGGGGGAGGGGAAACTGACTATACCTGACATAAGGTTTTTAAACCCCAAAACCAACCCCCAGTGATGCACTTCCTCCAGCAAGACCACACCTCCTAATCATTCCAATCCTTCTCAAATAGCAACACTCCTCGATGACCAAGCATTCAAACATATGAGCCTATGGGGGCCACTCTTATTCAACTATCTCAACCACCATCACTTTCTGCATATTCAACTGTAATAGTCTCTTAACTGGTGGCCTGGCTTTGACTATTTCATTTTCCACTTAACTCTCATAGGAATCATTTAAAAGTGGACATCATATTGAGTCACTTCCAATTTGGCAATTTTCTACACAGTTAGGATAAAAATATAATTACTCATAGCTTTAAAGACTTATATGCCCCAGCTCTTGTCCATTTGTGCCATCATCCCATTCCAGTCTCCCCTCATCCATGAACGCACTCAAGCTTGTGGGTGCTTCAGCTTATCCACCATGTCCTTTCTGTCCCCAGAGCCTTTGCACTTGCCTACTGTCCTGGCCCTAAATTGTTCTCACTTGTAGTTTGCCCCTCCAATGACACATATGGCACCACTAGCATTCACTTGGTGTCTGCATTTAATCACTGATGAGTTGTCAACTTAGAGATCATTTCTATCAACCTAAAAAGGCCTTTACTGAAACTCTAAAGAATTTTCTTCAATATCATCATGACAGCAGTATATTCCCTTCCCAAGACTGATAGATCTTCAATGTTATCTCTGACAGGTAATTATTTGTTCCTTCAGCAGAATGTAAACTCCCTTCTTGAGCGTCTTGTCACCCAGAACAGTACCCAGCATAAAGGCTGGTTGATAACATCTGAAGACTGATAGAAACACAGAAATGAGTTTCAGCTGAGTGTAACAGGCAGAACCAAAGACAGCACACACAAAAGCTAGGCCTAGACTTTAAAGCATGAAGGGTTTGAACTGAGTCTTGTTTGTAAGGTAATGGCAGACTCCAGCTTGCATATGGACTACACTGGCATCAGGATAGCCACTTAGTGAAGGGAGTTCTAAAGGTTACTACCTTCTATTCATTAAGGGTCATTCTTATTCTTTTATGAGATACAACTTTGTAGAAATATAAACATTAAGTAAAGGAGTTTCACACTGCTGTATGAATGATGGCAACATGAGGCATCATTGCAGGTTGTTTACTCAAACATCTTAGCATCCTTGCCACAGCTCCCTTGAACTCACCGTGCCTGCCCAGCTTAGCCTGTGACTCACAAATACCATGTGGCAATGTCCAGAAGAGGGCACAGCCTTGACCTTCCCTTCCTTTTAAAGATCTCTGATGATCCCATGCGTTGTTTCATAATTGAGATCCTCAATTAGTCACCTCATCTCTGATCCCCACTTTTCTCTTCCAGCTAAACTCAACCTTCAGCCCACACAATGGAGATGGACAAATGAGGTAACAGTTTTCTGTGTGAGTCACTCTGGCTGATTCTGTTCAGAGAGCACTGTGGGGTGAGCAGCCAGAGCTCAGGCAAATGTTTCAGCCATCCAAGAACTGGCAAGCAGCCCAGGAGACACTCACCTGATGATGGACTTGCCGGATGAAACTTAAAGGAAATGGTTCCCAACAGCTGCAGAAAGAATCTCTTGGCTCATGCACAGTAATGCTCTTCTCAATTAAAAATGCTGTCATCACTCATCCTGTAACGTGAAATCCTCTTGCATTGTGCTCACATTTCTACAGACCTCTTACTCTGGATATTAAAGACAGGACCTTTCTGTGCAAGGGCAACATGTCTAGGCTACTGTTCCACCCAAATAGCTTATATCTTGGATAGAAATGTGTTACAGATTCTGCAAAGGAAAACACAAGGAGAGAGTTCCATAAAGCTGATTCTCTTTGTTGAGTACTCAGAGGAAGGTGGTAAGTAGTTGGAAAAGGCTGTGTTTTCAAAAAAGATTTTTGGTTATTCCCAAGAGATCCTTCCCCTTATTCCCAGAGAAATCACCCATCTCTCAGATGCCGTCAGTTGAACAGAGATTGGCAGCCAAGCAGAGGTGTTCAGAGAGATTTCCAACTAATGCAGCCAGAGGAAAGCTGCCAGAGAAGCAAGACTTCTCAGATAAGTAAATTGAAGGATATTTTAGGGATAAAAATAAATCCTTTTTGAAAATGAAAGATGAAGAGTATACACAAATTGCCCTGTTCTGAACAGTGATTTTGCCAGGGCCAACTCTGCAGACCAATGACATAAGCAAAGATGTTCTCAGACATGCTGAATGGCCTTTCCTTCTAAAGCATTTGTCCCATCCCATGACCACAGAACTTCCTGTATGGTGGTCATAATTATTTTGTTTGGTTCACAATCCTGGTGGACTTCCACTGGAACCTTTGGGTTAAGAGGAATGCTGCAGAAGGACCAGGGAAACAAATACAAATACAGAGGTTGGCAACAGAAAGCTGGGATGTCCAGAGAGGATACTGTTTCAGATTTTTAATTCCCCAAATAATCAGACTGTTAGAAACACAAGGATCAAGAATCCACAAGGGAAGAATCCACTTAAGCCTGAAGTATTTCAAATCACAGATTATAGAACTCAATACAACAACCAAACCGAAAACTGAGGGAATTATAAACTAAGAATTTCCCCTCCAAATATAGAGGGGTTAAATGTAGAATTTTTGGAGTTTGACTTGATGGTAGAGTTGAAAGGCAGCCAGTCAGTGAAGACAAAATGGACATTTTGGATTAAGTGTTCAGTCACAGGAGGGAAGAAAAGGCATTAATTTGAGCCTATACAAGACCCTGTGCCATGGGTTCTTCATTGTAATTATTGGCAATCAGTGGTCTACAAGGAGATGCTCTAAGAACCCAGTGGTAGCTGAGCAAGATAAGTAGTAATCTGGGGGCCATGGCAGCTTCAAGACCTGAAGGTAGTGGGTCAGACTGTTACAAATGTGCTATCAGATGTCATGGAATGCCATGGTAGAGCACTTGCCTGGCATGCAGTAGGTCCTACATGGAGCCTCTGCCTAAGAAGAGATAAGAGAGGGGGATGGGGGAGGAGGAAGAAGGGAAGGGTATGCTGCCTTTATGAGACAATTCTACCATTCCAGATTCACACTTAAATGGGACAAGCAAGAACTACAAGACAGACACAGAAAGTTTTTTTTCATAATCATTAAAGAATGCAGAAACAAAAAACCAAGTGACCCTGAAGGACTGAAGGGCTCACGGCTGAATTTTAGGTGACTAAGCATTCAGTCAGGAGGCTGTGTGCGTCTTATAAAATCTTGTTCCCAATTCCACCACAAATCACAACTCTTCTGTCTACCAATAAAGTAGCCTTGACCCTGAACTTGAAAATGTACTGTGCTTGTAACACGTGGGACAGGTAGCTCACAGAAGCTTCAGGACAGCTTGGCTTACTCTTTCCCAGCTTCTTTGTCATGGAGTCATTTAAATGAAGGAATAATAACGATGTAAGGCACCATTTATTACCTAAACCAGGTGCTAGTATATGTCTATTTAACTCTACAAACACCTAAGGTGAGTACTACACATGTGCAATAGTACATGTATAAACACATTTACTACTTAGTTTACTAAGTATCTTAGCAGGTACTGAACATTTTTCTTTTTTGCATAGTTAATTTTTGAAAAATAAAATTTTAAGAGAATATTTTCATATAGTGTTAATAAATAATACCTGAATGAGGGTGAATTGATAGTTTCTATTTATTGCAATAATTCTTACTGATAAGAAGTGACTCTTATAACCTGAAATACTGAGAAAATAAATTCATCAAGGTTAGTAACTAAAGGTAATATCTTAATTGGTTATAATACAGGACCCCTGACATGAAATAAAAGATCAAACAATTACTCTCCAATTTCCGGAGGTCAGTTAATGGTTATGTATACCTTGTAGGGTCTTCTCTTACCTCCTATCGTCACTAGCCCCATTCTTCCCCACAAACTAAATATGAAATGTACCTACTAAGCATAGAATCTGAGCAACAGAGTTTTCTTGAATGTATGCCAAAACTAAACAGCACCAAATTATAAAAAAGGCACACAGATCCAAATGACCTTCCCTAAGTAGGGAGATGGTTTAAATCCCAGAACAACACCAATAATGTAGTGTTTATCACGCCCTTGATAACTAGAAAACACAAAGAGCTGAAATGGTATTAGTACCTCTCAGTCCCTGTGGCCTACGTAAAGAATTTGTGTTTTTTGTTTCTCAAATTTCAGGTTCTGCTGTGGGATATCAGGGGATTCTTGTAGACAAAAAGTAGATATCTTGGGTGTTTGCAGTTCTGGGGATCAAATTCAGAGCCTTGTCATGCTAGGAGAGCATCCTACTGGTAAGCTATATCCACACCCCCCAAAAGTAGACATATGAACTGTAAGAAGGACAAGTTACTAAATGAAAAACAGCTAAAGGATAGTGACTTATTAGTTTCAAGCAGGAACATGACATGTCATAGGCTCTATGAGCATATGGCTCAATTATTTGAATATAGCTTTGAACAACACATTCAGCAGATATTTGTAAGGACCCAGAGAACTCCTAAAGAAGGGTAATTAACCATCAGACAACTTGGTTGGCATCAGAAAGAACTTTAGCCTGCCACATCCAGGAACACAGTAAGCAAACTAAGGTTTAGCACTCAAGTCAACATCTAGACATCTGAGTACATTTGGAGTGCCCCAATTTTTGTCATTGGGGTGGATATATTCCTGAATTCTAGTCGAATTTTGTACTTTATGGACTTTGCTATTCCACTATTTGATAAATCACTATTATTGTTGTGATATCAAATGTAACACGTAAACAGCACGCACTTGTTGTTTCTGTTTAGAGATGACCTCTGTGTGTTAGCCTTTATGGTCATAGAGTAAACAGAAAATTGCATCTGGTCAAAGAAAAGTCAATAAGCCTCGTAACTCAGAATGAGAATGATACAGTCGTTTAAGAGACAAGGAAAATTTGAGTGTAGGAGTAAACATTCACTAATGAAATATTCATAGAGACAGCTGTTCTCAGGACAAAGGTCCATGGAAAGTTAAAAGATCACCTTGGTGAGTTCTATTCAGAGAAAACTCTACCACGAAGAATTACAGAATAGGAGAGTAATATTCAAGATGGCATAACTACGAGAGTGAACCATGGATGCTTGTGCTAAATGAGTTGGTGAGAAAACTCCATCAATGTCTAATCTGTAGTGTGAATGGATTTTTTAAAAAACTATTTAACATGTCTTAGGGTTTCCATAGATAGTCTTTTATAGCCATTTCTGGCTTCACATATTACAGTCTCTGCTTGGACTAACATTTTCATTCAAAACCACAATATTTGGTAATGAGTAGGTGACAGGATAAATTATAAAATAATCGTGTGAGCCTAATGTTCAACTTGTCTTTAGTTAGGTGTGTTTGGAAAAGGGAAATGATGATTTCCTGACAAAATCAAGTCATTTTATAATAAATGGATGGACTGAAAAAGTGATGTATCTTCTGCATCTGTGACCGCACTTGCCTCCCCACATCTTCTGACACTCTGAATGCTGTTATAGGCTGAATGTTTGAATCATCACCCTCATTTATATATTGAAACACTAACTGTTTGGTGGTATTTGAAAATGGAACCCTTGGAAATAGATAGATTTAGGGTCGACGATGAGGGAAACACCCATGGTAACGATATTTGTGTCCTTGTAAGAAGAAAAGACATCAGAATTCTCCCTATGTCCTGATGCAAACAGTATGTATGTGAGTGCACAGAAGATGATGTACGCCTACAAGTCGAGAGAAGGGGCCCAGAATGGTACGTGCCATCTCAGCACCTTGATCTGACAGAGTTTTTCAATTTCAGGATTCACTAAAAATAAACTTCTATAACTTAAGTTGCCTACTATAGTATATTGCTATACAGTCCAAGAAGACTAAGATAAAATCATCTGCAGTGATATTACATTCATTGTTATGCCTACCCTCTCTGAATGATTTCAGTGGGGTTTTTTGCTGGCCTATATGAAAGAAGCAGATCAATCCTTAAGCACTATTCCTTGGCATGGTGAGTCAGGGTACTGTTGGGCTTAAATCCACCAATGAGTAAATGTAATACTCTTTAATGCATCTTGGAACTTGTCCAAGAGGAAGCATAAATGTCCTGGGTTCATTCATAGGTCAGGATTCGTAATCTGTCTCCAGGGTTTTTGTAAAGAGGCACATGTTTATATTCAGATTGATGACACAGCATCTCTAACCTTCCCTTAAATAGGTTTGGGACAACATACAGCATACTAAAATTCCTGTGGTGGATATATTTCCTGAAAGCTTCTTTCAGCTCACCACTCTCAGGGGCTTCACATCGTAAATCACCAGCTCTACAGAAATCCATCAAGGAGACCTAGCCTCAGATAAACGTGTAGGAACCTGTGATAGCCCTGATTATTTCCACAGACCAGTGGCAAGTTTACCCTTTCCACAAATATCTACATCCTAACATATTTCAAAATGCTCCTCACTTACTTACTGATCAAAGCAAGCCTCTGAAAACAGGTACTTGTGATAATTAATACTGCTGGTTGGCTTGATGGGATCTGGAACCAACTAAGAGACCTGCCTGTGGGTGGGCCTGTGAGGGCATCCCCAGGAAGGATTAACTGAGGGGGAGAGGCCCTCCCTCAGAGAAGAAGCACTTTTTAGCAGCAGCCTGGAGTAGTTCAAGGGAAAACAGTCCTGCTTGGCTTGCCCACTGTTGCGGTTTGGCTGATGACTGCATCTATCTTGCTGCCACTACTGCATCGCCCTTCGCTGACATCAGAACCCAATCTCTTTGGTCTTTTCACAGGGACTAAAGACCAGCAACAATCCAGGAAGCTTTTAGGATCTGGTCACCCAACTGGGACTGCTAATTATGGACTAAGCAGTTAACAAGATTTTAGCCTGTTTAGTGTGCAGATAGCCATTGTTGGATTCTCCAGCTCCTATCACATAAGCCAATCAAATAAATCCACTTTCATAACATTTATGCATTCTACTGATTTTCTTCCTCTGGATAACCTTGACTAATACAGTACTACATAATTCATTAATAATATGTCATGTTTCAGTAGCCAATGGCAGGAAAAGTTACTTATTTCTCCAAACCTTGAATCTGTTTACTGATCCCCAAACTGGATCATAATAGGCCCCTGCCTCTATTTGTAAACACTCTCAATTAAAAAAAAAATTTTGTCATGAGGGTCTGTTTAACTTTGTCAAATATCTTTCATTGCCTATCTATGATCATGTGTTTTCTGTCCTTACTGTTAACATGGTACATTACATTTATTGATCTGTATATATCAAACCACCATGCATGCCTAGAATGTAACCAACTGGTTGTCATGTATGGTATTCTTTAAAGATTTATGTTATTTTTATTTATGTGTATGTGTCTATGTCTATGTGTGTATGTACACATAATGAAGTGCCCACAGAGGCCGGAACAGGGCATCATATTCCCTAGAACTGAAGTTACAGGCAGTTTTGAGCCAGCCAGTGTGGATACTAAGAACTGAACTCTTGCCCTTTGATAAAGAAGCAAGTGCTCTTAACACACCCTCCTCCTGACAGCCACCTCTCTAGTCCCTGTGCATGACAATCTTAATGTGCTATTAACTTTGGTTGTCAGTGTTTTTGTTGTTACTGTTTTCTGTTAAACACGGTCTTGTTATATAGCCCTGGCTGACCTAGAACTCATTATATAGACCAGACTGGCTTAAAATCATGTGAGACCCACCTGTCTCTACCTCCTGAGAGCTTAAAGACCGGTGTCACCATGTTTGATGTGGTTTGCAAATATTTCATTAAGTAAATTTTCATCCCCGATTATCAAGAAAACTGGTTCGTAGGTTGTTTGTTTTTTTTTCTCTCTCTTTTTTTTTTTTTTGGGTTGTTGTTGTGGTATCTTTAACTGGCTTTCATATCAAGCTAATAGTAGCTTGATTGAATGAACTTGATAATGTTTTATGGGACAGTTTGATAAGTGTTGGTATTAGATCTTTCTTTAAAGTTTGGTAGAAGTTGGTAATGACTCCATCTGGTTCTGGTTTTTCTTTGTCTGGAGACTTTTCAATGCATCAGTGTCATTGCTTGTTATGGGTTTGTTTAAATTGTTTATATCTTCTGGCTTTAATTTTGGTTTGAAATACATGGTTTAAATATTTTTAATAATACTTTAATAATAATAATAATAATTTAATTAATAATATTTAATTTTGGTTTAAAATACATGGTTTAAAGTTTATATACTTCTCCCAAAATTTTCAACTTGTTGAAATATATTTCTGAAGCATTCTCTTATGAGTTATATTTCATGGAAATCTGCTATAACAGTTCCATTTTCAGCTCTAATTTTATTAATTTGGCTCTTCTCTATCATTCTTTTGGTTAGTTTGGCTAGGAATTTTTCAATCTTGTTAATTTTTCAAGTACCAACTCTTTGTTTGATTAATTCTATGTCTTTCTTTTTCACCCATGTATAGTATTCCTCTAAGAATTTTCTGTAGTCCTGGGTTAGCTGTCATGAATTACTTAAATTTGTGCTTTTCTTGAACAATTCTTATTTTTTCAACCTTAACAGACAGCTTAGTTCAGAACAGCAGTCGTGGTTGCCAGTTATTTGAACATGCTTCTCTGTTGCTGATGACAGACCTAGTGCTACACTGATGTTTCTACCCTAGGTGTGAGCTGCTGTCTCCCTTACAGATTGCAGCAGTGTCCCTCTGCTCTTTTGTAGGCGTGTTGACTATGACATGCTAGGGACATGCTATGACATGATCATGTCTGTTTGGGGACTAATTGCTTCCTGTGTTTAAATGTCTATTTCTTTCTTTAGGTTTGGGAAATTCTCAACTATAATTTCACTGAATATGTTGTGAAAATCTAATTTGACTGTATTTCACCTCCTTCTTTTATTCCATGGATTCTTGGGTTTGGTATCTTGGCCTTTTCTCAGACTTCTTGGCAATTCGGATCATTCTTAGTAACTTTCTTTATGTGTCTATATGTGTCATTGTCTTTACCTTGCCCTCCCATCCTCAGAATTTCTTCTTGTATTTGGTCTTGTCTGTGTCTTTTTATGTTTCCTACCATGTTTTTATTTGATTGCTTAATTCTTTCCTTTCTAGAATTTTCCTTTGTTTTTTCAGTGTCTGAATTTCTCTTCCACGTTTTTAATTTTTTTCCTTCATGTTACTAATTCTTTTACCCATTTTAATAACTTTCTTCTCTAAATCTTGAACTGATAACATTCTTGTCTAGGTTCTCCTGGGTGGTTTGTGTGTGTGTGTGTGTGTGTGTGTGTGTGTGTGTGTGTGTATGTTGTTGTTTGTTTGTTTTCTTGTTTGTTTGTTTTTTAGTCCTCTATTTGGTCTTTGATCTCTTTTGGAATCTAGCATTTCTACTCCCTTATCATCTTCAGTCTCTGGAAGCAGTTGGCTTGTTAGAGTGTCATAAAGTGGAATGCCATCTCATGTATTTTGAGTTCCCTTGTTGTGTATGTGTCCTCTCTCTTTGTTTTATTTTATGGGAGTCATCCTGGTCAGTTGCATTTACATTCAAAGGGTCAGTCAACTACAACACCCTCTAATGACTTAGCAGCAGTTCCATTGTGAGCTGCAGAAGGTACTTGTACTTTTCACAGAAATTCCCTATAGGGTGTGGAGACAGAGGCAGTAGAGGGCTGGTTGAGTAGAATGCAGTTAGCAGTTTTATGGGATGTTTTAGTCTAAGGATATCAATTCATTCAAATAGTAAAATGAAGGATCAGGAGAAGGAGACAAAAAGGTAGAGAGCAGTCAGTGGTCATGACCTGTGGGTAGCAACAACTCTTTCATAGAAGTCATCTAAGACATCTTCATATCAGATATTTATATTATGATTAATAACAGTTATGAAGTAGAAATGAAAATAACTTTATGGTTGGGGGTCACCACAACACAAGGAACTGTACTAAAGGGTCTCAGTGTTAGGAAGACTGAGAACCACTGGTGTAGAATAATGACGACATATATGTGGGCTAGAGGTTTGAAAAGCCATACAGAAATACCTTATATCAGATTTAGAGAAAAGACAGACAGATGAGCCTTTTCCAATGAGATACAGCATACTAATTGAACACTTCAAGTACAAAAGTACACTTAATATATATACTAAAAGATTTTAAAGATATATATGACACAAAAATTGAAAATAAAAATAAGTTAAAGATTAAAAATGTAAGCATTACAAGAACAATAAAATGAAATCGACATTATGTTCTCAGTCAATGCTTCTTCCTGGTTAGGGAGGACCCATGCCCCCTCTATCTATCTGTGTGTCAGGGAACTGCACCAAGTACCATCACACACTTCCTGTGATCTTCATAGCTCTAGGTGGGGATGTTGGGAATCTCTGAGCTTCAGAGATTCAGCTCTTTCCTGAAGTCCCACGGATCTCTGGTTCCACAAGGGAAAGCAGCTATCCACAGACTGTGAACTCCTGTTTATTTCCCAGCCTTCGGATCCTGTGTGTTGTTTTCAATCAGAGAACCACTGCCCTCTGCTGGCAAATTCAGACCCAACCTGGCCTATACATAGCAATATAAACTCCCTCCTGAGCCTCGTCAGTAACCGGAACCTCACTGAGTTCAGAATTCAGGTGATCCTCAACACCCGCAAGACTGTTGGACCAGATCTAGTGATGCATGAGGCAGGAAAATAAGGATTTTAAGCCTAGGCTGATCCGCATGAGAAACCATCTAATAAGAGAAGCATCCCACCTCAGAATCACTCTTCAGCCGATTTCAGACGAGTATCATTTGTCTATGGCAAGCCAGAAAGTAAATAAGCATCAGTTCATTCTCTCAAGCCATGGGACAAACTGATGTCAGCATGCAGTTGTCACCGAGAGGCAAGACTAGGGGTGACTTTTTATTTTCATATTTATTCTTCTCTGTGTTTTATAATTTTCACACAAAAATATATAAGAAAAACTTCAACAGTAAAATAATTTTCTTGTTGCAAACAAACATCCTCCTTTGCCTAGGTGTTCAAAATGCATCTCCACACTCATGACTTCTGTTTCTGGAAAACAAATCAACTGTTTTCAAGACCCATCTTACTTTGAAAGGAAATTCATGTTAAGATAAGAATAAAGGGCAGTGCAGGGTTCAGCTGAACGCCCTTCTCTTGCTGGACTCTCTGACTGAGATCTGCATCCTCAGTCAGGTGAGGGCTCTAAATGCTGAGAGCGTACAAAAAGACAGATGCAGCCTGGTGGTGCGGACTCTCAACCTGGCAAAGCTATGTGCGGCATTACTTGCTCATTGATTTCAGGAGTCAATACTTACCAAAAGGCTAGAGAGCAACTATTTTAGCCGTTGCAGACTACATGACCTTTCTCACAAGTCTTTTTCACTACAGCATGAAGGCAGCCACTTGTCAACATAAATGAACTTTTGTCTGTTCCCATAAAGCTTTATTTATAACTGTTGGACTTCCATAATCAACTTAAGAGAAGAGAGGTTTATGCTGGTTCTGTTTCTGCAGTTCTGGCGCATGTCTGGTATCGTCTGTTGTTTTGGGACCTGTAGCAAAGCAGAGCAGCACAGTGGGGAGGCTGTGGTAGTTCCACTACTTACCATTTGGTGACAAAGAAGCAGAGAGAGAGAGAGAGAGAGGAAGGGCCAGGGTCCCAGTCACCCCACTAAGTACATTACACACCAGTACGTTTTTTAGTTGTCTTCACCTCCTAAAAGCCCCACTGCCCCCTAATAGCAGTACCGGCTAGGAGCCAAAATGTTAACACACGGGCCTTTGGTTTGGGCATTTAAAACTATAATCTATAGATACTGTAATCCAAACCTTGTATTTTTTTTAAATGTGTGATAAAATATCATGCATTTAAATTTTTATTTTCTAGCCCTTAAAAATATAAAAAGAGAACAGTTTTCTACCAGGGATCCATAGCCACCACTCTAGGCCAGGACTCAAGTAAGTAACCTTTAGCCTCCTTCCTGTCCTGCATTCCCATCTCTCCAGACAGACATTAGTCCTGCTCCCACCCACCTGGCCCACCTGTCTAAGCCTCTCCACGCCCACCTCCATCCCTTTGGAATTTGGTGTGGACCCGTGGTCACCCTGGCTCTTCCCCACTGCCCCTTTCACCCTTCCTTCTGGCCCATCTCCAGTCCCTTCTGACTCCCCACTAACACCCAGAACACCTGCTGACAAAAGGAAAAGCAGTTTTTGCCATTGGTGTGTCACTAGGTACCTCAACCACACTCCAGGGTAGGCCCCATGTCCAGGAGTAGTTGACAAATATGAAATGAACTCCATGGGGCCTTTTTGTATGAGTCTTACTGTTTTTGTTTGTCTTATTGGTGTTTTTGTTTGTTTTGACTGTCATTATTGTTTTAGGGGCCTGAGAGAGAGAAAATGAATGAGTAAATTTGGATTGGTAGAAAGGTAGGAAAGATCTGGGAGGAGTTTGAGAGGAGAAATAATATGATCAAAATGTATTGTGAGACTATACATATATATATATATATATATATATATACTCTTTTTAGTTTTTAGTTTATCTTTTTATCTTTTAGTTTATCTTTTTGTTGTTGTTGTTTTTCTTTGTTCTGCTTTTTCGAGACAAGGTTTCTCTGTTGTAACTCTGGCTGTCCTGGAACTCACTCTGTAGACCAGGCTAGCCTCAACTCAGAGAGATCCACTTGCCTGCCTCTGCCTCCCAAGTGCTGGGATTAAAGGTGTGTGCCTCTACCGGCCTGCTTAGTTTGTCTTTTTTTTATCTTTATATTTTAGTTTATCTTTTTTTGTTTACATATATAAACCACAAAAAAATATATATATACACACACACACATACACACATACATGCACACATAGATACACATATATATATTGTGTGTGTGCATATATAGATATAGATATATTTCTTAGTTCACAGGCCATGTAGAAACAGGCAGCAGGTAGATGTAGCCCATGAACACTATCTATTCATCTATCTATCCATCTATATGTGTATATATTCATCTATTCATCCATCTATCTAGCCACATATCTGTCATCTTCTTTTAGAGTTGAAAAAGTAGACTTTTAATTCTCAGTTAATTTATTAGTTCATTAGAAATTCCATATCTGTTTTGATTATATTCACCTTTTCTCCCCCAACTCTTTCCAGATCCATGCCCCTTCCCTTCTCATCTAATTTTGTGTCCTTTTCCCCATCATGGCCAGTTTGTACTGCCCAACTATTCTTGGATATATGGCCTTCCATTGGAGCATAGTCAACTTCTCAGGGGCTATACTTGTAGAGAAAATTGATTCTTCCTTTCCTATCAGCTAAAAATTGCCAATAGCTCCTCAACTAGGGGTGGAACTTCATGCCAACTCCCCTCTCCATGCTAAAATTTGTTTTAGTTTGTGTTTGGCAGGTCTTATGCATGCTGTCACCACTGCTGTGTCCTCACATGTGCAGCAGCCCTGATGATTCAGAAGACACTGTTTCCTTCTGGCTCTTATACTCTTTCACTTTCTCTTCTGCAGTGATTCCTGAGCATTGGGAGGGAGGATATATGTTCCACTTAGGGCTAAGCATTCTTTAGGGTCTTATTCTTTGCAACTTGGCTGGTTACAAATCTCTGTGTTGGTCATCATTTACTGCAAACAGAAGCTTTTCTGATGAGAGGTAAGATGTGCCTTAATCTAAGGATATAATGATGTCATTAGGAGTTTGTTTAATATTTTGTCCACTTAGCAGAGTAATAGTAGGTTCTCCCCTAGGGCCTATAACCTATGTGGCCATAGGTTTGCAGCCCAATAATGGTGCCAGTGTAGGTTCAATCTTGTAGAACAGGCCTCAGTCAATGAAAGGGGATTGGTGACTCCCATGCTGTTTGTGCCACTATCGCACTAATGGGTATGTCTTGACAGGCCAGTCATTATTGTAGCTCAGAGGGTTCATAGCTCAGTATGACTAATACTTAACTTTTCTCCTTCAGTAGCATGCATAGCACCTTCCAGCATTATGAAAGCTAACAAGCAGAGATGAAGTTTCTAGGTCAGTACCAACTTGACACCTCCATGTTCTATGACTCAAGATCCCCAAACATTATAGACTATTGCCACAGCTCCTGGTTACCCTCTATAATTCAGTGGTAAGATGTTACTGCTGAAAACTCTCAATTAATTTTTCAATACGTTTTCCTTATAAACTATAATTCTGTTGCTTTCAGAGACATACCAATACCATTGCTATCATTCTTGTTATACATGCACTATGATTGCATCTGCATATTTGTAATTTTTGCATGATTACATATTATTGACTATCAAAAATATTTTATTAATTTTGATATTTAATACTCCATCAAATAAAGTACTAGGTAGTGATCTTTTACATAGAAGTTAGGAGTAATGCCTGCTATGCATGCTGTGGTATAGAAAAGTGTGAATATGAAATGGTCTAACAAGAACACCCCCTAGTGGCAACAGCCATGCCAGATACTCAAGAAAGAAATGGGCAAAACTAATTCCCTGTGTGACTAGAGCAAATGCAGAATGCAACACAAATACAGAAGACAGACTGTCAAATCAGAGAGGGACAGGAAGCAACAGGTCCTGGTGAATGCAAAGATAGGTCATTCCTGGGGCAATTCAAAATTATACTTTGAAAAGTATATGGAGGTAACAATATTCCTTAGAAGTACAAGTCTAATAAATATCAACCTCTAGTGAACTCTGAGCAGGTCTATAAGCAGATTAAGAAGTAATGCCTTAATAAAAGGAAGAAAGCCAGCCAGGGAAAGAGTAGGCATGACTAACATGTTTTGAGAGGTAGTACACTGCAGTATTTTATGTTTATGGACTTTGGAGTCAGGGTACCTGGGCTTGAACTCTAACTTGGCAAACTGCTAGCTATATGACAACCTTCCAGTCATCTTTAAGCCTTTAGGAAGAACCTGCACTGAAGGATCCCAGAGGTGATACAAGAATTATGGGATTGGTATGATGGCTCAGTGGGTAAATGTACTTGTTTCCAAGCTTCCTGGATCCCACAAGGTAACAGGAAGAGAATCAAATCCCCCCTCACACATACACTTAAATAAATAAGTAAACATTAACATATTGTAACATTATCGTAACATAAGTAACATTAACATTTCAACATTAACATATTGTTCTTTGAACAGTGCTTGGCACAAAGTAGAGGTTTATATAGCCAGTCACTACTCCTATAACATAAACTTCCTATTTTGAATTATTTTATTCCAGGTACAATGTAAAATTCATGAGAGAGACTTACTCATTTGATTCTCACAATACTATGAGCTGTGTGATTATTTCCTGGTTTGTGAATGACAATCTTGAAGCACCAGGCACACAGAAAAGACATGAAGCCCCCACTTGAGCCCAGGAAATCACATTATGTATCCGTGTTTATTATTACCCCCTCGTTGAAGTAGAAAAGAGTGGCTAAAGATGACCATGACCAGAAAAGAGAGACTCCATTTGGGCCCTTCTACCTTAAGTGTTAACTCAGCAGCTCTACATGGCTGCCCAATAGGTCTTGTAAACATAATAGATTAACAATAAGTTCACAGTTTCTCCAAAACCTGTTTCCCTCCATAGTCTTCCCCATATTATTTCATGATGACTCCATCTTTTCAATTATTCAGCCCCAAATCTTGGCACCATATTGGATTTCTCTTTCTCTCCATTGTACACCCAAAATTGTTATATCGGGCTGTCTTCTAAATATGACCCAAATCCACCATGACTCATCATGTCCCAACATGTTCCCAGCACCCTCACTATTTTCTGTTTGTATTTCTGCAGTAACCTCTTGCCTGTCCCCATATACCAACTCTCACCACCCTCTAGGGCTCCTCAAAAGTCTTTTCTTGGTATAGTAGTCAGGGTTTCCTAATAGCCCGACTGACTCTCCCCTGGTAGCATGTATCATTGTTTCACTCTATGAATTTCACTTATTTGGCTTTTAATGTCTACCTCTTCTACTAAAAGTTTCATGAGGGCAAGAATTTATATTCTGTGTGCTACTGAAGTGCAGAGTATGCCAGGTTATTTCTGTGCTCAAACTCCTAAAGTCTAACCTTGTCCTCAGAGTAAATTTTAACATCTTTGCCAGCACACACAGCTATTCCACCTCTGGCTTGTATACTCGTGCTCATTCTACCTGGGACCCTTCTCCAGATAGCCTAAGCCGTGATCCTCCCTCCTTCATTCCTTTCTTGCTCTGAGAGCACCTTCTTTAGCCACCTAATCCAAAATAAAACCCCATTCCATTTATATATACTAGCTTTTCCTCTACTATATCATTTCCTTTTGCAACATTCACCACTGTATACATTTTCTATTTATAAACACTTCCATATTTTATTTACTTTTACTATTTATGGTCTGGTCTGACATCTCTGCCATAGTTCCTACGGCAGCAAAACCTTCAGTCTGTTTTATGCACTATTATGGTTTCATTGCCTAAGAAAGTCTCTAGCACAACATAGGTGCTCAGTAAATATTGAGTAGAAAATATACAAAATAAATGTACAAATAAATGTGTAAATAAAATAATAAATCAATCAATGGACAAAGAAATGGAAATGAATAGCATAATCTCATTCTATAATTGTCATGATTATAGATTAACACTAGAAATAAATCAAGCTGTCAATCATCAGGTGGAGGGATGTAGTTCTGAGGTAGAGAACTTACCAGGTATGTACAAGGAAGGCCCTATATTGATTTCCAGTACCATAAAAAATGTCAGTCATCTTTGTTAAATGACTGAAGAAAGTGACTTAAACCAGAGGCCAAATGAGGCTTCTACTGAATTGAAAATGAATTGACCTGACTCATCACAGATAAAGGAACCAAACCCCAGAAACCCAGGCAGTTTATATCAGCCAGCATTCAACATCCTTCCTTACTCCTTATTATCTGAAAGTCTAAGAGAGGCGAGACTATTTTCTATTGTAGTGACCCTGATTCTACTAAAGGAGTCTGACTGCAGCCATATTCTCCCAAATAGCATCATCAAACATCATTCTGCTATAGCAAGGAGCAAGTAGAAAATGGGAGAGAAAGTGGTTGAAACTCTAACCCTAGAACTTCCCTAAAAAGATTCCCAACAAATTACAAATTCAATTTAAAGTAATAACAAAAGTAAAAGTAATAAACATGTTGCATATGGAATTCAGCTATATTTCCCTGTTTTACCACATGAGCTCAGTTATTTTCAGTTCACCTTTTTATGATTCTATAATACTTGATTAAGTAATGCTCCCAGACATCATTAGAAATAGATTCCTTACTGACTAGATCCAAATAATAATTGCAGTCAAGATGTTGTTCTCTAAAATAAATAATAAGAAAAATAACATCATGAAATATTTTTAATTAAGCATTTACTATATGCCAGACATCATTCTAAAGTTTTTGTAAATTGAATTATTCAAACCTCATTGGGACTCTGAGAAGTCAAGGCACTTATCCAAAGATGTATAGTTAGTAAACAATGATCATAAACTCCAGCCAATGCTGTTGTGTGCCAAAGTCTGTAGCACTAACTCCTTTAAATTGCCACTAGCCTCAACACAAGGTAAGCGATTTACATAGCTCTCTGTTAGCCAGGATTTCTTCTATGTGAATAACTACATGTTTCATACACATTCTTACCAAATGTTACTACCTAACCCAATAAAGCACCAGACCTTGTTGTAAATTAGGTGATTCTACAAATTAAGAAGTGCAACAGACTAGAACATATTCAACAAAGGCAACAAAGATAAGATTTAAGGAAAGATTGGAGAGAGGGAGACTAAAGCACCGTCCTGAGTAATTGATATGCATTTGTTTGAAATAGGGTAAGTTTAGTATGCACTTCTTGTTCACAACAAGCTGAGCAATTATGATTTGAAATTTTAAGTAAGTTCATTTCAAAGAATGGTTTTTAATCATATGCTTAGAAATTAAGCATCCTACTTCTTGAAGTATCTCATCAAAGGCTGAGATGGATGTTAGAGGAAGAACAAGATTTTCCTTAGGTAAGACATGTGTCTCCCTCAGAGGCTCCCAAACCTACCCGTCACTTCATTTCCCTGATCAGTGCTGAATGAGAAAATTAAAACTAAATTCCTCAAAACATTTTTTGTATTCATTTGAGCAGACTATATTTTGAGATGACATTCTACCCAACTTGCACATATTTAACATGGTTATGATCACTTTAGTTGTTTTTCTGTTTATTTAGTAGCCTTATTCAGGAAATAAAAGTGACATTACTTGGTAAGGAACTTACAGATAACGTTTGTTACAGTCTATATAGGCCAAAACACTAATAATCAGTAAGCTAGATAATAATCTAAAGATTTTTCCATTGAGTCTTTAAGAATGGGTAACTGGATAATAATCAAGACGGACTAACAATCACGTTCTATATGCCCTGGGGATGATATGTGTCATAGGTTTTTATATCTGTCATCTCATTTAATTCTCACAACTTGGTTAATTATCACATTCTCTACTGTGACAGAATACTTAAGTCATGAGTTTAAGGCTACATGACTGGCATACGATGGAGTAAGAATTGAAATCCAGACTGTTGGCCTCTAGAACCAGACCTCTGGGTTATTATACTAAAGTGATCTTAATTTTGAAAATCATAAAAGATGAAAAATTAGAGATGCTAAATATGTTCCTTCATCTTCAGAAATCTGAAACAGAACAGAAAGTATGTGATTACTAGAAAGGCAATAGTCAGTAAAGAGCAGACAGTGAGGAGAGTCCAGGTGAAACTGAGAGTGTGAACTTTACATGTGTAAGGAAAATGAAGGACTCTAACATCAGCTAATAGACAACATAGTAGGGTGAGAGCAGAATCTGCCTCCGTGTGTAAGCAAAGGAGGAAAGAAAGCTTCAGTAAACTCCATAGGCACACAGTCAAGAACTCTAAAATATAGTTTAAAGTGTGATCTATAATCCATGCAGCAAGCAGATGCTGAAGAAATGGATTACTGAGCTTTTTCTTCACTAGGGAGAAGAAGAAGGCCCTACATTTTAGTGTCTCCAAGCCTTAAGGGCTTCTCTTTGTTGGATAAATAAACAACCATCCTGAGAATCAGTGTGGGATCAGAAACCGATGTGACTTGAATGCAGACCTGGGTGGGTCTGTATGTTAGGAAATTCATGCTACACTACAGAAGGAAGCAGAGGAATTACCATTCTAGAAACGAACTTAACATCTGAGAAGACAAGACTAGCTGTATGTAAATGTGAGCAAGATGGTTGAACAGAAGGACTGACTGGGTGAGAGTAATCAGAATCACTCAATACCTAGACATCACCCATCCAGGAAAGATCACTCTGCTCTGACTGATTTCTTAGAGTGGCAGAAGCATTAGCAGGAATATAGCCATTTCTTGAGTATTTCTCGGCAGGACATGCTTTACAAACCTCTAGCCAAAATAACCCAAAGAAAACACTAGAGTTGATAAAATATTATTATACAAACCATTGGAACCTATGTGATCATTAGGGAATATTCTGAAAAATTATGTTCCAACAGATTTAAAAACCTAGAAGAAATTGTTATATTCCCCAAACATGACATACCAATATTGAATCAAAGTTGAATGAGAAGTACATATATATATATATATATATATTTATATATATATATATCAATGAGAATGAAGCAAAAATATTCTCCCTACAAATATTACACAAGGATCAGATGGATTTACAGCTCAATTCTACCATATCTCTAAAAACCTAACACTAATATCTCTCAAACTACTCTGTAGCATAGAAAATAGAGGATACTTTCCAACTCTTATATGAAGATAGTGTTACCCAAATATCCAGCCCAGATAAAGGATATGGCAAAAGCAAAAGAAAATTATAGAGAAATGTCCTTGGTGAACAAACAGAAAAATCCTCAATAAAACACCACAGTAAAACTTAACAACACTCAAAAATATCATACACAATGATCAAGTTGGTTTCATATCAGTAATGCAAAGATAATTCAACATATGCAAATCACAATAAATTTAATGGAGCAAATAAATAGGTTTAAGGACAAAAACCATAAGATCATTTCAATAAAGACAGAAAAAGGCTGTGACAAAATTCAATAGTGATTTCTGAGAAAAGCATGGAAGAAACTAAAAACAGAAATACCACTCCTTGGAGCTGAAGCAATGGTTCAGAGCTCAGAGAATTTGCTGCTTTTAGAGAGGAGCCGGGCTCAGTTTTCAGCACCTGCTTGGCAGCTCCCAAGCATCTCTTCCCCTCAGCTTCAGGAGATTGATGCCCTTTTCTGGTCTCCACAGATACCTATGGTACACATATATGCATACAGGCACTCTCTCACACACACATAAAAATAAATAAAACTTTTTTAAAATTTACAAATGCCATTCCTCAACATAATAAAAAGTATAGTTGATAAACTCATAGCCAGTGTTGCACTAAATAGGAAAAAACTGAAAGCATATTATCTAAAATATGATTAAGACAAGGATGTACACTCACACTACTCTTGCTCAATACAGGGCTTGAAATCTTGCTATAACAATAAGATAAGAAAAAAAGAGGGATATAAATGCAAAATTAAAAGTAAAATTCCCCCTGTTTGCAAGTGGTATATCCTATTCATAAAAGAACCTAGAGATTTCACCAGAAAATACTTAGATACAATAGTTTTAGCATGTTAGCAGGATGCAAAGCTATTTTTATAAAAATCAGTAGCTTTTCTGTATAACCATAAAATCACTGGAAAAATAATTCAGAAATCAATCCCATTCCCAATCACATAAAGAATATCTAGGCATAAATTTAAAATTTAAGATGACATTAAAGATGGAAAATCCCAGGCAGCTGTGGCATATACCTTTAATCCCAGCACTCAGGAGGCAGAGGCAGGGGGATCTTTGTGAATTTGAGGCCAGCCTGGTTTTCAGACAGAGTTTCAGGACAGTCTGCATTTACAACAGAGAAATCTTGTCTCAAAAAAACCAAGGGGTGGGGGGACTATCCAAAAACTCATGTGGAAACACAAATTTCCTGAATAGTCAAAATAATTGAGCTGGAGATGTCACAATCTATGGCTCCAAGCTACATTACATAGACATAGTAACAAAAACAGTATGGTATTGGCACACACACACACACACACACACACACACATGAATGCAGACCAAAGAATAAAGATCCCACATTAAGCCCAAAGAACTACATCCACCCAATTCTTACTAAGCAGATTAAATACATACACTGGAATAAAAGACAACGCCCTTAACAAATGGTTCTGGGAAATTTCAATATCAACATGTAGAAGACTGAAGCTAGATCCCTACCTTTCACCATGTACAAAAATCAACTCATAATGAACTAAATACTTTAAGGCAGGGGAATCATATCAAAACATAAGCATAAGAAAGAGTGTTCTGAATTGGACTCCTAAAACTCAGAAAATATGATCATGTACCAATAAACTGCATTGCATTAAACTTCAAGGTTTCTACAAAAAAAGAGGAGCTGGAAAGATTGTAAGAGCTACAGAATTAGGGATTTTGCTGTGAGATTGTGTCTCCTAGTAATGTCAGAAGCTACATCTACACAGTCTTTCCAATATGACTGCTGAAGCATGAGTTGAACAAGGACAACAGACATGCCAAAGTGGAGAGGATGAGATGGGGAAGTCCAAGAGGCCTCACCTCACACAAAGGTCAGGCAACTAAGGAATGCTGAGAGCGGGAGATATCGTCTTCCCCAGGGAAGAGCACACTATATGGTCCAACTATACCATTTTTGTGTATACATCCAAAAGAATACAAGGAAGCTTATCAGAGAGATATTTGCATATGGATGTTTATCACTGCACTGGTCTTAAGAACCAACCTATGGAATCAGTCTGGGTGTCCAACAACAGGTGAATGGAAAAAGAAAGTGTGATAAATACCCATATGGTGGTGTTTTATTCATCCATAAAGAAGAATTAAATTGCCATCTGCAGGAAAATAGATAGAATTGGAATGCATCACATTAAGCAAAATAAGCTAGATTTACAAAGAAAAATAGAAAAACATTGTATGTTTATTCCCACATGTGAAATTTAGAGGGGAAAGACATGAAAGTAAAGAAGTACTATTGCTAATGTGTAGCAGGTGAAGGCAAGAGATGGTGTAGGAGGAAGGCTGGTAGGGTAAAAATGATCAAAGTATGATAAATATGTATGAAAATGTCATTATGAAATTCATTACTTTGAGCTGGGTGATGGTGGCGCACACATATAATCCCAGCACTCAGGAGGCAGAGGCAGGCAGATATCTGTGAGTTTGAGGCCAGTCTGGTCTACAGAGTGAGTTCCAGGACAGCAAGAGTTACAAAAGAGAAACCCAGTCCCAAAAAATAAAATAAAATAAAAATAAATTTTTAAAAATGAAATTCATTACTTTGAACGATTCATATATGCTATTTAAAAATCAACGGTTCTTTCTCAATCAAACAGGCAAGGAAAGGAAAGGAAATATATCAGTTAAGAACACAAAGTTTGGGGCTGGAAAGATGGCTCAGAGATTAAGAGCACTGGCTGCTCTTCCAGAGGACCCTGGTTCAATTCCCAGCACCCACGTGACATCTCACAACTGTCTGTATCTCCAGTTCCAACACCTGCACACCAATGCACATAAAATAAACTTAAATTATACACACACACACACATATCCAAAAACAAAACAAAACAGAGTGAGACAAGTAAGCAGTTGGCAGCCTCATTCCAAGAGGAATTTACAAACCAAGAGGACCTGATGGGTCTGGCAATTGGGACTCATGACGCCAACATCCAGCTAGCCTGACGAGTGCCAGGAGTGTCTGCCTTAGAGTTGGGTGAAGAGACTTGTACGTTCTGTATCTAAGAGAAGACACCTGAGGCATTTTCTGAGGACTCTGTACAAGTGCCCAGGAACCTCATTGGCAAAGTGATTGAAAGAACGGGAAAGTGATCCAGGAGATTGTGGATAAGTCTGATGTGGTGAGCGTTCATTGGACAGTGATAATGACAAGAAGAACCCCCCCCGGGAGGAGGGTTCTCTTCATATTTGTTGGCACCTGAGAGAGTATCAGCAATGTCCAGACACTGCTGGAGTATCTATCACCTCTCCTACCTGCAGGAGGTTGAACAGCTTCAACTGGAGGACAGCTTCAGCAGATTGGGCTGGGCTTCTGCCCTCCTGGGAGTGGATGGGGTGGCAGTGGTGGTGGAAGTGACAAGGCTGGTAGTACCACAGATGAGAGCTCTTCCTTTTCCCTGAACACCCTGCACACTACACGAACCTATGGGGCCGGGGCTGGAGGGCTGGTGGTCCTGCCTATGGCCCCAGCTCAGACCCATTCACGGCTTCTGAGACAGAGTCAGAAAAGAGAGGGGAGCCTAATCGATCAGGACCTGGTGACTGAGACCCCCCAACATGTGGAGAAGAAAGCCAGAGGTGGCCAACTGGGGGCCGGGGAAGGGGATCCCCACTTGTTCCCCAGCCTACCTCAAGATACAACTCATCATCTATTTGCTCAGTACTAAAGGATCCAGACAGTAACCTTTACAGATATTGGACACATCTGAACCAGAGTTCCTGGTTGATTCAGAGCCTGGTGAACCCTCTCAAGCAAGTGCCCATCATTGTAGCTACACCGCTGCCATACTGATGAAGACAGTACTGTCATGGATAGAGGCCTGAAGACTGATGGTCCTAACAGGACAGAGAATGGCCTGGAAGATAAATCAGAACCCCAGAAACGTAGTCACAGCCTCCACAGCAGCAATCGTGGTAGTGGAGCTGATGGGTCCTTTGGCAGAAATGTCAACCAGTGACTGTGGTAGACAATATCTCACAGGCAGAATCTCAGAGCTGCCAGCGGACTCCTCTGGAAAGCACGAAACTCTGAGGATTCTCTTTCAGGAAAGAAAAGTGACTGTCAGCAAGCTTCCCAGGAGCCCCTTGGAGAACAGGGAGCTCTCTGCCCACTTGGAGTTGGATAGTTTGGTGACTGGGGTTTCGTAAAACCTCCAGCCCACACCCCTCCTTTCTCCATCTCACTTGCAACCCACCACCATGGCCCTCATGGGCCCAACTGACCTGCCACAGCTGTTCTTATCTATGGGGGAGGGGTGTGGCATAGCAGCTTGGGTCCCCTCCCAACCTCCAAGAGCTAGAAGAGGGGTGTGTAACAAGGTCATACCTCCCTCCCTCTTGCCTGTCCCACCCCCAGGTTGAGGGGAGCCGCCGCTTTTCTACTAGACTGGATGTGCCTTTATCTGCTAATGCCCCGACCTCTGAACACCCCCATTCTCTGCCTATTGATGGGGGTGCTCCTTGACCCACCCAAATTTAACAGTTCAAGGGGGCTCCCCTGCTATCCTCCCTCCCATCCTGTACCCCCCATTTCTGGGTCCTCATCAATGTGGAAGATGGTGATAGTGGGGGTATTTGGGTGGGAGGTATGGGGAAGGTTTAGGAGTAGAATCAGAGGTGTGCATGAAAGGGATGGTGACAAGGTTCCTAGAGAATTAGGGGAAATAACCTTGCCTGGTGGATAGGAAGGCATATTTATTTTTCACTGTACAGCAGTTAAAAAGAGAATAAAAATATACAAATGGAAAAAACACAAAGTTTCCTAAGTTGATAAAGAATTTCTACTCATAAAAACATTATGCTTAATTATAAAACATTAGAAGCATTCTCACTTATACCAGGAACAAGTGACACAACTATTCAAAATCATAAATAATATATGAATGCAAGAAAAATAAAAGGGATAGATACTGGGAAGCAGGAAATGAAGTGTCATGTGGTGTACACTCCTGCCTACAAGAGAATCAAATGTAAACTACCAATATGAGTGAGAGCTAAAGAGGTCCAGATAAAAGACTAATGACTTTTCTATTTGGCAACAAAAAAGACTTACAAATCTTAGTTCCAGCCCCATCACTGACTCATAATTTCCATCCTTTTTTGAGGCTCAATTTCCCTGCCTTTAATGAATCTCTCTCCGGCTTTGATACTGTCTCTTTTGTGTGCTGACATTATCCATACCCGATCAGGTCCCTTTATGACTCCTGTGTAAGAATGGAGGGCTAGAATCAGCTGGAGTGGGGCTGGTTTCTTTGCTCACAGTCACTGGGACACAGAGGTTATCTTTACAAAGGTTCCAAGACTCTCCCTCATTTTTCTTAGCGAAATGATCAGCCTTATTGTTAACTTCATGGCAAAACTATCAAAGGATTAGTATTACATTGTGATTCTAATGGTTTAAGAGAGACAGATCACTGTATAGACTGAGAAACCCTGAGGATGATTTAATAGGGTTCTTATTTTCTTTAATAGTGAGGCATGTCTTTTTCTTTCTGAGGAGCTCTACCCTTCCTTGGAACAGACACCAATCAATGGCAGTTCTTACTCTTCCCCAGAATAGCAACAAAACTGAGTCAGACAACAGCATGTGTTTTCTAGTCCTTTTGTAAAATAAAAAAATAAATTTGGTAGTCTTAATTTGCTGGTGCTGATCAAATACCCCAGACTGAGTAATTTTTATAAAGAATATAAATTTATTTTATCTCTGGGGGTTAGAAAGTCCAACATCAACGTGCCACTAAGTTCCATGTCTGGACAGTGCTGGTCTCTATGCACAAAGCAATGCATTTGTTGCTGAGTTTTCTAGATGCCCTGCTGCATCTTCATGTGGCAGAAATAAAGGGACTAACACTGTCCTCACCCGGCAACAGCAATGGAAGGGTTAAGTTCTCCAAAACCTCTGTTTTCAAAGCAATCTCGTTCACTAGATTAGGAAAACTTTAGCCCTCACTATTCAGTCACTTCACTCAAAGTTCTCCCTCTTCATCTTTGGATGTACCTCAGTGGGCAGGGGCTTGCCTAACATGCACATAGCCATGGTTTCAATTCTTAGCATCACATACAACAGGGAGTAGTGGACCATGCCTATAAACCTAGCATTCAGGAGTTAGAAGCAGATGGATCACATAATTCAAGGTTACCCTTGAATCAGCCTGAAATACGTAAGACATTGTCTCAAAGAAAAATAAATAAAGCCTCTCCTCTTAATGTCATCACTTTGGGGACCTTAACAATCTAAATTCCAATATGAGAATTTTGAAGGGACACATATTCAAACTACAGTGTTTCTGCTGCTACAGTTGGTCTCAAGGCCATCATGGACATTCCTATCTCTCCTTTATCATTTCAGATTCCCTTCCCCACGTCCATCACGTCTGCTTGCTTTGATTGTTTCCTATACAGTGTCCCTAGCTGTCATCGCTGAGGTGTTTGAGCCTCCAGTTACTGTGTCACATTCATCTTTGTTGTAATTGCCTTTCAAAATTAAGACTGAGTTGGGGACTCCGTGTAATGCATGCCCTATGTTTACCTTGATTTCATTTCTATTTCTCCTGTTTTCCTTACACAGCATCCATCAACCTCCTTGTGGTGGCTAGGGTTAGTTATTCCATGCTATAGTTACTCTGTTATACTGACAAGAGGAAAGAAAACTACCAGACAGTAGCTCTGGCCTTCTGTAGAACCCTATTTGTGCTTCAATAGGGGAAGCGAGGTCCCCAACTCAGGATCTGCTAATCCAAAGGTGATTGGGACAAAAACCTCAAATTCTCCAAACAAGTCACTAGTTGTGATAGTGAAAGGCACCACTCTCATTCTAACCCCTGGATCCAGAATCATATAATGGTGACATTCCTGGATTGAAATGGTTAGGGAAAGTATCCAACTGTAACAGTGTGAGGTCCAATAACTTGGCCTTGATCTTGAAGAAGATGCCAGCATGTTCCAAATCACTGGATCTTTAAAATCATCAAAAAGCAGATCCCTGAATGTTGGTTGGTAGAATTTTACCTTCCACTCTAGAATTTGCTTCCTGTTCATCGAGGTCAAATAACATGATGTCAGCAATGTAGAAAAGCAGTGTGGTGCTCTCCAGAGAACACAGAGGATCCATGTCGCTTTCTACTAGAGTATACCAGAGAGCAGAAGAAGACTACGTGAACATTTGTGAATTTGTGAACTAGTGTTCATTCCAATGAATGGAAACTTCATTAGGTGCTCCTTACTGAAAGACATTAAACAGATGGATCTTCTAGATCAATAAATAGAATTTAATAAAATCTCAGAACTTTATCTCTTACTATACACCAATGTTCTTGATACATTGTCATTGGCACACACATAGGTATAACTAGTATACATACTATCATACATAAACAAAGTACAATATAAAAGAGAAATCAACATTGGTATACTGTTTGTTATGTCTCAAATGTGATCCTTTTCTTCTTCCCTGTTTTGTTTTGTTCTGTAGCTTTTTTCTATTCACTATCTGAATCTCAGCTTCAATTAATTTCCTTGAAAATACAAATGGTAATAGTTGAATTTTTTGTTTCGTAGAGTAAATGTCCCAAAATGTTGTTTTCATCCATCCTTTGCATTACATGTCCCTTAATCCTTTCTACCATTAAATGTTTTTATGGTTTCCATTCTAGGTGTTTTCCAGCATATTTATCTTAGTGTAAATGTGAGATTTGTTTCAGATTAGAATATGTTTCTGAATCTCCTCAGTCCACTTCTTACTTACTCTGGCTTTATTTATATGCTGACCCAAAGGGTGAGTTTTACAGTAAATAGTGTCACTTCCATCTCCTGCTACATTTGGTGGGTCCGTGTTCATGGAACTGCATCTACATACAGCTACAGTCTAGGAAATTTAACTTGGAATTTTCTTCCTAAATGATTGACAATATTTCTTTATCACCTACATTGTTGGGCCTTATGGCTGGGCAAGGGGCCTGTGGTCCAAACTCAAACCAAGCTCGAGTTTAGAGACCTGTCTTGGCACCTCTAGATCTGCATAACGGTGACTCAGCATAGCCTATTCTGGTGGTGACTCTGCCTAGTTACTGCTACGTATGAAAATCTTGCTAGCTCTCCCCCTCCCTCCACTTTACCTCACACCCTATGTCACCTCTCCTCATCTCCTAGACCCTCCCATTTACCCTCAGCCTATAAAAAGGCGGCTTGTAATAATAAAAGCGAGTTCCTGCTTTGACAGTTCTCCCGGCTCGGTGTGTGTCTTGTCTCCCAGTGAGGGAGTGGTCGGGCCATCCGTACTGACCATCCCTCTCAGCCCCGAGGGGGACAGGCTGGTCCCGCTCCCCCTTGACTCGTTCTGTCAGAATTCTCGACACTACATTATGGGGGCATACCTTAAATTCAGACCATTTTACTGTAATGATATAACATCTGCTTTAAATTCTGTCACATTTCTTTAAAGGCTTAGTATACATTTAAACATGTGAGTACATACTATTTTTTCTGGTCCACAAATGCAATAAAGACTCTCATGGATACCACTGCACGGGAAGCTAGGTCAGACAAACGTCATGGCAGCATTTAGTCACAAAATGTACATTCTGTCCACTCCATTACCAGTAAAGGTGCTTTAGATCCCCCTCAGTTTGCACTCACTCAGAAGCTGCACTGGACTCCAGCACTTCAGCACCACCTGCACCCACTTCCCACGCCCAGTCCACTGTGCTCATGAGCAGGAGCCCTGGTGCCTGGCTGTCCTTGGCATTCTTTATTCAGATCTTGCATTATAGAGATAAAGCCTCTCTGGTTTTAGCATTAATTAAGTTTGCTTTTCTTGGTTTATTCTCTTGCTGCATTTCAGTCAACGCTGTTAGGCAGAGACAAATGCGCACTTCACCTCCCTTCCTATTATCAATTACTTTCATCATTAGAAACAAACAAAAAGCCTTTTTCATTTTGAAAATAAAATCCATTTTAAAAAGATATGTGATAGTAATTCCAATACCAGGAAATGGGTTTTACCACTGAACAATCTAATTTTCTTTTCCTGAGTCAGTGGGTTTGTTACATTTTTCACTCCCTCTAGATACAGTGAGGTCTTGAAATTTATTATTCTTTAGTATTATATTTTTAGAAATTTAGGTTACCATACAAAGTAATGGTTTATTTTGGCATTTTCACACATATGTGTCATTATGCTCTGTCCTCAACCATTCCTCCCCTGCACCTCCCTCCCCTGTGTGCCCCATCCCCTTGGGTGCCTCTTCCTTCTCCCAGTTAGTTCCTTTTTCTACTGTCTTAGCATCTGTATCCTTTCCCTTCTCCTTATGATTTTGTCCTCCCCTCATGGTTCCATTTTCAATTTCTTGACCTACACATACAACTATAACTATCACACCCACACAAGCACACACCATACACACACCACACATGCACACAATTTTATATCTGAGTTCTGCATCTAAGAGAAAACATGCTGTATTTTTTTGTGGTTCTGAAGCTTTTATTTACTAGAAAATTGTCTGCCCTTATCCTTCTCTCACAGCTCATTGCAAACATTCTATAAAAAGAACATCCTATACTTCCCGATTCATGCCACCAAATTCACTCAGCCCCTTGTCCTGCTTATCGATTGTTTAAAATCTTAAAGGCACTTACTGGTACATCATTAGATCCAACATACTTTGTCATAGGCAGAGCACAAGCTAACCCTGATGATCAATACAATGTAAACCAGATTTGGGACTGAGTTAAGCCGAGGTTCTAACCATTGTTTTTGAATTGTTTTTATTTCCCCTATCCAAACCATTCTGAGTCTTTACAACAAGAAGGTTACTCAGCATGACTAAACACAAGTGCTTGAAATCAGGACATTTCAATTAACATCTGCAACACAGAAATGCAATTCCCAATCAGGAGAACTGATTTATGTATGCCAATGTACATAACAGTTTGGGAATTTAATATTCATAGATAGGGCTGAGATAAAGCCAAGTATCTGGGGAAAGTCACCCTTTTCTTAGCAAGCACTTAATGAGAAAGTCTACTCCTCAAACTATTTTCAAAGTTGGTGGAAGAGAATTTCTCTGGGATGAAGAACCAGTTGCTCCATCTGTTCATGGTGATAAGGCATTACTATCCAAGGTAGTGGTCTACTTTCTTGGGTTTAGTTAAACTTTAATCCATGATTTCAAGCTGGAAGACTTCAAATTCTTAATAAATGACATACATAAGAAAACCAAATTTACTAATATTGAGAAAAATTTGATCTTAAACAATTAAGTACACTGTATATTCAAACCAACTGGCCATCTATCCAGTGAGAATATACTGATTTGTAACAGATGGCATATACATTCCTCATGAATAACAGATTGTGTCTGCTTTTCTGCATCTACTTAAGCAAGAGACAAATTAGAGTGTTTTAAAACTACTTAGAAATCACAGAAGCATAGAAACCAGGAAAAAAGCTTTAAAAAATGATAAACCTTAATTTTTAAAAACTTTCTGTCCATAAAAGGTATTTAAATAATCATTTGGTTTCTCTTCGACCTCTGAGAGAACACTGGCTCAATGATGCTAAGACCTTCTTCTGACACTGTGTTTACTGTATGCCAGGCCCAACCTCTCCACTCTTTCAACACATTCTTTTAGGCCTATCAGTACAATCAAGCCCCTCTCCATCTTCTTACCTCCAAGGATACTTCTTTCTTTAACATAATCTGCCGATATATTAACTATTTTGCATGGATTTTGTCAGTACTGTGACTAAGACAAAGCACTGGAATAGTGTACCACTTACCTGTTTTAATAACTCCTCTAATACATTATGGCTACTGGGTCTCAATGGTTTTAGTGTCACACTAACTTCACTGCATAAAGGAAGTAACAAAGAACAGAGCTGGATACTGTCTTTATTCACCGCTGGAATTGTATAGTCTGGGAGTCTGGTGTCTCCTAAGATCATTAACAATCACAGAATCTGATGACAGGTTAAGAGGATTTTCAAATATTCTTTGTAGGATCTTCTTGTATTGCTACCATGGAAACAGCTCCTCACTCTTTTAACAAACTGCTTCATTTTAACTGCCATAAAAATGAGTGTGTGTGTGTGTGTGTGTGTGTGTGTGTGTGTAAAATACTGTGACTTCCAATCAATTTAAGCTTTATTCACAATCACAAGTTAGGACAAAATTCCTCTTTTTTTTGTTATCCTGTATCTCATGTATTGCAGAATAATATCTTTACGTCCTAACAATTTTTATACCAACTCTGGATGTGAAAAGCCCAGACTGCTATCCTGTCTCCAAAGAAATAACAGATTATGGGTTTCACATCTGAAATTCTGATTCACACAAAAGGTAAATTTACAAGTAATATAAAGCCTGGCTTTATATGTGAAGGCTTCCACATACTTCTGAATTTGGTTCCCCATGATGATGATGCAGCAGTGCCTGGGAATTGGTGGGCCAACCGTGGGTACTAAATGAACGAATACATGAGTGTAGGACAATTTCAATGACTACTTACATAACAGTAGTAGCAATAGTATTGTTTTAGTTTAAAAGAATTACTGAGGTGATACTGTGTTGCATGTCTGCAGCCTGAACTCCTCATGGGGCTGAGGTGGGGTTTCAAGGCCAATGTATGCAACACAGTGAGAGCCATTTCAAAAGCAAAACAGAAAAGATTATGAAACAAGTACACATGGACTCCTGAGACCCTACTGAAATAATACTAATGAGAGCTTGTCATCTGCAGATCCCAAAATAGAGAGCCCGGCCATAAAACTTATCCTCATAGAATCTCAAGTCTGGAACTTATCTCTTTGAATCTAAATGCATATCCTCATTCAGAGTTAGGCACCATCAAACAATTTAAATAATTCAGATATTTCCATAATTTCTTTCCATGGGACCCAATAGACTGATTGGCCATGTTTTAGTTAATTCTTCAGTGGGGCAATATTTTTTACAAATACAGAGACAGTGTCTCCCCTCACTACTAGTTCATAAGTTTCTAGTGCAGTACCTTGCACATGGTAGATACTCAAGCTGCAAGACAGTTGACTCCAAAATGTGTTGAGAATAAATCACCTCTCTACTAGTCAGTTATTATATAGAGGAAAGTTGGGTGCTGGAAGTCTGTTGAGTCTTACAGGAGTATTGAAAGCCTTTGAAGCAAGATAACACAAGTTCTAATGTCTGCATTCAGGCTCCCATTGTCCCAGTGGATTCTCTCTGTTAAAGTTCCAGTTTCTTCAACATGTGATGGACCTCTTCACCATCAGCTTTTGACATTCAGAGTCAATGTGATGAGTGGTAGTTGGATGAGAAATGTACCTCCGAGACTCTGGTATTTGAACATTAGTCCCCAGTTGCTGGGGCTGTTGGGGAGGTTGTGGAAGCTTTCAGAGGTAGAGCCTTGCTAGAGGAAGTACATCAATGAAGGTGGGCTTTGCAGTTCTCAGCTTCCTGCTTCTGCTGCCATGCTTGCCTCTGGCCACCAAGCCTCTCTGCAATGATGGACTCTTGCCCCTCTGGAACCGTAAGGCAAATAAGCACTTCCTTCTGTAAATGGTGTTTCATCACAGCAGCAGAAAGGTAACTAATACATGATGTAATCATTTAGAAGATAATTCGAATCTTATCCCAAATACTTATGACATTAAGGTTGTATTAGTTTCTTTAACAAAAATGTTTGGCCTCAACTTTGGTTGCAAATGATAAAAAAATAAACAATCAAATAAGTGTAAACAAAAAGAGAAATTCATTGAAAAGGTTAAGATATTTTGAAGGCTAAAGGGAAAGATTTTTGAGGAAATCTGTACACAGAACAATGATAGAGACTTAGCATCTGACTTAGGCCTGGTAATGTATTTCAGTGACAGAACTCATGGCCACCATGCACAAGGCCTTGGCTTCAATCCAAGCACCACCAAACACACACAAAAAAAAGTCACTAGAGAGGTCATTAAACAATGGCTTGACTCTTTCCAGACCGTTATTCTGCTAAACATAGAGACTTCCAAGAACCATGTCTCATATGCATCTCTCTTCCCTAAAGTCTGAGTGACAGAATGGGCAAAGACTTTGTGGGGTCAACTTTTATCAGGGAAGCTGGGAAGCTGGCTATGCATAACTTAGTTCACACATGATCAGTTATTGTAGGTCTCAGAAATAAGAATGCATGCCAACACATGGCCAATGTATTTTGAAATGAAAAGTAACTAAATATTTTTCACAAATGCATCAACAGAGCTAGGTCTCTACAATCTTTTTGTACAAATCTCTCTGAACCAGATGTAAGGTGCTACCTTTACCTTATGATTATTAGAGGCCATTCATCTACCAATCCTCTATTCATATTCACTTTCTGAAATATACTGGGGCAGCAAGATGGGTAAAGGCATCTGCTACCAAATCTGATGACCTAAGTTCAGTTCCTGGGACACACATGATGGAAGGAGAAAGCTAACTCCTCCAAGCTGTCCTTGAACAATGTGGCATACACACTCACACATATAGACCCACACCCACACACAAAATAAATAACTTAAAATTTAAATTTTAAAGAAATATGTTACATTAAAACAGAAAGGAAGTGGTAAGCTAATGAGGAAGGAATTTTATTAAAAAATCTGATGTAAAATATGTATGGACATGGTTTTATATTGTTGGAAATATCTTGTATGGTGTGTTTATGATGAAAATATAATTAACTGACTCAATAGAAGTAATTTGTTTATTTTTTATGGAAAATATTTTTTTTCTCATATAATACATCCAACCATAGTTTCCCCTCCCTCCATTACCTACCACCACCCCTCTCCCCCAGATCCACTCCCCCTACATATCCCTTCAAAAACGACCAGGCCTCCAAAAGACATCAGCCAATATGACACAAGATACAATAAGACAAGGCATAAACCCTCATATAAAGGCTGGATGAGGCAACCCAGAAGGAAGAAGAGTCCCAAGAGCAGGCAAAAGAGTCAGAGACACACCAACTACCATTGTTAGGAGTCCCACAAAAAGACCAAGCTAATAATTCTACACAGAGGACCTGGTAGCACACAAAAGAAGCACACAAAAATATGTCTTCACCAACAAAACACTGATAGTAAAATTATAAAAAAGAAAAAGACTGTGCTTTTAATACTTTTCTAGGTTAAAAAAAAAGGCATATTTGAGATAAATTTAAAAGAAGCCTACCAGAGGAGTGTGACTGGGAGTTTTAAAAGAGTGATTTTAACAACATATAAACACGCTCTGAGCTGATGCAGTGGCTTGGACTTAGATCCTACATGCTTTATCTGCTTGTATGATCAAGCCAGAGTGAATCAGCCAAGTAAGAATGACTCCTTGTTGGCATTCTTGTCTGCTACACAGGTTTGGTCCAGAAAAAATAACACAGATTATACATGATAAAACACTCCCAATTGCTTTAGTGATTCCCAGAATAGCAAAGGGTTGAAGTCTAAATAATTCTGCTCCTTACTGTTATTGAGGAAGTTAGTAGCCATGGAAGAAGACACAGAAGCTAAACACAAACACACTACTTTAAACCAAAACTTGTAACATTTGTCCAATCTTATGTAGGTATTATATTAGTCACTTTTCTTAGTGCTATGACAAAATACCCATTTAAAAAAACAACTTAGGGAAGAAAAGATTTATTTTGGCCCACAGTTCTGGGGCACAGTCACCATGCCAGGGAAAGTCACAGGAAAGTAGGAGCCTGAGGCAGCTGCTCATACTGTGTCCCTGACAGGAAGCAAAGGGAGATGAACATTTATTCACGCTCAGCTGGCTTTTTCTTTTTATGCTGTCCTAGACCCAAGCCCAGGGAATGATGCCAATTGCTTTTAAGACAGATCCTCTCACCTAAACCTAATCAAGATAATCCTTCAAGGGCATGCCCAGAGGCTAACCTAAATTATCCCTCAAGTATGCTTGGAAACTTGTCTCCTAGGTAATTCTATAGCATGTCAAATTGACAATATCAACCATCACAGGTGTCGAAATAAGTTAATTTTCTATTAATAAAATAATAAGAAAAATAAAAATGATATGCCTTTTTATGCTGGAAGAAAACTATATTTAGTGTAACATGTCTTCTTATTTAAGCTGTATGATTGTGGGTTTGTTTTTTTAACTACTTTATTTTTTTACCTTTGATATTTTAATGTTATTTTGAAGGAATCTTTTTTTTTTTCTTCTCTCATACAATACATTTTGACCTCCTTCTCACCTCCCTCCACTCCACTCATCTTCCTCCATCTCCATTCTCCCTCAGATCTACCCAACCACCACTGGTTTCTCCTCAGAAAAGAGCAGTATCCCCAGGATCATGGCTCAAACATAAAAAGATGGAATAAGGCGGGGCACTAATCCCTGTATCAAGGGTGGATTAGGCAGCCCAGCAGGAAGAAAAGGGTCCTGACAGGTTAAAGGATTGTAGATAGAGCCCCTCCAACACACACACACACACACACACACACACACACACACACACACACACACACACACACTCCAACTTGTAGGAGTTTTGCAAGAATACCAAGCCAGACAACAATAAGTTAGATTTAGGAGACCCTGCAGGTTCCATGTCTACCACTTCAGTCTCTATGAGTCCCTAAAAGAGCTGGTCAATTGACTAGTGGGGATTGTTTTCCTGATGTCCTGGATTCCTCTGGTCCTTGAAATCCCTCCTTCCCCTCTTCCTTGGGATTCCCCAAGCTCTGCACAATGTTTGGCCCTGGGCCTCTGTATATGCTCCCATCAGCTGCTGGAGGAAACCTCTCTGATGAAGATTGGGTTAGGCAGTGATCTATGAGCAGAGCAGTATATCATTAGAAATCATTTCTGGGCTATCCAGTCTCTAGTTCCTGGCCTGCCTGCAGTATCAGGCATGGGCTCACTCCCTTGGCATGAGGTTCTGCCCTTCTATTGTCCCAGCAGACGCTGCAGGACGGATAGGTTATATGTCAAGGATTTTGTGGCTGGGATAGTGTCCCAGTCCCACCATGGAAGCTTTGCCTGGTTATAGGAGATGGCCTATTCAGGCTCCCTGTCCCCCATTACTAGAGGTCCTCACTAGGATCTCCTTCATAGATCCAGTGAGTTTCCACTACAATAGGTCTCCCAATCATCCCCTAAATGTCCTCAAATTCCAGTCATCTTTCCTTATATTTTCTCCCTCCATCCTTCTCTCCCCGCCCTGGTCCTTTCTGTTCCCATTCCCATCCTCCCCAGCCCACTTGCATCATATATTCTATTTCCCCTTTACCAGGGAGATCCCTGTAATTGGCTACTTCTTAAAAGGAAATTTTAAGAAAAGAAAAAAATAGAGTTGAACTGGTCTACTTCTTATTGCTGTAACAAAATACCTGAGGCTGGGAACTTTATAAACAAAGATTTAGTTTGTCCTATGGTATGGAAAGCTGAAGGTTCTAGGTGGGGTTACTTCATCAAGTCATCTGATAGTTATCATCACAAAGATAGGAGTTTATCAGGATGAAATATTGACAGTACAAGGAAGCCAGAAACCAGGGACGGCTTATCTTGTTTTAATACAACTTCTTGTGATGCCTAATTCATTTTGAGAGACTAACATTGTCTCCTCAGAGAGTGAAGCCCTCAAATGGTTCAATTGCTTTTCACTGGACCCCACTTCTTAATGGTTCTGCCATCTCCTGACACTGCCACTCTGAGGACCATGGTTCTGATAGTTGAACCCTTTGTGGACCGGCTAGAACTGTATCCAAAACTATAGCAAAAGTTAATTACATATTCCTAGTAAAATGGAATGGTTCTATAAATCTTAACAGTTCTGAAATGTTTGATGACTATGATGAAATACATAAGGCGTGTCAGTGAGTTGATATAGAGTTTATACACAGGTTTATAAGGCAAGTTGTTCATTGAGAGATAAGTTTTATTACTATACTCGTCAACACAGTAGGCACTGGCTACATGAAGCAACATGAAATGTTGCTAAGGTAACTGAGAGATAGAAAATTTCATTGTATTTAATACATAGGAAATGAAAACTAAATGTCCACTAGTAGTTTTTGTTGAACATAGCAAGCAGGCTGACCGTAGCAAGAAGGGTATTTTTCTCTCCATTTCCACTAGAGGGCACATCTACTTCAACAGAAGAGAGCAACTGTGGCACTAAAGGTATCTGGATACCTCTTCACTTCTGCCTCCTAACAGCTTCATTGCACAAACTAAGAGCAAGTGTCACCAAAGACACAGAATTCATCCACACCAGAAGAACTGAAATCCACAAGCTATTATTCTATAGAACATGCTTTAGAGGTGAAGAAAAATATACTCTGCATAAATGAGTTTGCTTTCCTACGAACAAAATTAATATTAAATTCTAGTTTAAATTTTTCAATCTTTAATATACTCTTATCATGAATTTCCAAGAAGATATAGATTTACAACTTCTCAAGCTTACTTAATTATAGGAACTTGACTATGCAGAATTACTAATCAATATCCACCTGGCCCAGTATTTTCCACCCAGCACTCAAAAGGACTAGTCTTCAAGATGAAGTCAGTTTATCAACATCCTTCAGACACGCTCCGTAAGTACCATTATTTGTTCATATTTTCACTGTTGCATCCATCTCATAAGTTTTCACGCTGTTCATAAAGATTGTCTTCAAGTTATTTTCCCTTTTTTATTTATTGATATATTCAGTACAAACAGTACATTTACTAAGCACTTAGTATGGGCCAAACACTAACCGGAGTGCTGGGTGTAATATAACAAGCAAGGCACACAAGATTTTTACCATCAAGAATTCTAGAGGAGGCAAAGGAAAATAAACAGGTTGTCAGGTTTGATCAGTATTAAGGGAAAATAAAGCATAGAGTGTACTGAAACTTTTACAACGGAAACAATGTGATCTGATTTGCATTTTTACAGCATCCTTTCTGCCATGTGACCCTGTGGGAACCAGCAACAGCAAGAAGAGGAACAAAAAACCCAGCGGGGAAGCTGGATCACCCTCCTGTGAGGATTGGCAGCTAGGATTGAGTAACAGCAGAGATGTTAAAGCAGTGAGCCTAGGCAGGCTGTTCACACGTATAAAGATCCTACCTGTGTATCTCTAACTGCATTGCTTCAGTTTTCTTTCTGTTTCACATTGTCTTAGAAATAATAAATGTATTTCTCTAACAGGATGGGGAACAAAACACGTCCTATCCTCTTCTTACCTTCAACTCCAACTTAAGGAAAGACAAATCACAGTATTATTCCCTCTCTTCTCTCCAGTTTAAGTCAGGATTCTGAGAATCAGAGCCTGAGGCAGGTGGTGGTCGTAAGTGTGCTAGCTTTGCATCAGTTTCACAAAACACCCAGGTATTGACTCAACTTATGAGGAAAGATTTGTTTTTGGCTCCTAGTTCCAGGGCTTCAGTCTGTGATCAGTGGGCTTTGTTGTTTTGAGGCCTTTGGTACAGGAGAACATGTGGGCAGGAAGCCTGTGGTGGCAGAACTATTTTCCTCATGGTGGCCAGGAAGCAAAACACAGGCAAGACAGGACAGGACCACAGGCCCAATATCCTCTTCAAGGGATGCTCCAACGCCCTTCCTCCAACTAGGTTCCACCTCCCAGTAGCAGCACAGGCTAGAGATCAGGTTTTAACACATAAGCAGGCAGCAGGGGGAAGCACTTGAGATCCAAAATATAACAAGAAAGTTATTCCTCCAAGAAAATGTGTATGAGGTCACAGGACAGGGCAGGGCAAGAAAGCTAAGCAAGGGAAATAACATATTTCCTCTCATATCTGGATTGCAGGATGGATGGATGGATAGATAGATAGATAGATAGACAGACAGACAGACAGACAAGAAAGACATGAAAGCAAAAGGGAGACTATTTGGAAAAAGAAGGAGACCATCAGGAGTGGGGAATCTAAGAGAAGGTAATAATTGGGTGAATATGAGCAAAGAACATGTTTGAACTTGTCATATGAAATCTACCATTCTGTGCAATTAATACACATTAATTTTTACAGAAAGGAGAAACAGAAAGCTAAGTAATTATGTCTAGGTAGTAGGCAGATAGTAGGCTAGATAGTGGCTTCAGTCTGGCCCCATCAAGTGCTCTAGAGAAAAGTACCATTGAGAGGTTCCCACCTTGAGAAGAAAGTTGGCCTCCACCAGCCACTGCATCTCCCCTCCTCTGGAGTTCACACCCTTGGTGCCTTGCCTCATTCTGCTCATCAACACATCCTTCTCCATAGAACTGTTTATCCACTGGGAGGCCCTCAGCCATGGACTGACCAATACAGGGCATAAAGGCTAACACCCTTGCCTCAAGACCAGAAAAAAATATAGCTGTTATTCATACTGCTAATCTGGATGCAGTTTAGACTGCACTGTAGCTAAATCTACCTTTTGGTTTGGCTTCTTCCTAGCCCTATCTGCATGTCCATTCTTTTAAACAAGCTTATTCTGAGATCATGTTCTCAGTAAAGCAGAAGGATCCTTATTGTAGAGTCTGCTAAGGAACCCTTGTTCCAGGTATGGCTCCCTTGAAATGAAGTGGGTTGAAAGTACACCTGCTTTGTGCTGCTCCATCCTAGTTCTGCTAATCTATCTTGATTCATTTGTACCCAAATAAAGCCCATGCTACTTCTTACTGTCTTCCCAATCCTGCCATCCTCCAGCTGCAATCCTGTTAAGAATCATCTGGGACTCTCAATAAAAAAAGGCATTTTCTGGACTTACTCACCAATACTGAACTCCCTGGTTGGTCTAGAAAGTTGTGCTTGTTTTCAGGTGTCTCTGCTCTTTATTCTGAAGCAGTTCAGTGCTTAAAGAAATGCTCATTTCTCCTTTCCAATCCCATTGCCTCTACTTAAAATGGAGCCCTTAGCAAATTTTTTTTGCCTGAATTACATCCATCTTTAATTAGTCGCAGTGTTTCCCTCCTTTCTAATCTATGTCCAGTTCCTACTCAGACTGATAGGCAGATGTTTCCTGTGTGACTTAAAGACATTCCATGGTTCCCCCAAGTATTAGATAAAACCCAAACCCTTGACCACAGCATCTCAGATTTTTCAAATCTGACTCTTGTTTTTGATGAGATTTACAAAATTGTGTGTGTGTGTGTGTGTGTGTGTGTGTGTGTGTGTGTGTGTGTGTAAAGATAGGGGAAGATAGGAGAGGGAGAGAGAGAGAGAATATGTGTGTGTGTGTGTGTGTGTGTGTGTGTGTATGTGTGTGTGTGTAGAGGGGGGAAGAGTGTGTGTGTGTGTGTGTGTGTGTGTTCTCATTTTTCATGTTCCTTTATAATGTAATGCACTTCTTGTTTCTTATCTGTCCTAGAAATTACAGACAGTAAAGGCAGAAGCACATTGGCACCACCCCTGGGAACCAACTTTCTGTGGGGATGCATAGTTCTGGGGAAAGTTCTGTTGGCCCTTGAGCTTTTGAGGTCTCCAGCCCCACCTAGAGGACCATTCCCAGGACCTATATTATAAGCTCAGCAGTCTTTCGTATCACAGCCTTCCTGGAAAGGAGCATGTAGAATCAGAGTAAGCTCACAGTTTTGAACACAGGTAGGAGTGGGTTTGAGGACAAATATACCTGGGTTTGATTCTTATCTCAAACACTTACTAGCTTGCTTCCCTCAGGACAGAGTACTTAACTTCTCACGGGCTCTATTTCTTCAATAAACAGGTACATTAAAAATAAATAAAACACATAGATTTGTTAGTGGGATTAAGTTACATAATGACTATCATGGCTTTGAAACAAGCACAAAGATATAGAGGAGTGGGGACTTGCTTGTCTTCCTGCTCAGGTCTTGCCCAGCTACAGTAGCACACAAGGTCTGTCTTCTCTTGGAATCCTGCCTGTTCCCTATTCTCCTGCTCAGTGCTGCTGCCACAGCCCCTCCCTCTACTGTTGCTGAAGCTGCTTCCACACCACCTTCCTACACTGAGCAATTCAACTGAGTGTCCTACCTTCACAGAGTGGGAAAACCAAAACCAGCATTTACACTGCGGCCTTTGCTCTGTCACGTCCCTGAACTCTCACCGTTTAATGTTTAATGTTTAATGACATCTACTTTTCATATTAGAAAACTAAGTGAGGTTAATCAGCACCGGTGCCCTCAGGCAGCGATCGGATCTGCTTACTCACACGTTCAGATGGTTGCCAGGCTTAGACAGTTATAAAATACGGACCAGGAATAGTATAAACACAGGGCAGCCTAAGTTCCAACATTACTCTCTCAAACACAGCCCCGTGCAGCACATTAGTAGCGACACAAACCATTAAAAATAAGAGAAGGCTCGTCTCTGATTGCCAACACGTTTACTTTGTCTTTGCCCCTTGGTTCCATTTTATGTCTGAGAGTCTGTAATCATCTTATTTCATTCTCTCCTGAAAAAAAGAAATGAACCTATGTTTTATTTCTTATGTCTATGATACTCTATGAATTTTCTTTCTAAAGTGAATTGTTACAGAAACTATTAATAGAAGTGACTAAGACGTCATAAATTTGCTACACGTATTGGTAAATAATATTAAGTATAAAAAGTCAGTTGTTAATGGAAGCACATCCCTTAAGAAGGTGATGGATAGGGCACTTTTTAATCAGTTCCAGTATCCACCACCAGCAGAACTTCTTACTAAAATCAAAAATGCTCAGCTGCAGCTCTATTACTATTTTTGTAGTTGCTATAATGATTGTGAAAGCTGAGAAACATCATTCACATACAAAAATGAGAATGGAAGGGAGAGATTTTGTCAAAGCAACATCACAATTTTCTAGCTAATTCTGAGTAAATGCCAGGAAGTGATGTGGCTTCAAAATCAATTGTTAGCAATCTATAAGATAACAACTTGATAAGATTTCTTTTCAATTTTATTGAAAACCATTTAACTTGCCAAAGTTGTTTTTTTTCCCAAAGATTTTAATACAGTCTTTCAGGTTTGCTTTCTTAGTACTAGCACCAAAAATTCCAAATAGACTCTTTGGCCCCCCTGAAGTCTTAAACCCTAAGAGGAAAATCAGGATGATAAGTTAAAGATTCTGTTTATTTTAAAACAAATTCTATTTTGGGGTAAAATATGCTGAACTCTTCTCCAGTGAGTTGCCTGAGTGATGTTATTTTCAAACATTTTATCCAGTTTGTACTTGCTGAGGCTAAAAGACAGCATCTCAAGTCAGGTACTTTGGCATGGTGATAGGCTTTCTAATTGACTTCAGAATCAAAGTCCTTCTCGCCTCTTATCCTTCCTGGAGCAGACAGAGTATTTCTGCAAAGTAGTATCTGACTTAAATCTAGATCTGCCAAAAAAGAAATGGTTGCCCATTGGTCCTTTCTCTGGGTTTTCAATAGCTAAACTCATGCTGTAGGAAAGAAAACTAAAATATGTCCACACAGCTGGACAGACTTTGTCATGCTCCTTTGTCCTCTGCTCTGCTGTGCTGACCAAACAGACTTTGCTGTAAGCCACTGTAAGTTCTTCAAATTGCATTTTACTAAATATTATTTACTATACCTCTCAAAACTGTCTATATTTCCAACTCTCCCTCGTAGAAATAATGTATATAAACTTCTGAATAACACTGGCATTACACATCTATGACTTTCCCCAAACTATAATTTTCCTCTTTGTACATTAATTTATTCACATGTCCTTTCTTCCAATTATTTGTATCTGTCAGTTTGTATCTTGAGAGGATGAAGGGCAAATTTCCCCTCTGTCCTTACAAATACAATAAACTGATTTTCTCCCTGATTGATGTTAGCATTTTTTCAAATTCTTTTTCAAACTCTAAAAGCATTCAAATATCTTTCCCTAAATATATATGTTGTATAATTGACAGTGTGCCAAAATAAAGAGGTGTGTATGTGTGTTTTTACATGTGTGTGTTTGTGTTGGGGTGTGAGATTGTGTGTGTGTTTGTGCATGGGTGTGATTATGTGCATATGTGATCATGTATGTATATGTGTGTGATTGTGTAATTTGTGTGTGTGTGTGTGTGTGTGCCATCTTAAAAGATGAAGACAGCTGTTTTTAGAATTTGCATGAAATGGATTTGGAAGACTGAATAAAATGAGCATTAGTCATTATATAAGACCACAAAAGAACTCTAGATTTTTGTTTGATCCATCTATTTTGCCCTTTTGATCATTTTTTTTTTCTGTGAATCTCTAAGAGAACCCCTGAGTTAAGTGATTTTGAAGTGGTCATTTAACACTTGGTGAGGGTTTTAAGGGAAAGGATCAAATAGACTAGCTAGGAAAATCGATATTTTCCCAATGACCTTTATACATTTAGCCATCCTGCAAGCAAGACATATTACCTGTGTGGTTCATAAAACAGTTGCATTTTCCTTAAGGTTCTTTGAAAGTTTCACAGTAATTGGCTTTTATTCACCAAACAAGTTAACAAGGCTGAAATTCCTAATGCTAAAAATAAAAGGTCTTGATGGCAGTGGCAGACTTTTGTGGAAAGAGGGAAAATTAGATGGAAGATAGCATGCTTTCTTCTTCAAATTGTGATCAGAACCTCACATTCTGATATGTACTATGAAGGAAATGACAATGGTTCAGAGAGAGGGTAACAGTGGAATACCAGTTCAGACCAGGGGTAACAAAAGGCCTAAAATAGCTAACATTCACACCAAGACCAAAGGATTTGTGCACTTTTAAATGGGCACTCCAGCCAGGGAAGAAGGTAGACTACAGATCTTCACCTCTCCCTCCGCTCCTCCAAGCCCAATCCCCCAGTCTCATCCCTAGCTCTCTAGCAGACCACCTGCTGCAGCCTCTCCTTTCTCTCTGTCCCATCTCCAATGGATCACACAGTCTCCACCCCCTGACTTCTCTCCACCCACTCATTGCTGTAGCTCAGACCCCAACTCCAGCAGGCACTCCTTAGGAACCCACAGGCCACTCTAGCCAGGGAAAAAGGTAGGCTAACTACAGATCTTCACCTCTCCCTCAGCACCTCTAAGTCCAATCCCCCAGCTCTGTAGCAGACCACCTGCTAGCCTCCCCTACCCCAGCCCTCACCTCCAGTGGATCAAATAGATCCACTCCTCTAAATTTCCTTCCCCCAATGCATTACTTTATCTCAGACCCCAACTCCAACAGGCATTCCTGGAGAACCTGCAGGCCACTCCAACCAGTGAAGCAGGAAGGCCAACTGCATATCTTCACCTCTCCCTCCATTCCTCCAAGTCCAATCCCAGTCTCATCCCTAGATCTATTCTATAGCAGGCTACCTGCTGAGGTCTCTCCTCACTCTCTGCCCCCATTCCTGGAGACTAAGTAAATACTGGTGAAACACCCTGCTTTATTCCATCTTCTGGAACCTCCCACACCCTCCAACCCATCCTCATTCCTAAATGTCAGCTCCCAATATTTAGAAACACAGTTTACCTGAAACCTCCAGTGGTTACATCTTTCAGAATCCCAGAAGGATTTCCTATGAGGAAAACATAGCCACTACACTTTCCTAAGTACCAGAGAAGCAACAGAAACCAAGGAACAAAATACCCACCCAACAAAGACAAGACCAGATATCAGAACCTAGAATTATAATCTTCCCAAGCCCAGATGTCTAACCATCAGCATAAAACACAATAAATAATAGTCATGACAATGTCTCCATTAAGACCCAGCAACCCTACCACAGCAGGCCCTGAGTTTGTATATTACTACAGCTTAAATCACATATTGACCCTCACACACTGATAGTAGGAGACTTCAATACCCCAGTCTCAATAAACCAACAAACAGGTTATCAAGACAAAAACTAAACAGAGAAATGCTGCCAGTAACTGATATTATAAACCAAATGGGCCCAAGAGATATTTACAGAAAATTTCAGCCAAACAGAGAAGAATACAACTTCTTCCCAGCACCTCATGGAACTGTCTTCAAAATTGACCACATACTTGAACACAAAGGAAGTCTTAACAGATAACAAGAAAATTGAAATAATACCTGCATCCTATCTGACCACCACAGATTAAATGTGAATATCAATAACAACAGAAGCAACAGAAAGCTTACAAATTTATGGAAACTTAACAACTCTATTAAATTTTAAAAAAGAAAATGGGTCAAGCCAGAAATTAAGAAAGAAATTTAAAACTTCCCACAATTGAATGTAAATGAATAGATAACATACCTAAACTTAGGGGACACAATGAAGGCAGTTCTAAAAGGCAAGTTTGTAGCACTAAGTGCCTACATTAAATTAAAAAAAAAACTTTTGCAGATGAACTAGGGACAGGTGGGCATGGGAACCGGGGCAATCAACTGATAGGGAGAGCAGGAGAGTACAGGGAGAGACAATGGGAATTGGGGGGCATTTCAGAGGCGATAAGGAAACCTAGTGCAATGGAAACTTCCTGGAATTACAAGGGTGACCATAGCGAGGCCTCCTAGTAATGAAAGGTATGGAGCCTGAACTGGCCATCTTCTGTAACTATGTAAGGCTTCCAGTTCTGGGACTGGGCCACCAAAACCCTTGACATATACTCTGAACTTCCTGTAAGATGTGCTGGGGCAATGGTGGTGCAGATGACTAGCCAACCAATGACTGGTCTGAGACCCATGCCATGAGAGGGAACCCAAAGCCAACACTGCCTGGATGACCAGGAACCAGAGGCTGGATATCCCTGAGACCTAGGGTAGAACCAAACAGTACTGGAAAAAGCACAATCATTCAAAGGTTCTTAACGATATTCTGCTATACCCATAGATTAGTGCCTAGCCCAACCATCACCAATGAGGCTCCCACCAGCAGCTAATGAGAGCAGATGCAGAGTCCCATAACCAAAAATTAGGTGGAGAGAGAGTCCAAACTGGTGATATCCTTGGATCCCTCTCTGCAGAGTTTGACAAACCCCACAGATGAGGATGAGAAATGACTATAAGAATGAGAAAGTCAAGATAATCAGAAGAACATGGTTCTCAAAATCAACTAAGCAGAGCTCATAGGGCTTACAGAGACTGAGGTGGCAATCATGGAGCCTGTATGGATCTGTGCTGGTTCTCCTGTATATATGTTATGGTTGTTAGTTTGGTATCTTCATGGGACTCCTAAAAACAGTAGGGATGGGTTTGCCTCTGACCCCTTTACCTGCTCTTGAGACCCTTTCTGGTGGTTTACTGTGATTCCAATCCAGGCTGGATATAAGGAATGTTACCTAGCCTGATTGCATCCTGTTATGCCATGTATGGCTGATATCCCTGGGAGGCCTGCTCCTTTCTAAAGGGATGGGGGAGTGGAATTAGGGGGAAAGGGAAAGTGGGGGAGGGGGGATTAGGTGGAATGGATGGAAAGAAATGGGTCGGGATATATTACATGAGAAAAATACATTTTTAAATATAAATAAATAATCTAAAAATAAAATAAAAATGGGTCAAGAAAGAACTTAACAAATAAATAAAAAGCTTCCTAGAACTAAATGACAATAAATACATGACATACTCAAATTTATGGGACACAATGAAGGCAGTTCTAAGAGGCAAGTTTGTAGCACTAAGTGCCTACATTTAAAAAAAAATGGAGAGATCTCATACTGCTAACTAAATAACTCACCTGAAAGTTCTAGAATAAAGAGAATAAATCACACCCAAAAGGACTAGACAGCAAGAAATAATCAAACTTGGGGCTGAAATCAACAAAATCAACAACAACAAAACAACACAAAGAACCAATGAAACAAAGAAATGGTTTCTTGAGAAAATCAGTAAGATTGATAAGCCCTTATTCAAGTTATTAAAAGTTTGGAGAGAAGACCCAAATAAAGAAAGTTAGAAATGAAGAGGGGACAAAACAAAAGACACTAATGAAATTCAGAGAATCGTAAGGGCGTACTCTACTCCACCAAATTGGAAAATCTAAAGGAAATGGATAGTTTTCTTGATACATACCACTTACCAAACTTAAATCAAGATCAGATTTGCAATTTAAACAGAATTGTGTTCCCTAATGAAAAGGAAGAAGCTCAAGATTAGATGGTTTTAAGTGCAGAATTCTATTAAGCTTTCAAAAAAGAATTAATGCCAATAGTTTAAAATTATTTTACAAAATAGAAACAGAACAAACATTGCCCAATTCATTTTAGGAGCCACAGTTATCCCGATACCCAAATCACATAAAGACCCAACAAAGATAAAGAATTACAGATCAAGATCCCTTATGAACATAGATGCAAAATTTTTCAATAAAATACTTGCAAACAGAATACAAAAAGACATTTAAAAAATCATCCACCTGGAGAGGTTAGGACACAAGAGATTTCCTCAACATTATAGAGGCAGTTTACGGCAAGCCCATAGCTAACACAAATTTAAATGTAAAGAAACTCAAAGCAATTCCACTAAAATCAGGAACAAGACAAGATTATCCACTCTCTCCACACCTATTCAATATAGTACTTTAAGTCTTAACTAGAGCAATAAGACAACTGAAGGAGATCAAGGGGATACAAGTTGAAAAAGAAGAAGTCAAAGTATCTTTATTTTCAGATGATATGATAGTATACACAGGTGACACTAAAAATTCCACTGGAAACTGCTAGAGCTGATAAACACTTTCAGCAAAGTAACTGGAAACAAAATTAACTCACAAAAATCAGTAGCCCTCCTATATATAAATGACAAACCAACTGAGAAAGAAATCAGGGAAACAACATCTTTCACAATAGCCTCTAATAATATAAAATATCTTGAGTTAACTCTAGCCAAACAAGTGAAAGACTTGTATGTATGTATAAAAACTTTAAGACATTGAAGAAAGAAATTGAAGAAGATATCAGAAGATGGAAAGATCTCCTATGCTCATGGATCAGTAGGATTAATATAGTAAAAACAGTCATCCTGCTGAAAGCAATCTACAGATTCAATGCAATCCCCATCAAAATCCCAACATTCTTCACAGATCTTGAAAGGACAATTTTCAGCTTCACACAAAAACAGGGTAGCCAAAACAATCCCGAATAATAAAAGAACTGCAGGAGGTATTACCATCTCCCATTTCAAGTTGTACAACAGAGCTATAGTAATAAAAACAGCATGGTATTCATGAAAAAACAGAAACATTAATCAATGGAATTGACTTGAAGACCCAGACATAAATCATCCCACCTATGGACACTCATGTTGCAGTTAGCTTGTGCGTCTGTCTGACCATGGGGAAGCCAATATTCATGCTAGGTGAAGGCTTTCCAGTATGGCTACTTTGGGTTTTCCATCCTTTTGGGAGAAATCCCTCATAATCTTTAGCCAATCTCCCATAAACTCATTGATTCCTCATAGTGAACTTTGGTGAAATTGTACTTTGGTTTGTTGTTGGCACCTTATAAAGAGAGGATAGATTGGATAGACATTGTTTACATTTCCCCAGGAGAGGAATTCTCACAACACTCATATATATATATCAAAAGATAGACATACTCATCATGAGAATATATAAACAAGTTATAAATAAATATAAGTTAAAAATAAATTTATTACACAATTAGAGTTAGATACCCTAGGTTCTAAAAGCAACATTAAATTCAGAAAACAATGGAGATATGACCATGAAATGTAAAAAGAAAATAGGAGAGACTCATGAATGTTAAAAGTGTCTAATATGTCTTTCAAGTGAAGATGATGCCAGATATGATCAAATATGAAGGACTTTGAAGCATGATATCCAAGAACCCCTCAACAAAAAGAACTTTAAATTTATAAACTCAGCTAAACAAAGGCTTGTTCAAAATTATAAACCTTAACAAGTAAAATGAGAAGACATTCAAATGTAATAACCAGGAAATTTATTTCAACATACAACCAAAGCACTATAGGAAGAAAGGAAGTAGCCAAACAGCATCCATCTGTAAATGCCCTAATAATTTGGGATTAAATTTCAGAAAATTTTAAGAACCCATAGATTAAAGAATAAATTATGGGGAGAAAAAGGAAACACTTGAACTAAATCATTATTAAGTTTCAGCTCATAAAAATTGTGAGATGCCAAGGACTATTTAGAGAAGATACTATGGTTTAAGATGATTAAATTAGAAAAGATAAATTCAATAAGACAAAAAATTAAAAAGCAACAGATAAAAATAAAATGCATAAAAGGTGATTGTTTCATTAAAAATGATCAATAATATTGATTAAGTTCTAAGTAGAATGATCAATGAAAAATAAATAATGGCACCACCACAAATTCCTCAGACATTTAACAGATAGTCAGGGCATATTTTAAACTGATGAAAGAAGGAATTTTTAAAAAATGAATATTCCCTCTAAGCAAGAATGTGAAGTTTTAATTCAAATGTCCAAAATCACTAAGAAAACTCAAGTTTAAAATTATTCTATTGATGGCTTTTATCAAACATTTTCAAAAGATATTCTCATCCTACACAAAATCATTCAGAAGATGCACTGCATCAAGCTTAATTTCTGAGGACTACATTATAGTGATACTAAAATCAGATGGAGAGATTTTTAAAAGGAAACTAAAAGTCGATATACATCATCAATATAAATAGCTTATTCCTGCTAATGTGTTCTGGGATGCTGGTTCAGTATGCAGTATTGTCTTGGTTACAGCTAGGTACCACCGTGCATCCCTTCTCCGCAGAGTAAACCGTGATGAATTACCTTGGGCACAGTGCATGTTACTGTGAGTGAAAAGGGCACACCATCAGGAGGCCTACAAGGACAGAGACACTTCTGGCAGGAATCCTACACATAACAGTAGTGCAGATCTCCACTGTGTGGCCATTCTGATAAAGGGAGTGGTGGCACTGGTCACATGAGGAATATTTCCTCAGATACTGTTAGATGAGCTCTGCTGCCCAGGCAGTGATGTGCTCCTGAAGCGCTTCACCTCAGATCAGACAGTGTTAAGAGACTACAAGAGCCACAGAATCCCCAAAGTGGCTCTCACCCCAACATGCCATGAAAGTGCAGCTATGAGGATGGGGTGGAGATGGTAGTCCCATTATCAAGATTGACAAAGACAAATTTTTAACAAAGTTTACATTAAACAATATACACAAAAAATAATATATCTTGATCCAGAGCAATTTACCCTAGAAATGCAAAGGTGCTTAATATTTAGAAACCAATGTAATTCAACAAGATATTGACAAAATGAAAGAAAATATTTAAAGGCAGAAAACACATTTGATGGTTAAATTCATGACAAAAATACTCAGTTTTAACAGGATAAAAATAATTGCCAAGCAATGGTGGCACACACCTTTAATCCCAGCACTTGGGAGGCAGAGGCAGGTGGATCTCTGTGAGTTCAAGGCCAGCCTGGTCTACAGAGTGAGTTCAAGGACAGCCAGAGTTGCAACATAGAAACCTTGTCTCAAAAAATAACCCAAAAATATCTGTTTTTTTAATGTGCAGACATCCAGAAATTGACATTACACTTGTGAAAAAATACTCAGGATGAGGAAGTATAAATTATACTTTAAATACTCTAGAGAACTAAATAAATGTATGATGGTGACAGATTAGTGGTGTATGAGTTAGTTAGGGTTAATTGGGAGGGGGGAAAAGGAATATTTGGGGGTGGGAGAAATATTCTATCCTTAATATGAATGTGGTGGTTATTCATGGACAGACACATCTGTGAAAACTCATCAAACATGAGTGCACTTAAAATGGTACACATGATTGAGAGTAAACCACACTCAATAAATCTGGTAAGAAAAATTACAAAGAAACATATGGTATTCTTAAAATCATACCTCCTAAAATAATGTAGCATGATTTTATACAAGACTTTGGCTAATTCGTGTTTTTTTCTATTGACACTAACAAAATACAAATAATATTATATAATAAACAAAAGTAAGACTACATGGTGAAGCACTTTTATTGGAGAAAATTCATGCTATCTAAAAAGGAAATATGACCAGAAAGGTAAACGTATGGCTTTCCTTCAGATTTATGATCTCATTATTAAGTAAATATCTACGGCCCAACAATCCCTTCATTATTTTTTACTTTAGTTTGGTGAATTCACCAGATAAAACATTTAAATCTCAACTTCTACATACAGGAAATTTTTGGTTATGTATTCAATTTCTTTGGTCCAAGTAGAACTAATATTGTGAATTTGGTAACTTGAATCTTTCAAAGAGCTTATATACTTAATTGCATTTTGGTTTAGTAAAATAAATTTAGTCATGACATAAGTATGCATGCATGTTTGTAGGCATGTGCCTTTGTGGTACTGGGGACTGATTACATCTCAGACTTCACACAAATACTGAACTATTTCTGTAACTTTCTTATTATCTGAGTATCTGTAGTGATGACTCTAAAATGAGAGCTTCTGTGTCAGATCACTTGTCGTTTGTCCTTTTCTTAGGTTTACTAGGATTTACCAATTTAGTATCTTTTTTAAGAGCCTAGAAGTTAACTGATTTTTTTCATTTGTTCAATTCCTGTTGCAATGATTTCTGCTTTTACCTCTACCATTTCTTTCCCTATCTTTACTTTGCTTTTTGCAAATTTTATGGCAAGGTAGAATTGATTGCTTTGCCTAATTTGCTCTTTATTTTGCACTTTAAGATTAAAATATAGACGACTAGTTTTAGAACTGCTTTCTAATATGCATTAATATATGCATTTAAGCCTATAAATTCCCTTCCCCCAACAGCACAGTCTTTAGTTACACTTCACAAACTGTCAGGTTTCCATTTTAAATTCAAAATATTTTGTAATTCTCTTTTGATTCATGAGTTATTCATATGTGCAAATGCTAACTTCCAGTATCTCAATAATTTTCCAAGAATCTTTCTCTTATAAGTTTCTAATTTAATTCCACCATTCATAGGATGCATTTATATTTCTTCTATTGTTTTAAACTTTCTAAGAAACAGCAGACTACAGTGCATCATGCTATTTCAGTCACTAAATTCATCAAGAATCATTTCATAGCTTAACATGTAGTCTCCCTTGTCTGATGTTATACGTACATTTATAATAAATATTTTACTGTTGCTGAGGAAATGTATAGATGCTTGCTAATGTCACCCAAGTGTTCTTTTGTTCTATTATTTCTTCTAATGAACATATTTTGTTAATTCAACTAGCTACTAAATTGTTTGGACACAAATATTTTAAGCTCTGTGAACATAATTACTTAATAACTGGAAATGTTAAGTGGTCCTTTTTCTTCTTATAAGTTAATAATGTTAACTATACAAAATAATGGGTTTCATTGTGACATATGTAATACTAAGTTTTTTAAGGATTTATTTTGTCTTTAATTGTGTGTATGGGGGAGCACATCTGAGTGCAGGTGCCCTGTGCAGGCCAGAGGCCTTGTTCTATCTAGCTGGAAGGTCCCCTAGAGCTGGAGTTACAGAAGTTGTGAGCCACCCAATGTGGGTGCTGGGAACCAAACTCAGGTCCTCTGCAAAAGCAGTACATGCTCTTAAACATTAAGCCATCTCTCCAGCACCAGTATTTCTTTAAATCAATGGGTTCTGTCACAAATTATGGAGCCACTAAGGGTACCAATAATGAAGAAACTTTGGGAGTCTTTAATATTACTATTCCTACATTAAAAATAAAATGGATCAGTCCTGGGTGACTTGAAAGAATTTCTATTTAATTACTTAAAAGAGCAAGATTCAAACACATATGTGTTAAATGAGCCCATTTTCCAAAAAGAATTAACAATTCTGACTTGGGAAGATTTATACCTAATGTGATTTTTTGTGACTGTATGAGATTGGTGAAAGTTCTGGAAGAACACATTGTTGGCTAATTTACAAGCAAAGAATTAAATGAGACAGCTTTCAATTAAGAGAGAAGCAAAGAGTTAAGAAATGTCCTTAACTTTTATGGAATCTCACTCATATGGAAATGAGAAGTGCCTGCAGAGGTTAGCACATGCGTGGGGAAAGGCATCAGGACAGTCACCGGTATGGACAGCAGTTGTCTTGGAACTTGTAAGTAATTTTGCTTCCTTGTACTTTTTTATTTGAATTTTCTGTATTGAGTAAATAATATTTTAAAATTAAAAATGGAATTTAAAGATTATTTTAATTAAAACAACAGAGAAGTTAGCTATATTACATCCTGGCTATTGTGATGAATGAGGATGATCTTACCTGCCCTCCCACTCTAAGGGAGTATTGACTCTGTGTGGGGAAACATAGGACCTCTTCTGATAGAGTTTCCTCAGGGTTGGATCATCCGGCCTCATGAAAACATATTCCCAATATTACATTCTTCTCATTCTGTCTACAGATAAGTTCTTTTTCTCTTAATGCTCTGTGTGTGTGTGTGTGTGTGTGTGTGTGTGTGTGTGTGTGTGCGCGCGCGCGTGCGTGTGCGCGTGTGTATTCCTCATGTGTTCCACTGCTTGTAGAGGCCAGACGAGGAAATTAGATTCTCTGGAGCTGGAGTTACAGGCACCAAACAGTCAGCTGATGTAGGTGCTGGAAACTAAATTTGAGTCCTCTGCAAGAGTTCTTAACTACTGGGCCATTTTTTTCCAGCAGCACAATCTTCTGTTCTAATCAACTTCTCAGATGTGGAAAGATAGACTCAATTGCCCAGGACCCTGTAAGAAATCATTTGAATACTCTTTGCCCGTCCAAAGGATCAAGATCATAAATGACAAAAACTAAAACAAGCTAAATTAAAGTGAAAAAGATAGGTATGTTAAAACTACAATTTGCTTATATAAAATGGAAAACTATTTTATTTTAGTATTAAGTCATTTTGATTTGAATAGTAAATGAAAATATTGCCTCAAGAGGCCAAAGCACTTGATAATATTTGGGATACATTTTATAAATTAAAAAAAAAAGTCAAAACAGAAACCTGGCCAACTACCTAGGGCTAGTGAAGTCATAACTTACAACCACCATTTTACTAAATCAACATAATGCCTGACTATATTCTAAATATTTGTGCATATACCCACAGATAAGTGAAGTTCTCACCCTTCATCAAGGAAATTTCTCTTTGCAACAAATGGAAGCAATTGTAGAAACCATTCAGAGTTTTAGAGACAAATTCCAACTGATATATATTACAACACAATTCCCATATCTAATGCTCAGCAATCGTTGCAGAAAAGGGGGTGAAAAGATTTTAATAGCTGCAGAAACAGGAAGTTTGCTATGAGACTGTGTCTTCTAGAAGTGTCAGAAGCAACACTATGAAGTCTCACCAACCTATCAACCTTAACATGACCTAAACAAGAACAACCACAACAGACATACTAACATGGAAGGGAAAAAGCTCACAAAGTCTCAGCATTAACTGCAGGGCAACTAAGGAATGCTGACAGCAGGAGAAATAGTCTTCCCCAGGGAAGAGTCCCTTAGTTGGCTATCCAATCCCAAATGTACATGCAAGTAACATTATATAATTTGAGGTTGTATTTATGAATTTAAGAAAAAAATATAGCGTGTGTGTGAGGGTGTGTGAGGGTGTGTGAGGGTGTGTGAGGGTGTGTGTGACAACAAATAAAGAAAAAGAGAACATGAATTTGAAAGAATTGGAGGTGGTACATGGTGGGGTAGGAGGAAAGGGAAGGGAAAATTATGTAATTACATTATAATCTGAAAAGATTAAAAATATTATACTTTAAAAACTCATGGAAATTATGATTTATCAAAAAATAAAGATGTAATCATATTTAAATATTCAGTCTAGTCATCTGTGACATTTGACGGTTTCAAGGAGCAAACTGCTGTACCAGAAATATGTCATAAACATCCTTATAACATGAAGGCATCATGGAAGAAAATGGATGAAATCCTTGACACACTGGTGAATTTTTAAGTTTTTTTTCTATAAATGATAACTTACTAATGAGTAATATGTATGAGAAATGCCTCTTAATCTCTTCTATGTGGGCCTCTCAATATTTTTCTTTAGTAGACAGGAAATTAATGCTGTATTCTCAAGTCATATCAGGACATAGAAGTCCCTCTTTTATAACAAAGATATTGACCAATGTTTGTTTTAAGGCTTAGGCTAGCAGAAGCTTTTGATTCACCAGATCTATTTAGAAAGGGGATCAAGGACAGTTGTGGGGGAAATACTCCAGTAGAGGCAGCAAATGATAGCTATCACCAGCACTGCTGAACGATCCATCTTCCTGCTCTGGATCTGCAAAAGCAGGTCTGTCACTGTGTCTGGCATATAATGTTCAATAAATCTCTATTGACTGCATGAATAAATTTCTTCCCTTAAAAATGAAGATTGATGAGCTGTCATTTACTGTGATATATTTGGTTTCATTTGAGACATATGATATATGCAGCCAAAGGTAAAAAAAAAACAAAACCAAAAACATAAGTCCAAAGCCTTGACTGCTTCAGTTGAGAAACAACAGTGGCAAAAAAAAAAAAAAAAAATCAAAGAAGTTATACTCCATAAATTGCTACAGGCTACGTAACAGTTACTGTAACCAATATCTAATGTTCAATAATCAAGAGACTAGAGGCTTTGGCATCAGCCACATAGGTACAGACCATTTTTATCAACTTTCAAAATATTATGTCAGAGTTCCTTGAAGAAAATTATTTGAGGAGTCAGGGTTTCCTGTGACTTTAGTTTGTTAAAAAAAAAAAAAAAAAAAAAAAAAAAAAAAACACTCCAAGACTGAGGAGGGATTAGTTAAATATGCTGAAACAGATTGACTATCCCTTAAGGTCAAACTCAAGAAACTATGCTTAACATGGTGTGTGTTGGGGCTGGGGGGAGGGGGACCAAACTCAGGTAAGCACATAACAACTGATCTAATTGTCTGCCTAGAAACTGTATTTAGTAAAGTTTGGTTAATGTTAAATGAATACAGATCCTTTCAATGTTTCACAGACCTCTCATATGGGCCACACTGCTTTCATATGCCAACCAAGTACTAGATACTATCCCGTACAGGATAAAGAAAGGGCTTGCTCATCTGTGGTTTCAGTTTCTTGTGGGGCTATCTTCTGTCATTTTCTCACCTCTAGGGTAATCTGCCTTTCTTGTCCTTTATCTGGTGAGGGCACCTTCACTGAACTTAGGTTGATTGCCCACATCTATAGCCCTGCAGATGTAGTAGATGGTATGAATAGAACATTCCCACACTGGTGTCCTTCTGGGAAAGAGGTTAAACTAACAATTCCAGTGGGGCACTAGACAGAGCTCAAGGTCACAAAATTGGTTTTGTTCCTATCTTTTGATAGTTCTAGGCCTACCTCTGTCATCAAGAGGTTTCCAGCTTCCCCTTAGTCCATTGTTTCAATCATCTTCAGACATTCTCAGCACCACATTCCTATATATACAGCCATGTTTGCAAGCATCCACCACACTCCTGGAGTTCAGATTATTTCCATTCACTAATTAGTCTGGTGCATGCTTTACAACGGTTTGGTAAAAATTGACTATAGAGGCTTAGAGACAGGATGTCTATACAACTGTGCTAAAGGGGGATTCTTCCACAGTGTGTCATGCTGTCTCATTGTCCAAAATAAGGCTTTGGTCACGAAGAGTTAAAATGCCAAATCAACATCAAGGGTAGTGCTATGAGGGTTCTCATGAAAATGAGTTAGGTTTGAAATTGGAGTGAATAAGAAGACACCAAGAATAGGGAATAGGATCAACAAAGATAATCTTGGGACCATTCTTGCCTGAATTCTTCATCAGAAGTTTATTGTTCAGAAAAGGATCTCAAGTTAGGCCCTTTTTTTTTTTTAATTTCAAAGGATTGATTTCCATTCAGTAAATATTCTCAGCTCGCTTAAATTAAAGAGTGTGCCATCTTTGGCATGCTTCCCCTGGCTGCATTAGCAGTGAAGAGCTCAGAGCTCCTCCTGATGCTGCCCCTGTCTGACTGTCAGAGCTGATGAGATGCCATTCCACCCAAATGCCCCTCGAGGGACAGCCTGGAGGGGGCTTCTCAGTAATAACTAACAGTCTTTCAGAAAGCAGTGTCCCTGTAGCCATTTATCACCTTTTCTCAATGCTCAGCAAACAAAGATAGCTCTCTTCATTTTCTTCCTCAAGTTTGTTCTTTGAATGACAGAAAGAGATCAATAATGTTTGTCTGTAGCTTTTATTGTGAAAGCTGTTTGGGAGGAGAAGGAAGGATTGACCATTTCAAAGCAGGTGGAATAGGTATCTGTGGAAATATGAAGCCCTATCGAGTGCTGACCACTTCTGCATGCAGAATGTGACTGTTACAAGAGAGAAGAGCATGTTGCCCTCCAGCCCTTGGGAACAGTCTCTCTGGGACTCATCCTGAGAGGCAACCTTAGGCAACAAGGTCTCATGAACTCTCTTAGATGTCTTAGATACCACTTCTTAGATGTCTCCAGCCATAGACTGGACCTTGGATGTTCACTGTACTGTGTTGTTTCAACAGAATAGAATAAAAGGAGGACTTCACACTGGACAAGCTAAATGATTGCCTCAATTATAAAGTGAAATAATTATGTGAAGACACGGCATTGTCTGAGCAGCAAGAGATAAACGACTAGGAGTGCAGCCCTTTCCTGGATATCCATTACAATGAGGCACGTCTAGGAAAAAGGTGGAATTGGTAGAAGAGGATCAGTGTATTAGGGAGCTGGAGCCACTCCATTGTGAATAGAGAGAAAAGTTTCAACCCCTGATAGATGAAGTTCCATTATTTAAGATTCATCCTTTTGGTATAATCCCTGTCCGTGGCAGGTTGGGAACAACCATGCCTTCAATTCATGCCTGAATTTTCAATTCAGATCCCTAAGTCCGCTTCTCCCCTCTCAACTCTTTCTTCTCTGTTCTCTCCCTTCCACACTTTCTCTTCTTCCTCCTCTCCTCTCACTCATTGTGGTACTGGGAATTAAATCTGAGGCTTGCAAACTAGACAAGCATTCTACCAGTAAGCTACATTCAGCATGGTCATAGGCAAAGCACTTGGCTACTGTGATGAAATGATGTCATTGTACTCAGGGTCATCTTAATGCCCTTTTAACACCTGGAAAAGTAAGGCAGGATGTTTCCTCTACTTCTTAGAGCTAGAGACCAGTTAGCTACCTAGCTGAGACTCAGAAGGCAGGAAGAGACATCTCTTTTCCTATTCTTCCTTTTCTTTCTTCTAGCAAGCAGTCAAGTCAAGGCTCTTCAGCCGCACCAAGCACCCAGCATTCCCTGGGCAGCATCAGTGGCAATCCTGTGGTCTCTGGGCTATTCAAGGCATCCATAGAACTTTCTTGATGCTTGTAACTCAGGCGAATGGGGTGTACCACATGTAAATAAACATGTTCACCTGGGACAGAAGATGAAGCAACAATGGGAAAGGGGATTCCTCATCAGGAACAGAGCTCTAAAGCTGGGAGGGAAAGGCAAGGTTCACATTTGGCTAAAAGATGCTTTCCTGATGACTGCTGCTTCCAGAAGCACTTACTAGCCACTCTGCTGACAATCTCCACAAAATAAGGCAAGGTAGTCAGCATCTCTGTCTCCAGGCAACCCCATGTGAGCCTAAGGAGTAAAAACATAAACTCTCTCTTCCCTCTTTTCTCTGGCCTTCTGAATCCCCCATGCCTTTAATAAAATGGAAATATAAGAGTGCAAAAGGCCTCACACTATTTAGTTACATGTGATACTTTCTAAATACGTGTACAAAGGCCAACATGGTAGAACACTTTTCTTAGTATACTCTACAGTTGATCAAATAACTACAAATGATCTAGTTTTACTCCATACCTAGTAGGACTACAGAGAAGAAAATACAAAAGCCAGCAGGTTGATGTACTTGACACAAGGCAAGAGTAAGGATAAACTCCTTGTCCATCTCCTGCAAGGCAGCCAGCAGGAGCCTATCATCCTTGTCTCCCTGCAGAAAAAGGATAACAGGTTCTAGCCAGCTGAAAATGGACTTCTGAGACAGAAAAGAAAGGCTCAAGTCATTCCCATCTTTCCCAGAAGAGGGAGGAGGGAAAGAAAGATTGCAGACAGCCTTTTCACCATATCCATATCTAACTGCAAGTTTTCTCTGAATGGCACTCATTGGTGCTGAAAACAAGTCCAGCATTGATCATTTAACAGAATGTTAAACATGTGCTTAATTTGTGCCTAGGATAATTAGCTCCAATTCTGAAAGATCTTTTAAGATCATTTAGGGTCCTTGGTGTCAAAGAGTCACTTAGCATTGTAGAAGTCGATATTGTATCTGAACACTGATAGTAGACTGATCTCACTGAAGACCAATTACAAATGTGCCTGGAACTGAAAACACAATTTCTACTTGTGTCCTTGGATCTGTTAACCCAAGGTATACTACTTATAAGATTGGAGCTTGGGTCATCAGCACAAACCCATATTGTGTACTTTCTCTTCACCATTACTGTGCCTGTTGGAAGAAATTCTGAAGACACCCATGCATTCGTCAGGTGTCACCTGGCTGGTGACACCCTTAAATCAGATACAACTGAGAACTGAAGACCAGAAAAATAGCAACTTCAGGTTGACTGGCATCTGTGTCATTACAATCCATTATTGACAATACAGCTGTTGTCAAATTCTCACTCAGCATCTCTTAAGTGCTTCAGCCACACACAGCTCCAACATGTTTGCTTGTTCTGTTTGCTGTCCTGAACATAAGTAGTCGAAGCTAGTGCTATCAAAGATCATGCTGTTCCTGACTGTTTCAAGAGATACTCTCTAAGTTGGCATTTGCTCTATACATCACTCTGGTAGGCTTTGTTTCTGTCCTCTTGAATAGACTAGTTAGCAGGTGCCCTTTTAATAGTTCTCCACCAGTATTTACAAGTTCCTGTGCAGTGCCTGTAGGATCTTTGTTCCCACATCATTCTATCAATGTGTGTGTTTGTTGTTGACTTCACTGCATAGCAAATGAAAATGGAAGTAGATACGCTGTTGTTGAGCATAATTATAATGACAATAGCAAAAAATGATAGTTGACAACCAGATGTGAAGAAATAAAAATGGAATAATCATAGAATTACATAGATATAGACCCCAAAAAGAAAGATTTGTGGTAGCATAGTATATGGTACTATTGGCCTTCTCTGTCTTGTTTCCCCTGAGAGTGAATTATATTAATTATGCCAACACAGTAAGTGATATTCTTTCAATGTGGCAATAAATCATAAAAAGCAATAGAGATTATATATGTTTTATTTTATCTTATTTTTATAAGACGGTAGAGAAGAGCCATAAATACAGCTCAGCAAATAAAAGAGCTTGTCACACAAGCATGATGACCCAAGTTTGATCCCTGGAGCCCACATAAAAAGCTGGATACGGTAGCATGCACCTATAACCCCAGCACTTCAAAGTAAGATGGGAGAGAGACAGAGAAATCAGTGGAAATCCTGCTAGCCTGGAGTGCAGGGCTCAGTAACCAGTATATGTACATATGACATGCACAGGCAGGTACACACACACACACACACACACACTCACAAACTTTTTAAAGAAGGTATAAAAGAGTTCACTTATTTTCTTCTAGCTTTTTGCATACTGTAAAGTGATAGAATTTGGCACCTGAAAGGGGAGCACTTTCATTAAAATGATAATCACAAGCACCACTCTCAGTGCCTGCTCCACCAGGCACTATGCCAGGTGTTTAATATATATGATCATTAATCCTTCTGGGCAGTGAGACTGCAAGATGGCTAGGCATGTATCTGAGAGAGCTGGGAGAGGCAGATTCAGCCTGTTGTGGCCCTGGCAATTAATTTTATTTTGAGAATTAAAGACTTTATAGATTGCCTTCTTCAGAAGACTGAAAGTATGCAATGATTTTACTTAATCCACTACATTACACTGGTGTAATTTGACACTGGAAAAGATAAGCTTTTGTTTTACTAATAATAGCAACTCTGAAGTCTGTCCCATGCCAAGCAATGTGTCCAGGAGTTTAACATGAAATATCTCCAGTCCTGCTAGGTAAGTTGCTATCATAAGCTCATCTCACATGTCGAGAAATTATTGTTTATGGAAATTATTGTCTGCTTGAGGGCAGTAAGTTAATGGTAGATCTGACTCAAACTCTGTTACCTACAGCCACAAAGCCATACTACTTGCATCCACTCTCAGTTTATACAGGAAATTCCCATACGCAGCTTATTGGTCCCTGGCAAAGCTCATCAGAACTCCATCTCTCTGATGAGCCTCCTGGTAGAGTGAAAAGGTTCCTATTTCTATCTCTTGTGCTCTATGGGACAGTATCCCTAGCCAAAAAGAAAAGAGCCATTCTTGACCCAGCGAGTCTGAGGCAAGGGAGGGTTTTAATCATATTAGAGAAGCCCTTCCTGAGTAATTCCTTGACGTCAAGCACTGAGTCCATCCACCTCTCAGAGTGACCAGTCTGGCCCTTGTCCACTACACTCAGCTCCTTCCTGGCAACTGAAGCAACCCTCAAAATAGCTTCTGGGCCTTGGAAGAAAGTTTGGAAGGAAGAGCAAAGGTGCCTTTGAGGTTGGGAAGGGCAGCCCCTCAGCAGCAGTTAGCTCCACTCTACAAGAAAGTCAGACAAATATTCCATTTTCCAAGAATGAGACTCCAGAAAAACAGCATGGGAATAATATTCCAATCTTCCTTTCTATCATTAATTCTCATTCCTGATCTATCCTAAAACCCACGTGACTTGGTGCTCTTGCTTCTGAACTCTGATGACACTTAAGTGGCCCAATCTTGTGTGGATATCAATCACAGCTACTCTAATTTCAAGATAGTAATGACCACAGCATGTCCAGAGGACAGCATTCCACAGTAAAAGGATACATAATTTGGAAGTTGATGGAAGAACAAACCCTATATATAAAAGTTAATGATTTCTAGACATTGTCTACCTGAAGAATGAGAGAAGGCAACCATACAGAACACATTCAGGAGGGTTCCTTTCCCATAAGAGGAGGTACAGAGATTAGCATCTGATATAAGTTGTTTCTTCACATCCTGCCCCACTTTCCAGCAGATACAACCTTTCTTTAGAGACTGCTATTTCCGACTCTGTTTGGTCATTTACTAGCTCTAGCTCTAGTTTTCATGGAGTCTTCTTCAAGTGCTCCAGCCAACAGCATCCTGTTCTTTAAGCCTCCACCACACATAATCCTTGTCAATCATACCTGACATGTATTTACTATGGCAGGCACAATAATGGCCTCTCTAAAACATCACATCATGATTCCTGAATAAAATAGGGAAAGGATGCATCCTGTATACATAGTTAAATGGAAGTCTTTGTAATGGAGAGGTCATACTGGGTTATTTAGGAGTTGAGTCCAACTGTAATTCAAGGATTCTGGCTAACAGAAAAGGGAGGCAGAGGAGGTCAGGGTAATATGACATGAAAAGCTCTCAACTCTTGGTTTGGATGATGGAGGAAGTGGGTCATAAGCTAGGATGGAGGTTGGCCACTAGAAGCTGGAAATGGATTACCCCTAGACCTTCAGAGAGAGCACAGTCCCTCAAACATTTCAGTCTAGTGAGACCCCTGTTGAATGTTGGACTTCTACAGAAGTGTAAAATAACAAATTTGTCATGTCTTAAGCTATAAAATTTGTGGTAATTTGTTACAGCAGCAATAGAAAACTAGTATACATATCTATTAGGTATATTATTCTCTGTTTTGTTATTTAATTTTTGTGGGCCTTGTCTCTATAAGATACTACATATTTTTAATAAGGTGGCTTAATCTTTTTCCTTAGGCCTGTGAAATCCATTAGCTGTCAAGAGAATAAATTCTACTATTCCTAACTCAGAGTCCCTTCTGTTAACGTATAGGAGTGATCAAAGAAAGCTAGGCAATCTGAATGTTTTTAGATTTATTTGTTCATGGCATAGCAGCAGGACACTAACCAGCTGGCCCAAGATGGGCAAAACTGTGCATATGCATCCTTGTTGTTGTTTTTGTAAATAAGACTTCTGCCCTCCACTCTTAAGACCAAGGATAACTTTACCTGTTTGCTTCAATTGCATCTGCTTTTCTTCCTACAGTGTAATCATCACAAGGAAGGAGCCTCATTGGGGTGATGTGGTAGGGTGATGTCATCAAATTCCAGTTACCTGGTTGCAGTTTTCCCTTCACTCCTTTGGTAACAAAATACACTCTCAACTCATCTTGAGCCCTTGTGTATCTGATTAAAGGTACTTGCTTGTTTCATCCTGTTTCTACTAATAAATCATACAAAGTATTTCCAATCATGCATACCCATAATTACATTTTACAGCCCTTCTAAAATGCATTTCATGTATTATATCTATTTCTTAGTTTAGTTTCGGGTGTGCACATCAATTGATTTATCTACTAACAAAATTATTCAATATGTATTTGTTGAAAGACTGGCTAAAGGGTTAAACTCTTCATTCCTCCCCACTGAGTCATCTGAGGAGTACATTTCAGAGCTGATTCTCAGGATCTATAACAAGTGTGCTTTGGGTGCTTGGTGGATACACAGGAAGCTATCTGCAGAGCTTCTGCTGACAACTTATAGAAGGGCAGGGCACCAGACAGGACCAGGAGTCAGCTGTCATTCTTCAGGAGGCATATACAGTGCTGCCTATCCAGCTGGCACACTTTTTGTCTCCCCTGCTATGAAACACTATTACATTTTTTGGTGACAAGGAGACAAGGACCAAGAAATTTGTTTTCCTTTCCTCTTATCTCTTCTGAAAATCACTTATTCTTCATGTGAGGTGAGGCAACATCTCTTCTGGTCGTGTCATCCTCAGGAGGCCATTTCCTTCTTTTGTGTTGATTCCAACTGTCCTTCACAGCATGATTTATTTTTTTTAATTATTTTGATTTTTTTAATGTGTATGGGTGTTTTGTCTAGTATGTGTCTGTATACCATGTGTATGCAGTAGCCATGGAGGCCAGAAGAGGGTGTTGGATCCCCATAGGACTGGGTTTACAGACAGTTGTGATATGCCATGTGAGTGTTGGGGATTGAATCCAGATCCTCTGGAAGAGGAGCCAGTGCCTTAACTGCTGAGCTATGTCCCCAGCCCCCTTCACAAGACAATTTCATCAAGAAGAGTCAAGGAGAAGAAACCCAAAAACATACATACTATGAAGATGGCATTAAATTCTCAGCTCAGTTATACAATGTCAGAATCAGATGAGAATTTGAGACTCTCAATCCAATACAGTCATAAATCAAATGTGAAAACTGGACTAGATCAGTCATATCCTTTTAGGTTTCAGTAGGAATAAGAACCCTGTCTCCTAACACGTAATACTCTCTACTAACTCTGACCCCAACACACACATGACCTCCACTGGCCAAACCAAACACTCCATGAAATCACCCACAATTTCAGACAAGTTAAAGCAACATGTCATACTAAACATTGGAAGTTAAGTGCACTTTGAAGTATTTAAATTTATTCTGTGAGTATGTTATGAATCTAACTTTGATTTGATTCTTCAGCAATTTATTTATCATAAGTGGTAGCATCAATATTTACTTTCTTGTGCTAAAACTGTCAATCTCCTAAATGTTGGTCCAGGAAGTATAAATTTTTTTATGCCTGGTCATTGAGCCTCTATCACAAATCATCTTAGCCCTGAGGAAGAGAGACATAATTGTATCTCCTTCTGAGTCTATCCCTAGGTCCAAGGGCCCAGACCTGCTGCCTGATGTGGTGAAATGATAAACCATGTTCTAACATTTTTAAGTACTCAAAAGAAAAGTACAAAGTATAATTAATTTAAGCCACTCTTGCTATTCCTTTGCCTACAGTCAATAACAGTTATCTTAATAAGCTGCTGAGAATATAAAATATAGTTGGTAGCACACAGATAAAATTGAATGTCATTTTATTATTTTATTGTGTTTATTATTAGTGAGTGACTGTAAGTGTTCATGTGTTATACTGCACACATAGAAGCTAGAGGACAATTTTCAAAAATTATTTCTCCCTTTCCACCATGGCTCCAGGAATTAAAATTAGGGTATTAGGCTGGCACAGCAATCACTTTTACCCATGACCCATCCCACTGGCTCAAGTTTTAATATTTATAACATTTTGTCTTTGTTTTACTTCAATATATTTTATATAATGTTCATGCTTACCACACAAGCAGTATCTTTTAGATAACTTATATTTAGGTTGTTAATACAACAATGATGTCCTCCCTAATATCCATACAAATCTGCCTGCTCTGAAGATCACCACAAAAGAACATGGTTCATTTCTTTTTTCTTTATTTTTTATATTTCCATATATTAAAGTGTTTTATTTATGATAGACACTATAAAATGATTACCAAATTAGCTAACTAAGAAATACACCCCTCACAACTATTTCTTTCCCTCTCTCTCTCTCTCTCTCTCTCTCTCTCTCTCTCTCTCTCTCTCTCTCTCTGTGTGTGTATTTTGGAAGCATCTAAGGTCCAATCTCTTAGCAGATTTCAGGCATAATTATCATTATTATCTGTAGCCATTACTCTGTATGACTGAGTCTCCAGAACTTACCTACTTCATAATTCAAAGGTTCTTAAACCCTTTACCTGCCCTTCTTCCTCCAGTACCCATTTCTATGCTTTGCTATTTGAGTTCAAGTTTTTTTTATAGATTACACACATAAGTGAGGTAATGTAGTATGTGTCTTTTGGTGCCTGCCTTATTTATTTTACTCTTTCCTCCTGTGGACAATGCAGTATTGCTATAACTGAGATTACCTCATGTTCTCAACAGAAAACCAAGTTTCAAATAACAGTTTTCCTTCTTTTTAAAGATGAGTCATGTATATATTCTCTATGTACTTGGTATCTATAAATATATGTGTGCTGTATATAAAATACATGTGTATGCTACATAATGTATATGGTAGATCTATTTTTTTTCTTTCCCATTCATCCATCAGTGGACACTGTGGCTGCTTCATGGATATTTCTGTTCCTTTGCCAGCTATTTTGTCTTGCTTCCTGCTTTAATGTGCTCTAAAGGTGTCTTAGGAAACATTCAAAAGCAGTTCTGTTCTTCAGTGAGCTCAGCGACCAAAGCTTTGTTTCTTGCTGTTTTAAACTAGTACAATCAAACTTCAGCAGAAATCCTCCCGTTCCAAATATTTGCTGGGGTGGAAAGAAGCTGATTTGGTTGTGGTGGTTGCTACATTGGGATGGATGTGATTTTTGTTGTTGAGTCTGTATTACATATAGCCTGTTGAGGAGCAATAACTTCGACGTTGGTTCTTAACTCTGTCTTTATATTCTCTCTAGTTAGCATCTGTTTACTCACTACTGGCTAGTTCAGTTAGAAGAGCAAGCTTTTACTATACTACGTGGAAACCTTTTGATCATATGCAAATTAGATGATTTTTTTCTACAAGATTATGTCTATAATTTTATCTTAAAATCAAAACATGCAGGAATCTGACTTAAATGAATGAGAATAAATATTACAGTTTGGATTTATTGGACTGTTGTAAAACTGTCCTTTTCCAAGCTAGAATATTTCAAAATTAAATTATTTCCAGATTTTTAAGTTATACAACTACCGACCATAAAATAGCTAACTGGCTAAATGACTATTTTGAGATCAGCACTTTCCCCTCACAACTTTATGGGAAGCAAGGAAAAATAATATCTCAGAGAACCGCCCTGGCGGAGGTCTAACCACCCTCATTCCTCTGTAAATGCAGGTGGCTGGGAGGACGGTTTTGATTTTGCACCAGGAAGCATGAACCTTAAGAGACTCTTACTTCCTGGTCTTGTCCTGTAAACATTATCAAGGAAATGGGAAAACTGTGACAGAAGAGTTTGTGCTCTTAAATTTGGAAAGCAGTGGGATGCAGTTTTAACTCAGTTCTGGTGTTCTGCAAGCGACTTTGAGGCACTGAGCACTGAATTTTCTAAAACGAATTGGTTTGCATTCATTTGACATTGGTGGAAAGCCTACTGGTATGCCCGGTAAAGTCCTGGCTACCAAAGAAATGAAAATAGCCTACCGACCCCTTCCAGGCACTTTCTACAAATTGGAGTGATTGAGGGACAACATGAGTTTCTCTTTGTAGAGAACATCTCTTCTAAGGTTTTCAATTGCTCAACAACTTGCAGGCGACAGCGGCGCCCTCTGGATGTGGTGATTTACAGCTGCAGGTTTCATGGTAAGCTCCAAAGTCTGTAGGAACCTAACATTCCGCAGCCAAAGATCAGAGCTCAAATCCCGACCAGTGACACCGACAGAAAACCTTTCAGTGGTCAAAACCGTGAGTTCTCCCTTTAGGAAATGCTCATAAGAAATACGTCTTAAAAATGATTTCAGGATACCATATATTAGACAACTCTGGAGTTGAAAGAAATCAATTTCCCAGGTTCACTTGGCACCTAAGAGCAAAAACGATTCTGTGCATCACCCTCAAGTGGCAGAGACCCAAGCGCTGCTCGCACCAACACCTCAACCCTCACCAACTTGTCTCCAATTTGTCTCATGATTGCCCACGAAAATTCTGGCCAGGGCTCGGAAAGCTGGGAAGACCAATTCTGGGTGACTGCTGTGTCTGCCTCCAGGTTTCAGGGAGCTCTGTACCTGGGAATCCTAAGCCCGGTGTCAATGCTCCCCAACTTGTTTCCAGCCTGTCACCGTCTGCCCAGGCCCGTTTTCCCAGCCCTGTGTGGGTCTTGTGTCGCTCTGGGAGCAAGCCATGTAGAAAGGGATCCTTGACACTCGGTCCCTGCCTTTGCGCTTTTATTTCCTCAAGTTAGCCGCCGCAGAAGTTAAGCCAGAAATCATCGGTGACATCTTGGAAGTTAAGCATCCCACTACTTTGCTTCTGGGACAGATATCTGGGGTGCTGGTAGGGTAGACACCTCGAATTCTGTGGCTCCCTCTAGTCGAGCCTTCTTGGAAGCTAATTTCTGCTCGGTCTAGGGAAATGCTAAGCCTGGATCCTTGTAATTGCCCTCCCCGCGGACCCCCGCAGTGCCCACCTGCTGCCGCGGTGCTCACTGCACAGGCTAAGTCTGGACCGGCTACTGCCTGGAGCGCTGCGCGCTCAGACCTCCACAACCGCAGAAGCAGAGAAGCTTCTTTGTCCCCACACAGCAAATGCCCGAGCTAGGACCCTTGTAGGTGTGCCCGGAGCTCATTGTTCAGACTGAGTTAGTCTTTAAACCAGTGGACTGGGTGTGAAAAGGATCAAATCAAGCTAAGCCGTAATTGGGTGCGACGGAGAGCCTGTTTTTGACAGTATGTGCAGATCTGTTCATGAGATGAAGATTCAACAGCTAGAGTCCTGAGGAAATGTGGGATGGGATGCGGAAGGCAGGCTTGGGACGATTTGAAAGTGAATCCCTAAGGATGTCCCTGTGGGCTATAGCGTCTGCTATAAGTGGCTATGCTTTCTGGAGAGGATACATGTTTGGAAACAGAGGGGAGTCTCTGGGCGAGGATGAGTGTGACCAGCAGTGAGTGTGAGGTTTAGTATGGGCAGTGTCTCCACAGCACTGTCAAAGCCTGCTCTTTAGACAGGGACCTAAGGGTGGGGGTACGATTGGGGCCAAAACGCCACTGGGACATCTTGGCAAACAGCAGCAGGAAGCGAACGGGCAGCTGTGCAAATCCTTAGGCAGACAGGCAGCCTAGTGAGAAGTGATAGATAGGCAGGAAGGAAGGGGGGAGGTGTCTACAATGGAGGCTTTGGAGGCATCTGGTCCTTCCTTGTACTTTCCCCACTGCCCCCTAACCCCTACCTCAAGCAGGACCCAGCTGACTATGGAACCCCTCCTCATACATGTGATTGAGCTGTACAGCACGTTAAAAGTGCCCAGCTGAATAGAGACAATTCACACCGGAGGACAGGAGAGATCTTACAGCCCAGGAAACACCAAGGTTTCCACGAACAGGCTCTTTAAAAGAGGGCTATAGTACCCATTGAAAAGATGTGTGTGTTGAGATTTCATGCAGATTTTTTGTTTTGTTTTGTTTTTTAACCCGTGATCACATAACCTGCAATGGCGCAGCTGCAACAAGGCTCAGGTCTAACAAAGTCATGCCCAACAACAACACCTGCTGCCTATGAACCTCACCCTGTGCTGCGGTACCACGTCCAGCCTTGCAGTTCAATAATCCACCCCTAAATTGCACTAAGCCCCTACTCTTAGTTTAGGCGTGGTGTGGGGTGGGGCGGTGAGGAGTGGGAAACAGGAATACAATTAGAGTCAGACATGCAGCTGGTAGTGCCTGAGATCCTGGACCGGAGTCTCTCCGAGATCCAGATATTGGAGACAGGGGATGTTCAAAGCCAAGCGGGAAGGAAGAGATGAAATTTACCTTGACGTCAAAAGGCCCTCCAAATTCCCGCTAATTTTAAGGGTGTTTCTCATTGATCCCCACCATTCCCCCACTTCCATCAATGACCTCAATTCAAATTCAAATGGTGTCATCTTGCTAGATGCTCTGAGTTCTGGAAGCACCGAGGTGACGCAATCTGTCTGGTGCACCCGGTCCTTCCACCCATTGGCTGCCGGATGCTCTGGGACTCCTCCCGACTCACCGCGGCGGGAATAAGAGCAGCTTCTGGCGCTGGGAGGTACCGGAGCCGCTGCCCAGCTCACGAGTCGCCGCACCGCACCCTCCGCCTGGTCCTAGCAGAACCCGCAATCTCTGCTCCAAGTCACCTCTCACTAGGTAAGTCCTGACATTCCTGCTCAGGTGTGTCGTTCTACTTGCCTTTCCCTCTCCTTTCCTCCGCTCTAGCTGTTAATCCTCCTTAGTTTGTCTTCCCTGCCAGTCAGTCCCGGTCTCTGTTAGCCCGTGGTTCATGCCAGACCCTCATCCGGGCAGAACCCGACGGCATTGGTCCACAGAGCCTTTCCCGTCTTCCTGGGGCGCGGGCTCCGTCTCACCTTTCTCCCTTTGCACACCTGATCCGCTAATCTCCCAGGCATCGCGCACGCAGTAGGAAGTCGCTCTCCTCAGATGGTGTGTTCAGGATTATGGTGCGTTCAGGATTTACATTTCCTGAGAAATTGGTTCAGAGTCTGAGCCAAGAGCCAACATGCAGCGAATAAGAGCCAGCAACCGCAATTGCAAGCCCCTATTCGGGACCCTGGGATTAGAGAGACAAGTCTTGGGTCGGAACTTTAGACTGGTTCTTGCAGGAGACTGAGCTGCCAGAGGATGGAGCTGCTGAGCAGTGCAGCCTTCAGTTTCCTCACAAGAAAGATTCCCTCTTCATAGGCTTTCTTTTTCACATCCTTGGGTGTCTGCAAAGCTCTATGAAGGGAAGATAGCTCTGTGCTTCCCTATGAGGTAGATGTAGAGACAGGAGGTCCCCAGTGCTACTTGAACTGACCAACAGTTTTATTTGCCTGTGAGGGAGCCTAGAAGAAATGGCAGGCGAGTGTGCACACTCACCCATCATCCACACATCTTCCATCTGTAGGGCTAAGATTCTTTCCAAACCATATGGGCTACATGCCCACTGGACCTTGCAGTCTGCTTTGTCAATGTGGAAACAATGGTGATGAAAAATGTTACTATCAGTATGAAGACAAAACGCCAGGAAGTCACAGGCAGAAGAAGCACACCAAGTGCTAAATCCGGGGGCTCATAGGACTTTGAACTGGTGCAAAAGATAAAAAGATGATATCATTCTTCTCTTGTAGGAAGGCATTATGGGCTTTCTGAAGTTCTCCCCTTTCCTGGTTGTCAGCATCTTGCTCCTGTACCAAGCAGGCAGCCTCCATGCAGTGCCTTTCAGGTAAGTCTAAAGACTGGAGCTCTGTTGTCCTGGAACTGAACAACTCCTTGCCTGTTAACTGTAGAGAACTGAGTGTTTAAGTATATGTATGTACACACACACACACACAAACACACACACACACGTTCACTAAAAACTTTTTCTGATATAAAGATGGAGGTAAACAATTTTCAAACAATGACATCACATACAGTACTCTGCACTATAAATTTCATGTATCCCCTTAACTCACAAATGCTTTGGTTTCTCTTTCCCGGAATTTAATAACACAGTCAAGCCTATTTACTCAATTCACCCCTTGTGAAATATGAATTTCACTCTAATCTGCTAACTTGCCAGTAAATATTACTGACTGTTTTATAATCTGTTGATCTATTTCCCACTTACTTACAGATTGTATTTTTGAGTCCCCATTTAATATTCAACACTAATTACTTTGACATGTAATTATTTCATTATGACTGTACTTATCATTTAACTTGCACAATTCCTAAACTGGCTCTGGTGTGCCACTGAGCAGGACACTGACTCAAGCCTCTCTGGGGAAGTGGCAGACAAGGAGTCAGAGTTGGTGCTAGGTGTGCTTCCCCTCCACAGGTCAGCCTTGGAAAGCAGCCCAGGCATGGCCACTCTCAGTGAAGAGGAAGCTCGCCTGCTGGCTGCACTGGTGCAGGACTATGTGCAGATGAAAGCCAGGGAACTGGAGCAAGAGGAGGAGCAGGAGGCTGAGGGTTCCAGGTAAGGTCCCATATACTCTGCCTAGCATGTCCACAGAAAGGCAGAACCCAGGAGGTAGGAGAGAATGTACTGGTCTATTCTCAGGCTCCACAGAAGACAGAAGTCTGGTGAGACTATGGTTAAATCACACTTAAAAGATTTATTTCTGAGATCACTTAAGAGAAGGTATGGAATCACTTTAGAAATTAGCCTGGTAATACCGGGGAGAGTTCCTGGCGTAGGATGAGTTAAGACTGGTAAAGGTAAAGCCTAAAGTCTAGGTACCTCTGCAGAGATATGATTGTGGTCACAGGGCCAAGGAGAGCACCCCTCCTTATCCCCACCTCCCTGTGTGCCCCCAGTCTGGAAACAGACCAGTCCTGGCCTGGATCCAACACTACCCAAGGAAAAGCATGTGTTTACCTGCATCCACCCTGAGAAACCCCTGTCAAGCATGAAAGACTGAATACCACATGGAATGTCAGAAAGTCACCCTTTTCCTCTCCCCTTCCCCCACACTGTCCTGGCCCACTGCACCCCCAAGCCCTCCCAGTGGAGTTTGTGTGAATTGCCCTCCTAGCACCCAACTTCTAATCCCCTGCCTGGTTTAACCTGCTGGTTGCCCACAGGGTCAGCCCCTGGTGCATGGTACTGTCTCGCATGTGTTTTCCCTGCAGCCTGGACAGCCCCAGATCTAAGCGGTGTGGGAATCTGAGTACCTGCATGCTGGGCACATATACACAGGACCTCAACAAGTTTCATACCTTCCCCCAGACTGCAATTGGGGTTGGAGCACCTGGAAAGAAAAGGGATGTGGCCAAGGATATGAAGAAAGATCACCATTTTAGCAACTCTCATTTTAGCAACTAAGCTCCTCCTCTCCTTTCTGATTTCCTTTCTTGTTTTCTTCCTATAACTTGATGCATGTAGTTCCTCTCTGGTTGCTCTCCGGGCTATTACTGGTTGCTTTCCTGGGGCAAGGGATGGTATCTCCTCACCACTGGGTGAGGAGAAAGGAGGACTCAATCTAAAAGAGCGCAAGGAAGATGGTAGAGAGCAAGGGCAGTCCTCTGGCTTCCTAGCAAAGCTTCTCAGTTTTGCTTCTAAACATGTTGTTTGTTTGGGAAATAAAACTATTTTTCTAAAAAGACTTGAGCCATCGTGATCATTGCTCTAGCCCACATCTCAGGCTGCCTGGAGTTCAGGGCTTATGGTTAGAAGTAGTCTTAGCCCTAAGGTTAACCAGACAATTTGGTGAGTAATGCCCACGACTCAGCTCAAGCAGTTATAAACTCCAAGGAGCAGTTAAGTACTGCGGGGACTGAATGCTCCAAACTGTCCTTCATTCAGGTAAGACTTGGTGGTTTCACTTGACTAATACTTGTGTCTTACTGGGACATGGATTCTACAATCCTTGTTAATGGGCTCAGAGGTAACATCAAAATTCACTCCAGACTCATACAATAGTGCTTATTTTTATTTATATGGGCATGGTTGGCTGCCATAACCCTGTGTTTCATGGTCAGTCACCCAAAACCCCCCTTGGGGTTTTCTAATGCCTCTGGGAATGTCTAAGAGAAGTGATCACAGCATTTCCCCTAATGGCCTTGTGATCGTCTGTTCTGATAACAATGTTTGGGGCAACACTTAAAGCTAATTGGTGCTTCTGAAAGTAGCAATATTCCCATGGTAGCCCCATGGGGCAGACACCTCCCCAGCCACACTAACAGGGATCTTCTCTTTCTTTCTCCCCACCCCCCTTCTCCCCATCCTTAATATCAGCATCACTGCCCAGAAGAGATCCTGCAACACTGCCACCTGTGTGACCCATCGGTTGGCAGGTTTGCTGAGCAGATCAGGAGGTGTGGTGAAGGACAACTTTGTGCCCACCAATGTAGGCTCAGAAGCCTTTGGCCGACGCCGCAGGGATCTTCAGGCCTGAGCAGATAATAACTCTAAAATAAAGGTGATATCCTTGTATAGCTGACGAAAAAATGGATGTCCACGTGTCTGGTGATATAAGCCATACTCTGAACCTCACTGTGCCCAGAGATCATATCCAATCTTACAGTGTTTTTTTTACCCCCTCTCCCTAAACTTCCCTTCTCCCAGCCTGCCTGCCCCGGCTTTTTGCTCTCTCCTATCATGCTGTGCTCTAGGACCAGGAGATACAAACACTGTATATTCATCACTGTAATTGTAAATATTCTACCATTGGGTTTGAAAGCCAATGGCATCATCTTTTTAGTGTATACTACAATGTAAGAGCAACCATAGGTTTGAAAACTGTATTTGTTCTCTACTAGGTATATGACCTTTGGATATTTAGCTCTCACTGAGTTTCAAATTTCTTCCTTTATAAACCAGGGGCATCAATAGGACCTACCTCCTAGTATTAATAGAAACTAAATGAAATCATGTCAAGGGCTTGACAACCAATATCTAAACTTTGTTCTTTTTTTTTTTTCCTCTAGGTTACAATAAAGATAAACTCTAATTCTTCTCACACATAATTAAAGTCATGTGTAGGAAAGGCTGATGGAAGACACATATGTTTGCATCCTTCTTGGTATTGAAAACCCTTCTCCCTTTGACAGGAACTAAAGCTAAGAACAGAGTAAGCTCATTTTAGTTGCCTATTGTGCATCGTGTTGTATGTGACTCTGTATCTAATAAATATGACAGCATGGTTCCTGCTTATTTGGTAGCAAATCTGGTCCCCATAAACCATCCTGTTGACGTTGACAACCTAAACTTCAAGGGGATGTGAAACCACTGCCTCTTGGTCTTCTGGAGATACATGGTATATGTTGTGACTTAATGGAACTATATGTTTAAAGAAATGTCAATGTTGTCACTTGTGAACATAATCAAAATTAAAAGATGTATTTTCGATACCCTCAAATAGAGTCTCTGCTGTTACTTATACTGTTTTTCCCAAGAGAGCTTAGGGGGCCTATGAGCACAGGCATTGTGCCTGGGTGATTCTCAGTGTTTTAGACTCTGAGCTTCTGGTTAATCTCATCCATCTATTAGAATGCTGTGTATGTCAAAGAGGACAATGCACATTTACTTCCAAAGAGTGACCTAGTTCCCATCCCCAGAGGTTATCTGTGATTCTTCATTTCTTGGGCTTGTCCTTACTCACCTCTGCCTGTTTTTCCCACAAAAATCCATTTCTTGCACCTCTTGGCCTACAAAGTCCTTTAGAGATGGCAATTTGGAGTTTAAATGGGAACCAACGGCTACCCAACCTAGAATGGTCATCAATGCCACCAAATACCACTTTTTATTATGTGAGATGCATAAAAGAGTCTTACTCAAATTCCTGCAGCAAGTCAGACAGAGACATTTGCATATTTAATAAGCATTTGCTTACTGAGTGCTATATATTGCCACTACTCTAGGCACTGGGAATTGAGCTACAAACAGACCAGACAAACCTTCCTGCTTGCATGGTGCTTATATTCTACTTAGGGAAGAATGAGATGATACATATGGCAGAATCACAGACTACATGTAGGAACCTGGGATGTCATTGATCCTGGTGATCTGTCTCATGCAGGAGTTTGCCTGTAATAATATCCCTGGCATCTGCCGGGACTCACCAATGGCAAGTTGCTGAGTGGAACTCCAAGATGAGTGGGTAGCCAGTCTCACTGGTAAACAATTCAGATGATCAGAGTTAGTTAGTTAGGAAACTCAGCCTCTTCTTTCACTGACTATTTTCTTAGGCACATATAGAATGATGTTCCTTCTTCCTTCCAGTCTATTCAACAGTACCCCAGCTGCCACTGTAAAAAGTTGATTACAACCATCTCTCCTATGTTTAAAACACTTCATTGACTCCTCCTTCTCCAGAAAAACACTTGAGGCCCTGCAGAAACTTGAAAGTCCAATTTGAGTTTCTCCTTTCACATCCAGCCGCATCACCCATCACCTCACCCCTACCCGCACACTAGATTCTGTACTGTTTTCCACGTCTATGTCATGGCACTCGCTGCTATTAGTTCACACTTGGCTAGTGTCACTCTGTGCAGAAAACTCTTACCCAAAGGCCCCCTTCTTCACTCAAATGTTATTTACCTTAGTCATCTTTGGGGAAACTGCACCCCATCCCACCCAACACACCTTAGCACCTCTCTTTATTTCATTGGTTTTCTCCTGAGCACTTTATCTTTTACCATACCACAGTTTTTCTTACCTTGTTAATTGTTTCTGTCGTTCACTGTAAACAAGGTACATACCAGTAGTGATATGTCTATTTATTAATTGTTCTTCCCCAATATACAGAATAGTGTGCCTGGAGCAAGGCAGCACTCAACAAAGAGTAACTGAGTGGATGAGTGAGAGATGAAGGTGAGTCTCCCCTTTTATACTTGTGGTCAACTCTCAGGTTCCTTCTGCTCTGGTTTTCCTCAATCTTAATTGCCCAAGATACCTTCAGTTATCTCTTGGATAATGAATCCCTCAACTGACTAGAATCTTCAGAGTTCACAAGTTTGTTAATAATTCTGTTTTCCTGTCTAAGGCCATTGCACTATTTTATTTTGGACACAATCTAAACCCCCGTTTCTTATCCATTCGATTAATTATGATCAGTAGAAAGGCAAGGAGCACTCTAGGTAGATATTTATGATTAGGTTAGTTAAAAATAGGAAAAACTAAAATATTTTAATCCTGGATATAGGGTTACTTCATACTTAAATTGAATTCACACCAGAATCCTGTGCATTCTTCCAAGTTGGATCATGGGCCATAGTGTGAAAGAGTAATCAACTTGAATCCTCAAATAGCATCAGGTTCAGTGCTCAGATATTAACAATATCAATAACAATATCGTAACAAAAGCAACAACAGATATTAACAGCACACCAGGCAACATCATACCATGAGGAACAATGACTTTTAGTGTGGATACAGCATCAATCTTTACTCTTCACATGCTACATGGACCGTGACAGGAAAGAGAGGTCTTCTAATGCCAACAAACAGTGAGAGGTACAGTGTATATGTTGTGGCTAAATGGATAACTGCTCCCAACCCTTCATTATGCTACAGAATCCTTAAGTACTCTCATCCTTGCTGTGACCTCATGGATAGGTGAAGTTGACTCCTTTGCCCTTCGATTCTAGGCTTGACCATGTGACATTTTTGCCTAATAAAATATTGTAGTCTTAAGACAAGCAGAAGATGAAATGTGTCTATGTGGTTGAATTTTGTGCTCTTGGGTTTCCTTTGTTGTCATGAAAAGAACACATCCATCCCTAAGCTTTGCCATATTATTCAAAATGAGATATTATGAAGCTAATTCTCACCTTTAGTCTAGATTCAAGCCTAACCAGCACCACCTGCAATCACCTCCTCAACTACCCATATACCCACAAGCAGAGAAAATAAATATTCATCATCTACTGACATTGAGCTTATTCTTGTGTTACTATGACAACAGAAAAGTATTAAGATTTGTGGGGTTAAATTGTGTCCTTCTTAAGCTTATATATGGATCCCTTAACCCTGAAAATAACTATATTTGAAGGCAGAGCATTTCAGAAGCTAATTAAGGTAAAGTGGGGTGATATGGGTAGGGTCCCAATCTGATGAGATTGCTGTCTTTTTAAGAAGTGGAAATGTTCTGTGTCACTCGTACATGCAAAGAAGATCAAATTGAGGACATAGCCAGGAAGAAAGTTCTCAGCAGATAATAACCATAGTGTGATTTTGGACTGCAAGTGTCCAGATGTGACACTAAGGTCTGTTGTTTAAGCCACTCAGTCTGTGGTATTCCGTTATAGCAGCATGAGCAGATAAACACAGGGAGTCTATTATTTTGGAGTAAACCTTTTAAGTAATAACTCGTAGCTTTTATATCTACTCAAAGCCTTCCAAAACTCCTCATTACACTCACAGTGAAACCACTTTATGGAAATATACCCACACAATCTGACTCCACACAATTCCCCTGACCTTTCTTCCCACCAATGCCTGATCCACTTCTACTTCCTTGGGGACTTTTTAGAAATATGTATTCTGCCTCTTTTGACTTTATCAAGCTAACTCTGTTTGAATGACTGGCTCAATGTGTACATGACTGGCACTTGGTGCTCTCTCTTCCTTCAAGACTGCCCAAACATCAACTTTTCAGAGAAGCCTTTAGCTTGCCATTTCTCCTCATGTGCTAGCTATTACATCAAAATCTATTTTTATTCACAGAACTTAACATTTTATAAAATAAATAATATGTAATAAAATAAATACATGTGCCATTTCCTTTCTGTGTGCTTCTACTAGCATATAACTTAAAAGGGAATATATATATATATATAGGTATATATATATATATCCTTATATATGTATATGTACATACACACATGTATACATATATATGTATATATAATGTGTGTGTGTGTACACACACATACACACACACATATATATATTTCCCTGAAGTCTAAAAAAGTTCCTAGAAAATGGTAGGCCTTCAATTAATGTTTATTGAATTAATTAATTGTACAGTTATTATAGTTTTATTTTACCCTTTGAGTTCATTTCTAACAATATACCCACATTTTGAATTTATTTAGCAATTTTGTTTGGCTATTTTTGAGATTATAATATAATTATAACATTTCTCACTTCCATTTTCTCCCTCTGAAAACTCCCATATACACACTCTTGCTCTCTTTCAAATCCATGGCCTCTTTTTCCATTCATTATTATCGAAGGCATATATGCACACATTAGTACAATATATTCTAAAATATTACCTTCTCAGTTTGTAATAATGTTGCTTGTATGTATGTTCCCAAGGGTGACCATTTGGTATTGGATATTTTAAACTATAATTTGTGTTTTGATTTTCAGTTTGACTCAAATGTTATTAAGTAGAATATTTTAAGATTTAAAATAATTTTAAAAATTATACTTCAATCATTCAGTCCTAGTTTTTTTTCAAGACAGGGTTTCAATATTGTATCTCTGGCTACCATGGAACTCACTCTGAAGACCAGGCTGGCCTTGAACTCACAGACATCTGCCTGCCTCTGTCTCCTGAGTGCTGGGATTAAAGCCATGCACCACCACAACCCAGCCAGTCCTAGATTTTGATACTGTATTTTGATAACGTTATCACTACAATATTTTACTTGGGAAATTTATTAAGACCTTTTAAATGCTTATACTACAATCAATTGCCATAAACATTTTAAAGAAATTTTAAGTGTTTTTCCTATGGTAGGGATTTTACATCTAGAGTTGTTTACATAAATATATCTATGCATGTAATTACAGTGACTAATTTCATTGTTTTACATATTATTCATAAAGATAATCCTGGGATACTGAAATAGGCCAAAAAGTTTCCATAGGCTACATTGTTTTTGTGAATTATCTTTTGCATTTCTAACATTTTATAATATATATTTCTTATCTTAAAAGTAAACTTTAATGAAATATTTATGCATATGGTATGTAAACTCATATAATCATCATAACAAAGCTATAGAATATTTACATTATTATAGAATATTCTTACACCACTCTAAAGTTACCATTCCAGAAATCCTATCCAAGAAATCATTGATTCTAAATAAATTAGATAGATTGCAGATAGATGATTGATAAAATCAGGCAGGCAGATAGAGATACAGAGAGAAAGAAAAACAGACATGTCACAGAACCTTCTTGCCTCTAGCTTCTTTCATTAGCAAAATGTCCATAAGATTGATTCATATGGTTGTATAATCTATATATGGCTATTTTGAAGATTAATTGGGTATTAATTTTGAAGATTTCAGTGAGAGAGGTTAAGTAGCATTCCATTGTATACCACAGCTAGTTGGACAGTCACTTGGTTTGATTTTAAGTTTTGGTTATTTTGAATGATTTTCTTATAGACATTTAGGTGGGAATAGGTGAAGCTATTTCTCCTGAGTAGAAAGTTTTAAGTTGTGTTGTTATTGGTCATAATAACGAAACTGATTTCTGATAGTTATGCTATTTCACACTCCCATCAGAAAAGTATGGCCATTCTATTTTACACACCCTTCCAGTTCTTGGTGTTTTCAGGTGTTGTTATTTTATTTTAGCTATCCCTATGATTCTGTAATAGTATATCATTAAACTCTAGATTTTCATTCTTGATAATTATCTTGTGTACTTATTGACAACTCATTAATTTCATTTTTATAGTTTTGTTTAAATGTCTTGCCCTTTTGACTAAACAGATTATTTAATTATTATTGAATTTTCATTGATCTCTGTATCTACATACTAACACTGATTCCTTTTAGGACAGTATTTCATGCACATTTTTCTCAATTTTAGATCTTTTCCTGTGGTGGAATGCCATATGCCACATCATGAGAGCTCTCAGGTAGCTAGGGGAAGGTCCAAGTGTTGAAGGTCTCTGGATAATTGCCAGAAAGAATCAGCCTTCTGCCAACAGCATGTGAGCTCAGATGTGAATTCTCTAGCCCTGTGAGCTTGCAGATTATTCCAGCCCTACATAAGCATTTGACTGCATCCTCATGATAGACCTTGAAACAGAACTACCCCACTGAGCCTTTCCCAGATTCCTGACACCGGGAAACTGCAATAAAGTGCCTGCTATTCTGAACTGTTAAGTTCTGAAATAATTTGCTACAACAAAATATAAGTAATACCTTTCCAAACTATGGTAACTCTAGCTCAACTCTTCAAATCTAAAAAGCAATTCACTTGAGTTTGCTGGAGATGCAAATCCAAGTTCAAATTGTAAGTCACTGTTTCCAGAAATGACAGATCAGATTCCCCTACCTGCTTCCTGGTCCACAAGCCCACAAGATATTAAATGCAATGACATAAATTGATTCTACTCTAAATTAAGTTAAATCCTTTTGTTCTTGGTAGTGAGTGCTTTTTATCAGCACTATTCTCCCCTTCTGATATCTCATTTCTTTCCATCCTATAGCAACTGCTTCAAAACATTCTTTCTAACTCTAAGGTCCTCATAGTAAGAAGAACTGTTTATGGTCATATAGGCCAACCACATCTAGAACATCCCCCAAGTGGTCTTTTGGTTTATTTTAGAAATTTTGAGGTGTTTTCTGTCTTAGTTATTGTTCCATTGCTGTGAAAGAGAACCATGATCAAGCCAACTCTTACAAAGGAAATCATTTAATTAGAGGCTTGCTTGTAGTTTTATAGGGTTAGTCCATGATTATCACTGTAGGAATCAGACCAGCATGGTGCTGGAGCTGGAGTTGAGAGCTTTACATACCTCCTCCCAAAAACCTCCTAATCCTTTCCAAATAGTTGCATTAACTGGTGTCCAAACCTATGGAGACTTTTCCCATTCAAACCACCGTAGGTACATAATTCCATTTCTGGATCACTCTAGTTCTTAGAAAAAAATCTCCCCATGAATGAACAGAACTCATTCTCAGCTCTACTACTTCATTTTGTTCTCATGAGATTCACTCTTGAGCTGACCATCCAGAGAGAATTTGTCATGGCTGAAGACTGACCTCCAAAAGACTGGGTATTAATTGTCAGTGAGTTAAAAAAAATTCACTTTTTTTCTTCACTATGAAGTCGAGAGCTAGACTTGGTTTTCTATGATATATATTAGCTGGATTTACCCTAGACTTTTAGCTACTCATTGTCAAAAATGTATTTTGTGGTAATAAATACAGTTCTTCAACTATTTAAATCCCCAGAAATACTTCTTTTGGTGAAACTTTTCTGGATGTTTCCATAGCTGCCGCTGCATTGACATGATGGGTAGAGCTGACAAATGTCTTGCCCTTGTCTCAGGCAGGGCCCTGAGCCAAGCACTATAAGTCTAGGCTCATCTTTCTCACTTAGACTTGCCAGCACAATGATAAGATTAATGGTTTCCATAAAGAGGGGTACTTTAGGGACTTCCTGGAGAGCTTGGCTCATCTGTAGATCTAAGAAGTTCACAAGAGCGGTGTCTTGCCTACATAATCATTGCCAACAATGTGCTAAGTCCTGCACAATACCTTTAGCATATTTAACAAAACTGCAATGATGCACCACCTGACTATTGCCTCAGCCCCATTACTTACAAGCACCCTTCCCACTCTCTGAACCCCAGTTAGACTAGATTTCTTTTAGTGTGCTACATTCAGCATAGTCGTCCAGACACAGGGTCTTTCTACATGATGCTGCTCTGGGATAAAGTCTATTTATGTTTTCTATTCCCAGTTAACCCTTACTCATTTTTCATATCTCAGTCATGCATTATTTCCTTAGGGGAGGCTTCCTAGGCTACCACCTTCACGTCTAGGTTGTGTTTATTTCTTATTATATTTCAAAAGTTAGAGACGGACCCTTCTTTCAGCCACCATTTCATTTTAAATTATTTCTCTGATTACTTAATATCTATTCTCAGACATTCATGCAGGGGCTACAGCCATTTTGCTTTATATTGCAACACTTTGGTGCCATGAGTAGTTGGCATTTAATAAGTATTTGTGACATAAAGCAAGGATACAATTATAATCCAATGGGATAACTTCTATCCTTGAAGGAGGCACAGGAGACCATGGTATACCTAACTCAAACAAAAAGACTTTCCTGGGAAAATAGTATCATATAGGGTATTTAAATATACACAGGATTCTGTCAGCTGAACAAAACTGGAGAAGTAAGAAATAGGAGGAATCTGAATGAGCTGATCTAAGAGGGGATATAGATCATGTCAAGTTTCTTCCCCAAGCAAATTAAAATTATTGGTCGTTTATTAAATATCAGAAAATTTCTAAGAGTCCTGTGATGAATGGAACAGCCTTAAAATTAGATGGGAAACCAGCTTCTGAAGGGGTGATTAGATGCCCAAGGTTACTATGAGACAACCAGAGACCCTCGCAGAGCAGGAATGCAGATATAGCTTCAGCTAGGTAGTTCCCACCTCATCTGGTTCCCAAGAGTAATCAAGTCATCCCCAAACCATGGTCAAACCTATTTCCTACCTATTCAGTGTTCATAAGTACCAGTTATCTTCAATTCCATGTTCCTTGTGATTACTGTAATTTTAACAATTTTTATGGAACCATAGGTCAGCAAACACACTTTATCTTCTTGTATGGTTAATCTTCAGTGTTTTATCCTCAATGACTTAAGAGATTCTAGGTGATTTATAAAGAACACCTCTGGGTCTATCTGGTGTTTCCAGAGATGGTTAGATCATGAGGACTTTGATCTAATCAGAGGACTTATCCTGTGATGGATTCACAATATCATAATATTATTGAAAGATGATGAAAGGTGGGAGGGTAGGGCCTAACTGGATGAAGTGTCCCACTGAAAGAATGTCTTTGGCATCATATCTTGCTGTGGCTCTTCCTGTATTCCTCTCCTCTGCTTCCTGGCCACCATGATATGAACTACTCTGCTGTTATATCCTCCATGCGGTAATGGACTGACAGCTCTAAAATGTAAAAAAAAAAAAAAAAAAAAAAAAGAAAAAAAAAAGAAAAAAAAGCTTTCTATCTTTAAGTTGTTCATGTTAGGTATTTTAGAGCAATGAGAAAATTATCTACTAAACTTCCACAGTTAACATTTATCTTCATTCCCACAGTGGCTACTCCAATGCATTAGTCTCTTAATTTCTCCACTTTAACTCAGCAAAGCCCAGACCTCTTACCTCTGTAAAGTAGAAGTCCCAGAGGGATACAAGACACAAGAGTTCCTTCAATTCTACAATATGCCAAACACTGCTGTCCAGTAGAGTTACACTGAGTAAGAAAGACATGATCCTTGGTGTGATAGGTAGTTGAGTTGAGAAGACTGACATAAAGTGCTAATATGAAATATAACTAGCAAAAGGAAAGCACTGTGCAGCATGGGCATCTGGAACACAAACATCAGATGAAATCTTTCTTAGACATTTGAGTTTGCGATCGGCAGGAAGAGGTTCAGGGAGAGAACTGAGAGAATGCAGTCTCATACATTATAGGCACAGGCATGGCCTTCCTGACAAGACGGTGCTTGCCCACACCAGCTCATGGAAGCCAGTTTTTAGCATCTCTTTCCAAGTCTGTGTTCAGACTGGGAGCATTAACTCACTCTTGTTTGGGGTATTTATACAGTGGGAATTGACTAACCTACAAATCTGACTTTTTGTTACAGATAGTTGCCAGATGTTAAATATTTACCACATACAGTTGTAAAGCACATTCTATAAATAGATGGTATAGTAAAGTTGGGGTCAGACAGCAGAAGATAAAGTGGAAAGATGAAATAAGATTTGCATTTTTAGAAATGGTACCTCAGTACTTTTTATTGTTTTCTCCCACCCCCTTTTTTCGTTCTTTTGCCAATGTTGGGAGCTACTGCATTAGATTTAGGGGGTCTTGTAAACCACAGTAAGATGCTGCTATTTATTATAGACTCTTAGTCAAGAGAGGGTAGTACATGGTCTACCATAAACAAGCCCCCATGTAGATATAAAGGGGAAAATGCAGGTGCAAAGAAGAGTTGTATCACTGAATGTTCTCCCAAAGAAACGGGCATTACATAGTGTATAATAGGGGGTGGAAAATTTGGAGCTGTCTTAGAATTCTGCATAACATACTCCAGCCCCTGATCCTCAATGATTCACACACTGCCCACAAGCAAAACACATTCACTGTATTTCAGAGTTCCCAAGAGTCTCATTTCATTATAGCATCAGCTCAAAAGCCAATATTTCATCATCTAAATCAGTTCTGGGTACCAGTGAAGCTCCTGGGTATAATCAATTTAAAGTACAACATCTGGGACAGTTTCACTCCATCTATGGACCTATAAAACTAAGATAGATTGTTTTCCTCCAACACACTCAGCTTTCAACACTTAGATGGACTCATCACAATAGCTATAAGCAGTCTGTTTCAAAGTGGGACATGTATATGTATGCTCATATATTATGTACGCATGTTCATGTATATAGGTACTGGTATATGTGGGGGACAGAGGTTGGTCTTGGACATCTCAATCACTCTCATCTTATATATTGAATCAGAGCCTCTCACTTAAACAGAAAGCTCACTGACTTGGCTAGTCTAGCTAGCCAACTTGCTCTGGGAATCCCATCTCCACTGAGTGCTAGGATTACAGTCAGAATCCCATGCCTTCCTGGCATTCACAAATGCCGGGCATGCTTACTCTGCTCCTCACACTTGTGCAACGAGCACTTAACCCACTGAGCTGTCTCCCCAGCCCCCTAATCATTAGAGGGTTGAGGGTCTAGAAGCCTCCTCTGATTCTGTAGCAGCCCTTGTCTTTTCTGATTCAAGCTGGCATTCTTTCTGAAGAAACAATCCTTTATGAACTTTGTAGCCTTCTGTAGATTTTACAAGGATTTTCTCTGTTATACAAAGGTGACACCCACAAATAATCCATTTTCTATCTTTGGATCTTCCTCAATGCCCTAGGAAAAATGACAGTAAACTTCCTAAAGACCCTCTAATTTGATTGAAAGATACTTAGAATCCCTAGAAAGCAACTGAACACACTGATTTAATGAAACTCCAATCTTAGGGTAACTGAGGTGGTGATTTTGTCTTTTTGTCTACAGTGCTGTTTTTGTCTTTTTGAGATTTTAACAAATATGTCAGCAAGCTCAGACTTCTCACTTGAGCATTCTTTCCCATTAGTGAGGCTTTTAATTTCATTATCTTTGGTCACTTAGAAAGGCTGAGAATTTCCAAATGCATAGGTCTAATATTTTATTATTATTCAACAGATCTCCCTTCAATTGATGTCTTTCCTCTCATGCATAAACAACAGGAAGAAAGCAAGTGGTACTTTCATCACTCAGCTCGGATCCTCCTTAGCTTTATATGTATGCTCATCACTTATAATTTCTGCTTTCCACATAACTGCGGGAGACAATTTTGCTAAGTTTCTGTTGGTAAGTGGTGAGGATTTTTCCTTCTACTTTCCAATGACACATTTCTCACTTACTCTGAGTCCTTCATAACGCCTGAATTTCCATTAAGAATCTTCCCGAAACAATTTAAATTTTATTATGCATTATGTTCAAAGTTCTTCTAGCTTCTGCCTTCCCTTTGGCTCCACAACTGCTGTCACTCAGCATCATCCCATTGTCCAGGTATGAAAATATGTGTTAGCCATTCATTACCATGTAACAGATTAGCAAAAGTATATCAATTTAAAACTGCACATCCTTACAGCTATTGCCTTAGTGTCAGTTCTTATTCATGCCAACCTGGATTATTTCAATAAACCCCTACAGGCTTCTTGTTATTGTTTAGTGTGATAGTTGTCTTAGTTGCTTTTCTATTGCTCTGAAGAGACACCATAACCAAGGCAATTTAGGAAAGAAAACATTTTGTTATGAGTTGTTGGCTTACAGTTCAGAGGGTGAGTCCATGATCATCCTGTCAAGGAGCATGGCAGCAGGCATGCAGGAGTATCTGAAAGCTTATATATTGAGACAACCAGGAGGCAGAAAAAGAGCTAACTGGAATAGTGTAAGCTTTTAAAATTTCAAAACCCACCCCGAGTGACATACCTCCTCCAACAACACCATACCTCCTAATCCTTCTCAAACAGTTCCACTAAATAAAGACAAAGCCATTTAAATATATAAGCCTATGTATGTGGGCCATTTTCATTCAAACCACAATAGTTAATATTGATTGTCAACACAACAAGATCTAGAACCACTTAGGAGACAAATCTCTGGGCATATTTCTAAGAGTTCTACTTTGGATTAACTGTGATGGGAAGACCTACACTAAGTGTGAATGGCACTGGAAGGGGAAACAACCGGCTTGGCACCAGCATTCTTTTTTCTCTGAGGATGTGATGTGACCAGCTGCCTCAAGCTCCTACTGCCATGACTTCTCTCCATGATAGACTGTACTCTCAATCTGTAAGGTAGAATAAAGCCTTTCTTTCTGAAGTTACTTTTGTTCTTAGCAACAGAAAAAAAAAAGTAGGCAATAGATTTAGCTTTCTCCCAGTCTCCTTTCAGGTAAGTGAGAGCATGTTCTTGCTCCTCTAAAGGACTTGCTGAAATAGTCACCTACAGTCTTTGGCATAGCAGAAAAGATTTCTCCAAATACCATCCCAATCTATATTTTAGCTTCATCTTCACCTATTTCCCCATATAACTTGCTAATTGCATTCCCCAAATACCCTTTTGGTGCCCTGTGTCTTATTTGTGTTATTTCCTCTGCTTGGATCTTCTTAAGGAAGCCATCATCCTCCCCTTTCCACCTCTTCTATGATGCCACCTCTTCTGTGATGCTACCAACGATACATCACCAATGAGGTAAACGTGTCTCTTCCATTGTGTCCCACAGCTGTACTCATCAGTGTGTACCAACAGTATTAATATCACTAGGTAACTTGTGTGAAATTATATTTAATCAAATTCTAAGCTGGGGCAAGACATTCTACAATTCCCTTTTTGTCATTTTAAAGACATCTATTAATTCTTTGAGAATTTCACACACTGTGTTTTGACAAAAGTCACCCCTTCTCCCAACTCCTCCCAGATCCAACTCCCCTCCCATACACACCCAACTTTGTGTCCTCAATTTTTTTCCTTTTAAAAATTTTACATCATTTCCACCCTTCCTCTCCCCCAAACTCTTTCTATGTTCCCATCCTTTCTCAAATTCATGACATCTTATTTAATTATTACTGTTACACACACACACACACACACACACACAATATAAATATATATATAAATATAAATAAATAAATAAATATATATATATATATATATATATATATATATATATATATATCCTGCTGAATCCATTTAATGTTGTCCATATGTACCTGTGTTTAGGGCTGACCACTTGGGATTAGATAACTTATCAAGGAACTGACAGTGCTACAGTGCTATTGGTTTGAAAACCATATCCTAAATAGTAATGTTTACACAGAATTTTGATTATAGCCTGCTTTATTTATACATGAATCTATGAGACTATAATTAGGTAACACCTATATCTCCTCCCACATATTCTAAGTATCTTGCAAAAAATCATTTCTTATTTTACTTTGTAGTTTCTAAGTGTCTCACAAAGTACTCAGCAATTTTAGGATGCTAATAGATTACTATGCTTTACATAAAAGAATACTGTGCAGATCCCTTATAAAAGCTACTGAATTAAGTACACCAGTGTTTACCATTGTATATTAGTTGGGTGGTGCAACCTGTCTGTAATCGTAGCACATGCAAAGTGAATGCAGGAGAAGCAGAAGTTCAAGGTCACTTAGATACAAAGATACAAATTAAAAAACAGCTCATACTTCTTGAGACTCTGTTTGCAAAAACAAAACAACTAGAAAGATTGCATATTAGAAACAAGTGAGAAAATTATACACTAATTTTGAGAATAAAGGAAGTCAAGGACTAAAATCGGATGGAAAAAACAGTCTTGAGAAATATCTAGATGAATGTCTATCAAAGAGTTAAGATTAAGTAGCATTTTAGAAGGAAGGTCAAACCAGGAAGCAAATATATGTCCCTACAGAGGGAACATGAGGCTTCAGACTCCCTCCAGTCACTTCTGGAGGTATCAATAAAAGCCTGTTTTTAGGGAAATGCTTGCATACTAGAAGAATAAACTCCTGACAGTCACTTTAGATGGGATCTGAGCAAGATTCAGACTGGAGAGAGTGCTGCTGAGTCACTAACTCAATAAGGCACAAAGAACACAGACTGCAGCAGCCTCTTCCTGAATTTAGGCTTATTCCTGCATTTGTGCTGGGCTCATGTAGCTTTTGGGAAAAGATCTGGGTCCTATAGATGGCTCCATAGTTACTCAAATTTCTAAGCTTCCCAAGAAAAAGGGAGTGAAAAAGCTGAAAAAGTAGTTGTGACTACTGTAGCTCATTCTAAGCATACCTTCACACCAATGACCTTTCTCCCCTGGGATGAGAAGGCATGGATTCTCAAGAAGATAATACCATCATATTTAGCAGTATAGAATATGAGAAATAGGTCAGCCAGGGTGGGAATTAGCAATGCAAGATCCTAGTTTCCCATTCCTGCTTTGCTGTGACTTCCTTGTGTGTCTAGGTCAGTATCCACCTGGCTTCAGCTTTCCCTTCTGTTAAATGAGGGAGCTGGTACTGTACACTCTCTAGGCTCCTTTTTAGCTCAGTTCTTTAAGGATAGAGACAAAATACGGAGTAAAATATGTGGTTTATCACAGCTCTGCTCCTCTCCTGTTGGGGTACATCAGCCACTATCATCATGGCCTTGTGGTTCGTTATCTTCACCACAGAGTTGGAAGTCTGTCTGGTCATCAGCTATTTTTATGCCAATCTCACATCTTGATCACCTTCTCTGTGAAAATCCACATGGGAGCAGTGATACTGTCCTAACCTTGGAGATGTACTAAAACAGAGGGTGACGTGGGTCCACCAAATGACCTACTTAGAGTCAGCAAAACTAATAACGAAGCTAGAAAGACTAAGGCTAGATAAAGAAAGGACAAGGGATCTAGACGAATTTAAAGGTTTCTAACTGTAGAATTGTTAAAAACCTTCAAACCTTCATTATAAGCAGGAATTGTTTCTGTCTGGTTCTGCAAGGAGTTTAGTTTTTAATAACTCAATCAGTTCTAAGAGATGGGGAAGAGGTAGAAGTTCCACTACCCCTACAATACGCTTCTCTCTAAAACTACTGTTGATCCACCCTCTCTTAGGAACTAGAGGGACAGGAGTCTCAGCTTTGGGCTTTTCTGAGTTTCACAGTAGGGGCAGGGACTGCTGAAGATGAGTCCTCAGCTACCAGCCTGAACCCCTGACTCACAACCCCTCCAGCTCATGCAGAATGGCAGCAGCAGCTGGAAGAAGCTTCACTCACATTTAGTGCAATTGGTAGGATCCACAATTCAACATGGATGGAGAAGTGAAGTTTCTGCTAGCAAGAAAAAGAGTATAATCAAGTGGTTTCAGTGTTGGCTTGCATACTAATTTTATGACTGAACACATATATGATGATGTATGCATACACTCGAGCATGTGGGTGTTTGTATGTTCAATTTCATGTAAGGCCCAACCATACCATCTGATCTCTCCTCCTAGTTCTTCCAGGGACAGCTCTTGTCCTGAGAAGCCAGGCTCTCTTTGTCTAATGCAGTGAAAGCAGTGACTCAGCTAGTGGCTGATTATCAAGGAGGGCTAGGGGCAAGTTAAAAGGACTATAAACAAACATTAGCACTTGTGAGTAAATAAACATGCGGAAGGGCAAATCTCATTCTTTTGTACCACCAGAAAATGCCTTTCTTTTTGTCAAGATTGAGCTTTGTCAGATGAATCTGGGAAGATGCTAAAGGGGAAATAGAGAAAAAAAATCATCAAATGGGTAGCCTTTTGTGACAAGGCAAAAAACTAAACCTAGCCTTACCTTCCATCACTTTGACAAGCATAACTTGAGAGAAGAATTGTGGTGCTAGTGGTCATATTGCCTCTGGAAACTACTGGATGAAAGGACATTTTATTACATGTAGTAGACAGGGACTAGAGAGATGGTTCAGTGGTTAAAGTCACTGGCTGCTCTTTCTGAGTACCCAGGTTCTATTCTCAGCACACACATGGTGCCACTTATATGTAACTCCAGTTCCAGGTGGTTCTGATGCATCACCACTGGCAACAGGCATGTATGTGATACACAGACATACATGCAGGCAAAACATCCATACACATGAAATAAACATAAGAAAAATAAAAAAAAGAGTAGCAGGTGGTGGTGTTCTGGCACTGATTCATGTAGTCTATTGAAAGCTGGTTGTTAAATTTTCAGAAATATAAAACTAGTCACTAAATGCCATTGAGCTATAAATACAATTAAATTAAGCAAACTTATTTGCTTGTGTGCATGTGCTCATATGTGTGTGAAAGACAGAAGTCAATACTGGGTTCTTACTCAATCACTCTCCACTTCATTTTTTTTCCAAACGAGTCCTCCCAATGAACCTGGAGCTCACTGATTTGTCTAAGTGGATGGCCAACCACTCCAAGCATCTCCCTGACTCCATCTCCCCAACACTGTAGGGTCACTACACCTGACTTCCCACCCCACCCCATTGGTGCAGGGATTAAACTCTTGTTTGGAACACAAGCACTTTATCAACTAAGCCACGTCTCTAACCCCAGATAAACTTTAAAAGGTGATAATAATACTCATAAGTCATCATTTTCTTTTAATGTTATTACTCATTACTGCTCTTTGTACTCTTGGGAGTTCTTTATGTGGATGATTTCAGTATGGGGGACATACTACATAATGGTGTGTTATTCATACCACTTCTCAACCTTCATTTAGTGATATCACAGTGAGAGTGGGGTGGGAAGTCAGGTGTAGTGGATCCTACAGTGCTGGGGAGATGGAGCCAGGGAGATGCCTGGAGTAACCAATCCAATTAAACAAATCATTAGGCCATCCAATTAGACAAATCAGGTGTATCTATAGCATGGAAATCAGCAAATGGACCGATCAAGGTTTGCTTTTATGCTGTTATTTTGTTTTCTTAATTGTCTATACTTAAGATTTAAAATAGGAAACTTGGCTATATCTCAGGATAGAATGTAGAAAATAATTATATTGGAGGTTAAGGTAGTTCATGTCTGCAGATGTTTTGTCATGAATAACATAAAAATCAAGGAAGTAGACATACAGTGTTTTTATACTACTGTCCAATGTAACAAAAGTCATTGTCATTGATTAAGTGAAGCTCAGCACATCTTCATTGCTTCATGTTTGTCTTATTTTTATAAAAACTCAACAACCCATACTGGTATCAGAACCGTTCTCTTTCATCAGTTACAAGCATAGAGAAGTCCAATGAAAATCAACAAAAAATATTCTGTGACAATCTATTAGCTATAGAATGTATGACAAAGATCATAGCATATTTCATTATTACTTATAAACTAAGTATTCAATATTCCTCATATAAAAAACTTCACAGATAAATCTTGCATAGTAAACTTATAAATCGTGATTTTTCTTTCAGAGAGAAACTTTAGTGGACAAACTTGGAGTTCTCACCCTCTAAAACCACTATAGAAGACAAAACCACACTATAGAGGACTCCCATAAAACTAAAAATAAAACTACCATACGATCCAGATACACCACTCCGGGCTCTCTATCTGCAGGCCTCTAGGCACACAGCATACACTTGCATATTTATAGTTGTGCAGGACTGTTCACAAAAGCCAAGTTAACAAGTCATTCTAAGTGCATGACAACAAAGGAATGGATAAAGAAAATTTATAAACCACAGAGTCTTATTCAGCCACAGGGAACAAAATTATGTCATCTGCAGGAAAATTAACACAACTAAAGAGCTTCATAAATGTAGTAGGTAGGACTAAAAAAGACAAATGCCTCATGTCTTCTCTCATTCATAGACCTTAAATTTATATAGATGCACAAAGTGTTTATAAAGACATGACACAAGAGCAGAAGTGAGACTCGGAGAACAAAAAGAACTAGTGTGAAGAGTGCAGAGGAGAAAGGAAGAACAAGTAGGAATCATGACAGTCCATAGTATATGCTTGAGTAAAATGTCTTTATGAAATGCATTGTTATGCACAAAGGATATAAGTCAATGAAAAATTATATGAAGTAAAATTATTAGACAAACTGATTTCAAAATCAACAACCTCTATACTTGCATATTACTATATAATTTTTAAGTTTATTTCCCCTTCATTCTCTTTTGGCCTACAGTAAAGTTTTCCAGTTCTCTCTAATCGTTAAATAAGAAAAGGATGCACTAAATATGGAAGGCATCCACTAGTTCTCTGTGCCTTTGGCTAATATGACTACTCTACTGTGTTTCAAAAAACTCAGTCCTTGTGGATGCATTTTCTTCTCTTTTGTTTTTAAAGAAAATCAATTACTTATTGCTTATAATGGCTTACAATGTCATGTATCTTTTGTGATTTTTAAAAAACTTTTAGTTTGTTGGTTCTGAATCACTGGGAATTTTATTGGGCCAAGTTTAGATCTCCAAGTGTTAATTTACATTTGCTTCTATTTTCTGTCTGGGAATATGGCCAGTTCATGATAAATTAATTTACAATGAAAATAAAATGAAATCAAGTTTATTAATAAAACTTTTTCCTATTTGTTCACCTAAACTTCTGTTGAGATAACTCATGCATATTTAAATATTGGAAGGTGTAGTGTTTCAATTGACAGATAGATAGACACTGAACAACAAGAATTTGAATTGAAAACTAGTTTATTTTCCTCTGGTAAGTTTAGAGTTCATTGTTTGAGGTATGATAGTTTCTTTAAATACAAAAGTAACTGCACATTTCTGGTTATGTTGAATAAGCAGGAAAATGTGCACATGAAAATTTGAATAAGCTGATCTATATATTAGAACTGAAGTAAAATATTGTATTTGAAATTTTGAGAATTTAAATTTCTGATCACATCCAGATAACTTCCCAGTCTAGGTCTTTATCATAACTTGTAAATTCAAAGATCTTGCCAAGTATAATTTCTGTATGTGATTTATATAACCTGATATATGTCCAAATTCTCTCTACATTTAAGTTATTCAATTTACTCTAATGGTTCTTGTACTAGAGTTATGTCTATTTATATCGACAACACCTGTGAGTCATTTGCTTAAAGTACAGTGCTTATTAATTTTCAACATTAATGTCTTGGACATAGGGAAAAAGACTTCAGAATTCTTTAAGCTGTTCTAAAATGGCTATATTTCATAGCAGAATATTATAAGGTTAGGATGTTATAAGGATGAATAAAACATTTCTCACACATATAGTGGTGATTCAACATGGTGTCATACTGGTCAGCCTCTGAGATTTCTCCCCTTTTCCTACCACTATTCACTATCTCAAAAATTCCTGCATTAAAAAACAAAACTTCAATAGTCTTTGAAAGTTTTTTTAAAAAAAATACAGGTGTATTCATCACCATGTACAAAACTCAACTCCAAGTGGATCAAAGACCTCACCATAAAACCAGATACACTGAACCTGATAGAAGAGAAAGTGGAGAATAGCCTTGAACACATTGGCACAGAACAAAACTTTCTGAACAGAACACCAATAGCTCAGGCAATAAGATCAACGATTAATAAATGGGACCTCATAAAACTGAAAAGCTTTTGTAAGGCAGAGGACAAAACAGCAGCCTATAGAATGGGAAAAAATCTTCATCAACTCTATTTCCAAGAGAGGGCTAATATCCAAAACATATAAAGAACTCGTGAAACTAGACATCAACAAAACAAATAATCCAATTACGAAATGGGGGATAGATCTAAACAAAGAATTCTCAAAAGAAGAAACTCAAACAGCTGAAAAACACCTAAATGTTGAAACTAAATATTCAACATCCTTAGCCATTAGGAAATTGCAAATCAAAACCACTTTGAGATCCCATCTTACACCTGTCAGAATGACTAAGATCAATAACAGAAAGGACAGCTTATTCTGGTGAGGATGTGGAACAAGAGGAACACTCCTTCATTGTTGGTGGGAATGCAAATTTGTACAGCTACTATGGAAATCGATATGGCAATTTCTTAGGAAATTGGAAATCGACCTACCTCAAGACTTAACTATACAACTCCTGGGCGTATACCCATAAGAAGCTCTATCCTACCAGAAGGACACTTGTCCAACTATGTTCATAGCAGCTTTATTCATAAGCGCCAGAAAATGAAAACAATCTAGATGCCCCTCAACTGAAGAATGGATAAAGAAATTGTGGTACATTTACACAATTAAGTATTACTCAGCTATTTAAAAAAAAAAAAAAAAACCCGACATCATGAACTTTGCAGGCTAATGGAGATAACACAGTCCCAGAAAGACAGACATGGTAAGTACTCACTTATATGTGGATATTAACTGTTAAGCAAAGGAGAAAGGTACTAGTATCCACAGACATAGAAAAATTACACAACAAGAAGGGCCCCAGTTGGAACACAGGGATCTCCCTAGTAGAGTGGAAATTGAACAGAAGTTTGCAGGTGGGTTGAGGGACGATAGGAATGGGAGCAAAGAGGACCAGGAAGAGAGGGATGGGTGAGAAAATATATGGAGAGATAACAAGAATTGGGAGACAATTAGGGGGTGATTGGGAGACCTAGTGTAATGGAAACTCACAGGAATCTATGAGGTACATCTTAGCAAGGATCCCTTGTAATCAGGGATAGGGAACCTGAACAGGCCATTTCCTGTGGCCAAACAAGGCTTCCAGTGGTGAAACTGGGACACCATCCCAGCCACAAAACCTCCAACTTATGACCTATCCTCCCTGCAAGATCCTCCTTGACAACATAATGGTAGAACCCCATGCCAAAAGAGGGAACCCCTGCCTGAAGCTGCAGTACAGGCTAGAAACTAGAGTATTGATAACCCAGAGATGATTTCAATGATGTCATGCTCTGCTCATAGATTGATACCTAGCCCAGTCCTCACCAGAGAGGACCCCTCCAGCAGCTGAGAGGAGCATGTGGAGAGGTTCAGGATCAAACATCATGCAGAAATTAGAGAATCTCACGGAAGAGGGAGAGGAGGGATGTCAAAGACCAGAGGGGTCAAGGACACAGTGGGGAAAAGCCCCAGAGTACCAACTCAGTAGCATTCTTAGGAGCCCACAGGGACTGAAGCCACAGACAGGAACCTGCAGGATTCCCTAATACATCTTATGGCTGACTGGACTGCCGTTTTTGAAAAACCCCTACAGGCTGGAGTGGGGGTGTCTCTGATCATTTTACCTGCCCTAGAGACCCTTTTTCTCCCACTAGGCTGCCTGGCCCATTCTTGACATAGAGATTGGTGTCTGGCCTCTTTCCATCCCACTGTGCCATGCCCTGATTGTTCAGTAACCCTTGGGGGACAGTTCTTTTCTGAGGAGAAGCAGGGGGGATGTTTGAAGGTGGTGATGGGGGTAGATCTGTGGGAGAAGGGAGATGGCGGTGTTGGAGATGGAGGAAGGGGAGGAGGGGGTCAGAATGTATTGTATAAGTTGTATGAGAGAAGAAAAAAATTTTAATTAAAAAAAAAACCTTCTTGTTTAATCACACCACAACACTGACATTGGGTTTTATTAGTCACTTTGGAGAACTGAACTTCAAGAAGGTAGGTTTGGCCAAAATTATCTTTAGCCTCTGCCCAAGGGCATTCATTTCCTTTTCTCTAAGTTTTTTCTGAAGAAAAAAACTTAACATTTGTCCTACAGAAATGGCTGGAGGTCTATTTGTGAGGCTACCTTGGTTCACGAGGTCCCAGTCTCAACAAGTGCCCCTAGCTAAGAACTCACATAATAAACCACAGGCTTTTATTTCTCGCCTCAATTTCTCTTAAGTTCTCTCTCATCCATGTAGTAATAGTATTCTGTTCTGAAGCAGAGCATAAAATCTTTGAATCTATAAAAATGCCATATTTCTATGAGATAAGTTACAAACACAATGTGACTTCCAGAGTCTTTGTTATACTAAACAGAATGGACCTAGGACTTACTTGGAATGGTAAGTGGGCATGAGATACAAAAGTACTGTGACAGTGAGGCTAGCAAAATGGATCACTGGGTGAAGGTGCTTACCACCAAGCCTGAAAACCTGAGTTCAAGCCCCGGGACCCACATGATTAGAGCAAAGCACTAACTCTCTTTTTGCTCATTCTCATTTTCTCCTTTAAGTTCTAAGTTATTTTATCTTATCTTTAAAGATAGCATACAAGGTGTTAGATATCATTATGGCATTTTCAAACAAAATGTGTTTTGGTAGATTCTCCTTCCCTTTCACCTTTTTCCAATCCTCTTTCCACCTCGATCCTCCCCCATAACTACCCTGCCCCAAGTTCTTTGTTTTTTCATGTATTTCTCCCCTCCCTTCCTCATCACCTATTTTTGCCTTCTCCTAGTCTCCTTTTTTAACTTTTTAAATTTTACTCCCATTTACACACCCAGAGAGATACACACACACTCACACACAAACACAGACACACGGCCATGTGGTTCTGAATTTTAGCTAAGCTTAATATACTTTCCAGATCCACCATTTTCTGAATTTTCATTGTGTATATGTGCCACATTTTCATTATCCATTCAGTTGATGTCTAGGCTTGTTCAATCTCTTTGCTATGATTAATAGAATACCAGCGAACACAGATGTCTAAGTATCGCTTTAGTAGACTATGAAATTCTCTGGGTATATGCCTAGGCATGGTATGGCTTGGACACCTAGTAGTTGTGGGTTTTCATTGTTTGAGAAACTCCTATACTTATTTCCATAATGGCTATACTAGCTCACACTTCCACTAGTAGTGAATAAGGGCTCCTCCTTCAAATCCTCTCCAACGTTTGTAGTCAGGATTCTTGATGACAGCCACTCTAATGGTAGTGAGGTGATATCTAAAAGTAGTGTTTTTAATTTACATTTCCTTCATCACTAGAGATGATGAACATTTTTAAAAACATTTACTGGCCATTTGTGTTTCTTCTTTTGAGGACTGTCTATTCATTCCATTAGTCCATTTGTTGACTGGCAGCCTTGGGGTTTTTTGATGTTTAATTTTTGGAGTTCTTTGTAAATTCTGGATATTAGCCATTTGTCTGAGATATAGCTGACAAAAATTCTCCCATTCTGTGGGGGCTCTTTGTTTGCTGTGCTGATAGTTTATTTTGCTATGCAGAAACCTTCAAATTTTGCAGTCTCATTTGTTGGTTTTTGAGGTTGATTTCTGTGCTACTAAAGACCTTAGCTAGATTTATATTGTAAGGACAAGAACAAAGCAGCCAAACTTTAGTCAGGCTTCTGAGAGCACCAAAACTGTGTAGGCCCAAGTCAGGGGCAAGGTAACTCAGAACAGTTTCTAGAACTAAGATAAAAAAGACAGTTTCTGGGACAAACAAGATATGGACCGTTGACTGATGGCCTTGGGCTAGGAGTTTCCCCCACCCGCATTGACTAAAACCCTGAGCTTGCATTTTCTAGGAGCCCGCAACCTTGCTGTATGCCAGCACCAATCAGTTTGAGGGTCCATACCCACATGACTGTGTAGCCAATAGAATGCGCCTAATACTCTGTTGCAGGGCTCTGCCTTTGAAAAGCATATATAAAGCATGCTTGGAGTGTGCTGAGGGTCACTCCCACCTGCCTCGCTTGAGGAATCTGTGGGAGCGGGCCCCAACATGTTGGAAATAAACCTCCTGCTTTTGCATCAATCTCAAGTCCTGGTGATTTTTCGGGGGTCTCCTTCCGTCTGCCCCTAACAATATCTTAAAATGCATTCCCTATGCCTTTCTCTGTTCCAGCATTTCAAATTTTAAGTCAATGTCTTTGATTCACTTTGAGTTTACTTTTATACATAGTGAAGGATGTGGAATTAATTTCACCCTTCTGCAGGTGGATATCCTGTTTTGACAGCATCATTTGCTGAATAGGCTTTTTCCCCACTGCATGTTTTCGACATCTTTGTCAAAAGTTAGGAGGCCATGGCTTCATTGGTTTATTTGTGGGTCCTCTGTTCCATTAGTCTACCTACCATGTTGTTATGCAAATACCGGGCTGTCTTTGTTATTATAGCTCTGTAGTATGATTTAAGATTGTGATATCTCTAGCTGTACTTTTTCCCTTAGGATTGTTTTGGGTGTTCTTCATTTTTTGTAGTTCCATGTGAATTATTGGATTGTTTTCCCTAGTTCTTTGAGGACTTAAATTTTTTGTGAGAATTTCATTAAATCTTTGGATTACTTTTGATAATACAGCCATTTTCATGATATTAATTCTACCAATCCAGAAGAATGGAGAGTCTCTCTCACATAGTTATTTTGTTTTATTTCCTTGCTTGATGTCTTGAAGTTTTCATTGCAGTAGTCTTTCATTTCTTTGGTTAGGTATATGAGTACATTTTGGGGATCTGTTATTTATGAGATATTTTCCAAAATTTCACTCTCTGTGAATTATTTGTTAGCATATACTGGCTGATTTTTCCTGTATTTATCCCTTTTGTGTCATTATTTTGTCTCATTGGTATAGCTGAGAGTTTGAGAACTATTTTGAATAAGAGGTAAGAGTTAGCATCCTTGTTGCATTCCTGTTTCAAAAGAAATAATCTCAGTTTTTATCTGTTTAGTACAATGTAGCTGATGGATTTTATTCTATATAGCCTTTATTATTTTGGAATATGTTATATATATTCTTGTCTCTAAACCTTTATTGTAAAGGCATATTGAGTTTTGTCAAGCACATTGTTTTTGCATCTATCAAGACACTTATGTGATTTCTGTCCTTAAGTTTATTTGTAGGGCATATTATATTTATTGATATGTATTTTTTAAACCAACCTTACATTCCCAGGATGAAGCACACTTAATCATGATGATTCTCATGATGTTTTCTTGAATTCAGTTTGTAAATATTTTCCTGAAAATTTTGGCATCTATTTTCATCTGGGGAATTGGTTTTATAGTGTGTTTATTTTGTTTGCTTGATTTTTGTGTGGGTACCTTTATCTTTTGAAGAGACATTTGATTGCAGCTTTAGACTGATTGTTTGTAATCTGTTTAAGTTATTTATACCTTCTGACTTTACTTTTGGGTTGGTCATATGTGTTTAGAAATTCATCTATCTCTTCCAGCTTATTGGAGTATAAGTTTTCAAAGTATTCGCTAATGATATTTTGGATTTCACTAGAGTTTGTTATAACAAATATCCTTTTTATCCTTTTCTTTCTTTTTGTCAGTTTGGTTAAGGGTTTGTCAAATTTACTAAATTTTTCAAAGAACCAATTATTTGTTTGATTTTGTGTATTTTTCTTTTTATTTCTATTATACTAATTTCTTCCCTGGTCTTATTATTTCTTAATATCTATGGTGTTTGAGATTGGCTCCTTGTTTTTCTAGAAACTTGAGGTGCATCATTTGGTTCTTTCTTTGAGATGTCTCCAGTTTTGTTATATGAGTGCTTATAGCTATAAATTTTCCTTTTGGAATTGTTCTGGCTGTCTCCCATAGGTTTCGGCAGGTTGTAATCCCATTTTCATTTGACTCTAGGGAGTTTTAAATTTCCTCCCCTATTTTTTCTATGACTTTTCATTCAAAAGAGTATGAGTCAGTATCCCAAGTATTTTTTTTAGTTTCTCTTGCTGATGATTTCCAGTTTTATTGCACTATAACATGTAGGATACAAGGAATGATCTCATTTTTTGTATATTTGTTATGGCATGATTTGAAGCCTAAAATGTAAACATTTTTGGAGATATTCTGTATATAGTTGCTAGGTCCAGTTGGCCTATGGAATATTTCTCTTTGAAGTTTCTTTGCTTATTTTTAGCTTGGAAAACCAATCTAAATATTAGAATAGGGTGTTAAATTTCCCCACATTCTTGTCTTGGGTCCTACGTGGCCTTATGTCTTTTAGTGTTTGTTTAATGAAATTAGGACTCCAATATTTGATACATGAATATTTCCAATTGTTAAATCTTCTTGATGGATTTTCCACTTAACATCTATTTGGTGCCTTCTTCATCTCTTCTGATTAATTTTGGTTTGAAGACATAAGATAGCTTTCACTATTTGCTTATGGTTTCTGTTTGCTTGGTATTTTAATTTCCATCTTTTGATACTATGTTGTTGGATGTCTTTGCGAGCTAAGTATTATTTAGAGACAACAGATAGTTGGTTCTTGGTTGTTGTTGTTTTATAATCCAGTATTTATTCTGTATCTTTTTATTAGTGAGTTGAGACCATTTATATTTAAGATTATTGTTGAAAAACGATTGCTATTTCCTAAGAATTTGTTACATGATGTTCTGGTTTGATAGATTATTGCTATTTCTGTTCCTTCTCTGCTATTAATTTTGGAGGTTTGCTGGTTTTTTGAGTTAGACATGGTTGACTTTTTTCCAGCTCTTTGTTCATCTGTTCCCTTCATGGAGTATATATTTTAATGTGCCTGTCTTGCAATATCTGTCTCTATTCATCAATTTTCAAAGATAATTTTGCTTGATATAGCATTCTTAGTTCGCAGTTATTTACTTTCAGAGTTTGAAATATGTTACCCCATGTTTTCCTGGATCTTAACCAGCCAGAACCCTAATCCTGTGGTAACCTCAAGAGCTGCTCAAGGAATCACTTCTATGAAGAGATTACATCCATTTTGGCAAGAAGAGCTACTTTTACTGGGAGTTTCCCTGCACTCATGTTCTTTTACCATGTGCTGACTTCTGCTTATCTAGGATACCACAAGTAGACCCTCAACATGTGAGCACTTTGATATCGGACTTTTTTGCCTTCAGAACTGGGAGAAATATATTTTTAAATAAACCCATCGCATTTTGTTAGAGGAGCAGAAAATGGACTGAGACATTCCCTCATCCCAAACCTCTGGCCTCTGTGGCTCATGCCTGGATAGTCTCCAGTAGCATGCCTAGATACTACCACTAGATATCCTCCATTTGACTTTTCCTTGACATCTTATGTCTTGTCATGGGGATAACAGGCTTGGAAGAGACAGTTCTACTATTGGGCTGAGGGTAACCAGTATGTGCTCCTCTCCTGGTAAGTAAGGACAACTCAACAACTGCCTCCACCATATCCTGTTTATTTGCAAAATGTTCTTGACATGGAAGTGTGCAGAAAACGGAGTATATAATTTATAGGAAAAAGCTTATGCTTAGTCATTTCTAATGTCTCATCTAACAAGGAGGAAAGGAAGAAAGGACAGGGAAGAGGAACTAGAGGATAGAGGGATTGGTGGCTTGAGGAGGGGATGCTTCAGTCATCTAGGTTGAGAATTAGAGTTTCTTTGAAATTTTTAAGGCCGAAAATAAGTAAATAAGTGAATTATAGCAATGTAACATGTTTGTACAAGTATTCATGGGATTAAAGCTTTTCAAAGACATGGTCATCATTTTGGGATTTGGAGGGAGGGGCTTTCTAGAAAGGTGTGGCTGAGACCAAAACTGTAAAGATCCAAGTGTTCGTGTACTCATTCCTGCAACAACTTTATTTACCACAAGTAAGTATGGGTGAGCCCTGGAATTGGTGGCCACAAGGGGAAGAGGAATAGCAAAAAATTTATGTCCCTTGGTTTCCTAAGAGACAAATGGTTTCAGCAAGGAGAGATGACTATTAACCATAGATCCCTTAATACTCTGACTATATTTCACTACAGTTCCTTTAGAAAGAGATTAAAGTGTAAAAAACTCTGAAAAGATATTTACTGCCATTTAAAAAAACCTTTATCTGGGTGTCGAGGGATAGCTCAGTGGTTAAGAACGTGTGCTGCTCTTGCAAGGGACTTGGATGTGGTTCCTATCACCCACATGACAGCTTAAAACCATCATAACTCCAGTTACAGGAGATCTGATGTCCTTTTTTGACCTCCTAACGTACCAGGCATGTATGTGGTGCAAAAACATACATGCAGGTTAAAAAAAACAAAACTCATACACATAAATTAAATGTAAATATTTAAAATTCTTTCCCCTAAAAGCTACATCTCTTCTGTTTCCACTCTCTTCTCTATGCTGTTTGTATTACATCTTCACTAGTCTGATCTTCATGATAATAAGAGATAAACATAACACACTTAGGCATGATTGCAAACCCCTATGATCTCAGCACTTGAACATCTAAGGTAGGATGATTAATGTGAGTTCAAAGCCAGACTAGGCTACATAATGAGATATAGGTGACAATAACGTGTAAATGTTTTCTTAAAGGCTGTAACTTTTTCTAAATGCTGTATATAAGCTTTGAAGTCTTCTTTGTTTGGGGTCCAATTGTTACTTACTTTTTCATACTCCAAATGACCCTCCATCCCCCCCCCCACTCTTATCCCCTGGTCCCTCTTTCTCCTGGCTATTGGCTGTTACTGAGAAAGATTCCTAACTTGTAACTTTTTAAAACCCTGCTTTAGCTCTAAAAGTTTAGGAAGGAAAACAGAGGAAGGAATAATTCTTTACAGCCCTTTCTGTCTGTCTAAACCTGGAGAACTAGACTAACTGCTAAAATCTTCAATTCTTTTAATTGTTTTCCCAGTTATCTCAGTAACTTTCCTGTCTGAGGCTTTCTAGAAACTGTATGCCTTCTTTCTTATTCTCTGGAACTAACTGTCTTTACCTGAGCCTTGTTTTTGCCTACCTTCCCTGTCACCAACTTCTGGTGTTCACTGTCTCCCCTGACACCAACCAACTGACTTTTCCAACTGATCATGCCAATACCTCCACCCAAGTTGTTCCCAGAAGTCCAAGCAGTATATAACTATAAGGAAGGCTGTATTAAAGTATTAAATACTTTATTAAATAATAGAAGCATTAAAAAAAACTTCTTGGCAAAGCATCTCACTACAGCAAACCATTATTTAGTTTAGCATCATCTAGTGAAGCATCATTTGTTTCCTCAAGGAGGTGAAGAAACTAAGATTTAACCCAGAAAATACATCTAATTTAAAGTAAATGGGAAATTTAATTGACTTGGAAACTCAAGAGACTCTGTCATTTCTTTGTCAGTAGGTCAGATAGGCAGCCTTCTTTTTCCTCTTAGCTTGTTTCTTTTCTGTACTTCCCTCCAAGTTTTTACTGTCAAATGATGAAATGTCTCCCTTTCCTTTCAAAATCTGCACCTGAAGAGCTTCCCAACCCTTATACTCAGGCCACAAGCCACATGAATTCAATTAGAACTGGGGGTGGGGGTGGGGAAATACCACGCATCATCATTTTGGAAGGCTGTCAGGAGAGTCTAAAATGCATCCAAGGTTGGAGAGTAGTGGGTTAGACACCTTGCAAGAGCAGTACTGAAGGCTGCTTGGCTCTGCCCCTCCTTCCTAACTTTCATCACTGGACCCCAAGTACCTCCTTCCAGTCAGTTCTAGAGCTGCTGATGAAGTTGCAATCAGTCTGTATTCTTTAGCTGCTCTCCATAGCATTTACTGCCCCACATTTGCTGACAGCCATAATAGACCCTACAGATTAAACAGTCCTGCAATTTTAAGCTGCCCTTGGATTGGCTTGTCAGATGATTGCATAAGCTGGCCTATTCCATGTACTAATTGAATAATTTACTGTAAATAGCCTCCATGTTCTCCAACACCATGTAGTTAGCCAAAAGGAGGTGACTGAGGGCTGCCTCTAATGGATGTGGGAGCAGAAGTGAGCTTTCCAAATGGAGTTGTTGTCACAGCATCTGCTGAATTAAGCAAGAAATACTTAAGGCCTCAAGTTCTTCTGTAAACTAGCTTTCTTATGAAAGCACTGCCAAGACTCTTTCAGAAACAATTCTGAAGGTTTCTTGGTGAGATTTTCTATGAGGAATGCCCTCAAGAGAGGAGATGGAGGGGTTCCTTCCTACAGTGTTTACTTCCTACAGTGTTCTTCCTATTTACATTCTTTTCCCTGTCCCTGCCTCTATGCTAAGCCCTGTTTGTTCCTATAGGTAGAAAGTTCTTTTCCCTGTTTGCCTCAGTATGGTCTTTTGTGGGTGCAGGGTATCTCCGTGATGGCGAGTGGCTCAGAGTTACTAACCCAAGAAGTTCAGACTCTGGGAAATGCCTTCATGGTTCAAATCCAGTTTATTGTGAAAGGAGTGGGTTTTTATGGAGGAAGCAGGATGTTGCACATGGGAAAGATCCAGTAGCTTTGGTCTATGCCTACTAGACATTTTAATCAACCTACCTAAAGCTTGCTAAGCAGAGGGAGATCAGTAAGGTCAGGAAAGGCCCAATCATCTCTAGGCTTGTATGGAAAAGCTCTTAGTCTATCCATATTGCCAATGTTGGTGAACAAAGTCTCTGCAAAGAAGGAGGCTTGGGGCTTCCTTGGCAGGGGCTCTCCCACCACTGGGCCTCAACAAGTGTGCCAGTATCCACCATTTTAAAGGGCCTCACAATTTACTATTGCTAGGGTACTGGCCTTGCAATTTACTGTGCATGGGGTACTGGCCTAGCATAGGTGCTGATGCCTACCTCTCTCTCCTACCACCAGCACCTAGTCACCAACACTCAGTGTGCTCATGAAATTCTCAAAACTTTATTCTTGCCCAGCTTTAGAACATTTCCACTGTTCTAAACTCTCCCTCTTGCCCCACGTTACCTCCCCACTATGTGAGAGAATCTGACATTTGGATGCCTGGTTTCCACTTGCACATTGCTGGGCTCCAGAACTCTGAGTGAACAGCAGGAGTTGTCCACTAGCAAACATTTTCCATGTCACTTAGTTTTTCTATCTAGGGGATGGTGCATGCGTTAAATTTATTTATTCATTATCAATTCACTAACTCAGTATTCATTCATTTAATCATTTTCACCATAAATAAGTTGAATCTTATATTTTTATAAGTTGTGCATATTCTAGCAGTAGAATTAAATAAATAACAAGACAGGACACCAAAACTCCGGCTTAGAGGCTACATCTTCCCCTAGCTCTCAATGTTTATATGAATTTGAACATGGCAGGCTATAGCAAATGAAGGATGCATTGAGAAGACTTCTAGAAGGAAAGACAATTGGATTATGACTATTTTCCTGATTGAGATCCAAAGACACACTGAATGTAATGGAATGTTCTTGCTAAGGCTAGAAAGCAGGATACAGCCAAAGCAATGAGAGTGATATGTGAGTAACCAGGAGTGAAATAGGAGTCAAGAACTTGGAATAAATGCCAGGGTAATATGTCACTGGAAATAGAAAGTCCCAAACAAGCAGGATATATGTACACTGTGGGATATCAAGAAGGATTATAAAATATAACTCAGAGCTGTTACAGGAACCCCTTAAAACCTAATCTCAAAGCTGAAAATCTCCTTTGCACTTGAGAACAAGACATTAGTGTCTTCTCATTGCCCAGTAGTGTGATTTATAAAACAGTAACACACACATACATACATACATACATACATATATATACACACACACATACATACACATACACACAGAGAGAGAGGGGGGGGGATGAGGGAAAGAGAGAAGAGAGGGGGAAAGGGAGAGGGGAAAGAGAGGTATAGGAAACCTTCCTAAAACCAGTCTAGGTTGAGATGCAAAGCCACAGTAAATCACTTCTAAATTGTGTTTACTAATCAGAATTTACTATGTCACCCTAGAAAAGTGGGTAAGAACCATGGGACTAAAAAAACTCAACTCCCTTTCCAAAATTGCTAAAGTACAATTGCCACAGTCAAATTTAAACTTGTCTTAAGTCTTCCACCAGCCTCCAGACAGTTTTCTCACAGTATACATTCCATTTAGGAGTTGTGTGGTTGCATTGAAATTATTACTATTCCCCCACTTGTAAGGAAAGGAATTATAGGAAAAACAAACTTTAAGTGATCACAAAGTTTTTTACAGCTTTTCCTGTCGAGATTTGGTCACTTGTTTTGACTAATATATAGCATGATAAAAATGATCCCACAGAAGCCCAAAGTTAAGTTGTCAAGCCTTACAACATCTATTCTCACAGTCATGGAACATTATACTTATGTACACAAGCCCAAGATAACCCACTGGACAGAACACAGAGCAAAGCACTGAGACACTCATACAGCAAGTCAAGCTAGCTCCTAGCTAATTTACCAAGTGACCCTAAAAACATAAGTGAACCCAGACAACATGATACAGTAGAGGCTTAGCTCCTCCAGCTGAGCCTTGTCTAAATTTCTGTCCCAAGGACACATGAGCAAATATATTTCTATAGCTTTGTGAGAATGAATTCTGTTTGTTTGTTTTAACATATATAACTAAGACCAATGGAAATGTAGACCGAGCCAATCAAAGCAAATCCTTTGCTACTACTACAACTAGTCCATAATATAGGCCTAACCTAATCAGTACATGTAGAGATTGGTTTAGGAATAATCAAGTAAACAAGAACCTTAAGGCCTTGCTGGGGAATACCAGGTCAAAACTGTTCTTCATCTCTTTTAACAGTACATTATGAGGTGAAGTTTAAAACTACTACAGTCACTTGGCTCTCATAACAAGAGCCAGCCGGAGGAAGAAACCATTATGTGAAAAGTCTACAGAATACTGAAGAGATATGGATTCAGACCTCAATTGAAGCCTCTACCAAATTACACAGACATTCCTGTTATCTGAAGTCTTCCCATAATTACATAAAGGCCACTTGAGCTATGACTCATGTTATTTACAATTGGAAGTACACAACTGTCATGCTCTTAAAGGTCTCTGTTATTTTCATGTTCTCTTTTTTATAGTTTGTCAATAATTTTTTAATTATTTAATTTTTAAATTAGATTTATGTGTGTGTGTGTGTGTGTGTGTGTGTGCTTATGAATGTAAATACAGAGTACATGGAGTCCAGAAGAGGGCATGAGATCCCCTGGAACTTGATATACAGGTACTTTATGAGCTGTCTCAAGTGGGTTCTGGGAACTGAACTCAGGTCCTCTGAAGAGCATCTTTCCAATGGAAATGTAGACCAAACCAATCAAAACTCCATTTCCATGTTCTTTTCACCAAGGAATGTAAAGTAGAAACATAAAGGAAGAGTCACTCTGTGTGAAATAGAGATTGACAGTCCAGAATCTTAAGAGCATCTTCTTAATTGTATGTATTCCTTTCCTACATCTACTGTAACAAACCACAAATTGAGTGGCTCAAAACCAATAGAAATATGGTTTTCTCTCTTATGCATAGTTCTTTAGGTCCAGAGATCAAAACTAAGGTGTCTGCAGGCCATCCTTGCTCTCAAGTCTGCAAGAAATGCTTTTTTTCCTGAACACTGCTGGTTTGCCAGCATTTCCAATATTCTCTGACTTATGAATGTTTCACTCTAATCCTCTTCACATGGCATCCTTTGTGTCTCTTCATTGTGTCCTTTTGTGCATGTCTGTGTCAAAACCTCCCCTCTATATGAAAGTTCCAATAATACTGAACTATGGTCCTCTGCTAATTACTCCAACTAATAACTAATGACCTCAGCTTAACTTAGTACTCTTAATACCTCTCCAATGACTCTAATTCTAAATAAAACCACAGTCAGAGGTTCTAGGTATTAAAACTTGAGTCTATCTTTTGTGGGGCAGCATCATGCAGCTTTATAATATTCCCTACCCAACAGCAGCACTTGACACAGCTATGCATTACTCCAAGTCTATATGAAAGACAAAGGAATGCTTTTATTGTGCTGCCATTTTCCATGTCAAAGGTCTTATTCTCTTACTAACTCATTCTTTTTCCTCTTCTTTCTTTAATTTCAAGGTTCAGATTTGATAGCATCTTTTTACTTTTCCTTACAAAAAGGGAAGATTCTCTCACTCTTCTGTATCTTGTGATATTTGTTTCTATGTCAAATGACAACACTTTATTAAAGTATGTACCACATACCTGTCTATACTTAGGTCAGTGGCTCTGACACCAAAACTGTCACCTGCAATAGTGCATTGTCTGGAACATGGCAAATATTCAATAAAGGAAGAGTGAAATACTGTTATGTACCCTAACATCCTGTATTAATTGCTAGAAGGCATTATTTATTAAATAGAAAAATGTGTTTTCTCCTTCATCCTTTTAAAGGATAATGATTTGGCAAAAGACACAGAATCCAGGGCCCCAGATTTATGATATGAAAAAAAAATGGTCTTGGGAAGGAGTAGGAGGAGGAGTGATTTGAACACTGACAGGAAGTCATCCTTGTCCCAGATTTTCCCCTCATTAGGCTTTTCCTTGATGCTAGGAATTCCATTATGAGAACCCTAGTGGTCAAATACACCATCTCCTAATTGTTTATTTCAATCTTTTGTGGTTGCAATTACTGTTCATTAGTGATTCTCTACTGTTTGTATAAAGGCTGATGTGAATATGGAAGAATAACAAAATGTCAACTAACATTCAGTGGATTAATTTGTGACGCTGTTACTGTGTCTGCATGGTGGGAGAAAGGAACAGTAAGTATTCAATGGTGATACACTGGTGGGCATGGTGACATATACCTGTAGTCACAGCTACTCAGGAGGCTGAGGTAGGAAGGCCTTTTGAACTTAGGCATTTGAGAACTGCACGGACAACAACAGAAGTAGAACCAAATATCAATGAGACCTCATTTAAAAAAAATAGTGCCATTAAGGAAATAACTCTGCAGTGAGGGTTATAGAAGGAAAGAATGAGCTGTGACTGTCATATGAAGTTATCTTTCTACTTAAGTCAGGGTTCTCCTGTTCATTGGCTGTTTTGGGCTCAGAGGTAGATCATTTCTAATCTGAGCTTAAAAAATAATTCCTAATTTCTCTTTTTAAATTATATTAAAGCATATTAATTGTGCATATTCCTATCAGAGCCTTCTATCTACTTTGCTTGTTCTCTCAGAAGTTTTTGTTAGTTTGTTTTGGTTTTTTTGTTTTTATTTTTGTTTTTTGATTTTTCAAGACAGGGTTTCTCTGTTATAACCCTGGCTGTCCTAGAACTCACTCTGAAGACCAGGCTGATCTTGAACTCACAGAGATCTAGCTTCCTCTGCTTCTCAAGTGCTAGGATTAAAGGAGTGAGCTACCACCACCTGACTCAGAAGTGTTTTACAAGGCAGCTACCATACATATCCCAACATGCACACAATAGGCAAACTCTTATTCGCATGCAAAAAATTATAATACCTCTGTAAAATTACTGTGAAGATTATATATTTCAAGAGTCTTATATCTAGAATGTCCAACATATGGTAAACATCACTCTGAATTACTGTCACCAAGTCTTCACTTCTATCCTTTAATGTTTTTGCACAGCTAAGATTTTTACAATGTGACTTTTCTTGGGTGGAATTTATAGCCCTGCTCTAACAGTGAGCTTGGCCATATAACTTGCTTGAGTCAAGATTATATAAGTATAGACACTGTATGCCACGTCAGACCAAAGACTTTTGTTGCTGCTTCTGCTGTTGATATTTGTCATAGTCTAGATTAAATCTGGGGCCTTAAGATATGTTAGGCAGATACTTTACCACTGAGCTTCAAAATATTTGGATAGTTTTCCATGGTCTCTAAAAGCTTCTAGCTTTAGTACTCTTCTATGAGAATAGCTACCAGAAAGGAAGTGTTTGGAACATCTTGAACCCAAGTCAAAGACTGTAGCTAACTTTAGCCAAGCAAGCCCAGCTGAGCTTGACTTTATCTGCAGATTTATCAAAAGGAAAAATAAAAGTTGTTGCAAGCCACTGAGACTTTTGCAGCTATTTGTTATCTAATATTACTATAGAAAGAGCTGACTAATAAAGCTCCAAGAAACATTTCTACTCCAAGGAACATTTCAGCCTTTAGAGTCTCATTGAGTGAGGAAGTCAGAATACTGTACGAGGGGGAAAAACCACCTAAACTCACAGACTGTCATCTTTCATTTTATATAGGGGAAAAGCTGATATCCAAAGATCTGAAACTAATTGTCTAAAGTTTCACAGTTTATTCACTGACACAATTGCAACCATCTTATATCTTGGAAAAGTTGCCCAAACATCTCATTTTGCGCAGGGAAGTTTTAGTTGGTACCTGTTGTCCCACATAATCATTAATTATATCCCCCTATACTCTCACAAGACTCCTGATTTGAATTATAAATTATATGGTTAACCTACTCACTGGCTCACTGTAACAAAAGTTGTTTAGCAGTTGTCAGTGAGAAGATGATTTCAGCTGTAACTAAGAGAATATCCAATTCAATTCAAACAAGAGTAAATAATACAAAGTTTTTGTTTGTTTTGTTTTGTTTTGTTTGCCTGAGGACAATTTTATTTGACAGTTTGTATCCTTCAGCTGAACTGGACACTAAATTTCTCCATCTTAGTACCCTGTGGGCGCAGAAATGCCAGGATGCAGTATTGATAAACTTGTCTAGGAAACTCTGACACTATCCTGGACATGTATTGATGTACAACAGAGTCTCCCATGATCTAATGTATAAAACAAAATGACCATTCATTTAGCTCAGAAACACACAATTTTTGAAGGGCATAGAAGCTTGTGCCTTGTTCCATGCAACATCACCTGATGGTATACAGTGAAGAGCTAGAGAATCCATTTCAAACACTGCTCACTTAACCTACTGACGCTAGATGTCAGGACTTCATCTGGTGCTCTATGTGCAGGCCTCTTCATGTGATATGAGTCTCCCAGTGGCATGATTCCAAGGACAAAAAATATATACAGCTTCATCTCAGCTATCTTATGGTATCCCACCTCTTATACTGTAATAATTGAATTAATAACAAAGGTACATCCAGATTCTAATAGAGGAAACATAAAGTCATTTCTTGATGTGCATGTGGCAAAAGACTCAGAAAGCAAATGTAATGGGACATACTATTCTAGCTGCTCCTGAAAAGTAAAGCCAGAACACAAACAACATTGTTTTATATCCTACACAGATAGCTGCTAACAGAATGATATTTTGTAGGTTCTATGAAACAAGGACATGTATGTTTTGTGAGTTTCCTGTGATATGGATTTAAAACATAAAGTTCACTAGACCTTTAGATTTGTTTTCCTTCTGGAGATATCATCATCCAGATAGTCCCCATGAAAACTAAAAACTATGGTAGTTGTGTGAACACCAACATGCCTTTGATGGATGAGAAACTATTTTGTTTTCTCATTCATTTTCCATCTATCACAGCTCTTAATGGTGTGCCTGTGTATGTGTGTGTATTACTGGGAATTGAATACAGGGCCTCACACATAACAGGCAAGTGTTCTAGCACCTAGACATATTGCCAGAACATAATGAGGATCAGCTCTTTTAACTCCGTGTGAGGTATGTAACTTCATTTTAGTGATTAGGCTGTCCAGATGTAAAAAGGCAAGCAAACTGTCAAAAACTGCATTTGTGTTACAGCTGGAATTTGAATTCTAGGTCCTGGGATTATAGTTTTATTTCATGCCTAGAGCTCTTGTTATTAAGCTTCTCTCTGAAACATTGGATCAAGAGTTTTAGTAAGTCAAAGTTATTAATAGAAAAATCCTAAATTGCACCTTAATACACGCCAGCTGTTATTTTTCAAGATATCTGTATTCTAGGATCTTTCTTGGGAAGGATATGGGTTACCACAGATTTGTAATTAAATAGCAACATGTTTGCTGTGTGAGAGAATGCTTGAACTGAAAAAAACAACTAATATAAAAAATGCTGTAAAGCTTGTCTGTTCTTTTCCAAATTCAATGTTATAATTTTATAAAATAATACAGTGATTAAATATCATATGGAGATACAGGAACTATCAGATAAAATGAACCACAGAAATCCTTCCAGTAGGTCAAAAGAATAAATCATAGAAAGCACCTTTAAGGAAACTGACCTTGACCTGTGGGGTGAAGAAGAAGGTGTGTCCTAAAGTTCCTAACACTTACTTTCCAAAACTGGCTCCATATCACAGTCACCTAGGTACATGATGAAGATGTAACACTAGAACCTGATCCTAGAGAGATTGGTGTATCAGATTATACTAACCCCAATAAGCCTTCAGGCCTCCTTGGGAACACATAGGTTCAGGGCACAATTCGTAACTTGTCCAAAGACAAAGACACTAATCCATAGCATTTTCTTTAAGATTCACTGTCATTAGTTCTTTTCTTCTGGCTCTCTTTCTTTCTCTTTCTTTTTTTTTTTTTTTTTTGAGTACCTACAAGGTAATGTCTGTTCTATGCTAAATGCCAAATTTCTGATTCATATTTTTACATTTATATAATATTGAGTTATTGTAATACCTTTTGTGCTGAATCAGATGAAATTCAATTTTCACTGTAATTTAACAGTGAAGTTAAAAATTCTAGAGTATGTGATTATGAGTCATTTGATTTTTTTAGTACTTATATTTCATATATATACATATGAATATATATGTGGCCCTTGACCAATATCAGTAACATTTTTTGAAACTTCTTCTGTAGTGCAGAAATTATTAACCTCTACACTCAGCTTTCTTCCAATGAAAGAAACAAGGTGATTTATCATAAGAATGTTTTTTCACAAGAACTGCCACTTTTGATATTCAGAATTTACCAGAACTTTCTGCAAGGCTTTGGCCTTCTCCCTTCTCCAATTCTACAATACATTAAGCAAGTTCACTACAGTTCTGTTGAAAATTTTTATACTGAGTGTCTTCAATTCTAAAGTTTGAATTGGACATTTATTATTCATTTAATAATTTTGAATACATACAATATTCTAGATATCAAAAATAAAATAAGATAAACAAGGCAGGCAGCATTTAAACTTTAATGGTATTTACAGTATGCTATGAAAGAAAACAAATGATTATACAATTTAGTACTACAATTGTGAATTTTCACCTAATGAAGAGAACCAATGTATGTATATACATATGTGTATTTATTATCCATTTATATACATAAATATGTATATATTTGTGTATATTTATTTATATGTAGATACAGTCGTAAATCCCTAATCTGAAAATCTAAATCCAAAATACTCCACAATTGAGATTTTTGAGTGCTAAATTATATTCACAAGAAAAAAATTTTTTCCATGAATCCTTAGATTTATGGAGTCCAGAGACAGGCATACTAAGAATACTGTGTAATGTTACCTTCAGGCTATGCATATAAAGTATATGTGGACCATAAATCAATTTTCTGTTTAAATTGGGGTCCCATGCCCAAGATTTCTTATCTCATAAATGCAAATATTTCAAAATCATATGAAATCTGAAACACTTCTGGATAGTGAATGCTCATATGAAAATTGTGATGCCTAGTGCTGACTGTTAACAAAATCTAGAAACAGCTAGAAGACAGGCCTCTTCAACACATCTGTAAGGGACTATTTAGATCAACCTTAAAAAGGTTATGGTGGAAGAGTCACCGAGAAGGGCAACACCATTCTCTGGGTTTGGGTCCTGGACTGCATAAAAAGAAAGCTCCTGCCAGCTGCCTCAAGCCCCTGCTGCCAGGTCTTCCAGTACCCTTCCTCCCTTACGTTGTCTCTGTCAGGGTGTTTTACCAAAGCAACAGGAAATACCGAAGACAAGTGTAAAATTATCATTACATGGGATTGCTTACAGGATTATAGGGACTTGGAAAGCAAGTGCAAAATCCATAAAGGAGGCCATTGACAAATGAAGGCTGGAAATTCTCACATGATCTGAGTCTACAATTCACAGGAAATGTCTTCTTCCTCAGAGAGGCTGCAGGCCTGATTTTAAGGCCATATAACTTCTTAAATAAGGCCTGCCTATACTGTGGAGGATTTTTTTTATATGTATGCTAAAAGACAGTTGGGACATCTATGTTAGTCTAACGGAGTCAGTCACATAGTATGTTCAAAAAGCAATGACAGTTGGGATTTGAAGAGATGGCTCAGCAGCTAAGAATACTTGCTGATTTAGCAGAGGACCTGAATACTGTTCCCAGCATCAACAATAGGCAGCTTTCAACAATAACTCCAGTTCCAGAGGATTCAATACCCTCTTCTTGCATCTATGGGCACTAACACACATGTGGCATACACATACAGATACACACACACATAAATTTAAAAATAATAAAAATAAACACTTTTCTTAAAAAATGATGACAGTTAAGACCTAAAAGTGAGTGGGTATCAGCCAAAAAAAAGACACACAGAAAATTCTAGGATATGAAAACAGTGTAAGCAAAGGCCCAGAGGTCAGACAGAAAGTACACGACAGATGGAATTTTGTCATCACATATTTTCTGGCATTTTTTTTTCCATAATACCTTTAGTAGAAGCCAAGTGTTGACTCTTTTTATATAGTTATATTAGATGACTGTAATGTTCTTAGTGCTGAATCAGGTGAAAGTGTATTTTCTTGTTTTAATTTGCATTTCTAATTGCAGATGAGATGAAGCACCTATTCATATGCCTATTTGACATTCTAATTTCCTCTTCTGTGGACTGCCAGTTTATAATGTTTGTACATTATTCTTCTGAGTAGTTTCCTTTCATTATTGATTATAGGAATTAGACATATCTAAAAGTGCTTTGTCCTTCTATACAATCTCCTAGAGAATAGCAGTCAAAACTTGAAGGATTTTATTGACTGAGATCAAAAGGACCCAGTTAAATCAGAGAATGCTAAGGTGTTCCGGTTTCCAGACCGGATCTTAATTTTAGACAAAACCTCTGTAATAAGCAAGAACAACAAGGTAAGAGAAAGAAGAAAACCAGATTATCTCTCTCTATGGAGTAGAGAGTTCTAGGACTCTGCACTAGGAAGCTACAGGCTGTCTTTCCTTCTAGTATGGTCAAATACATTCCACTGAAACTTAAACAAAAAGTCAAACTCATACAAAATTATCATAAAATTATATTCTTTCAAGAAATTAAAATAAACCAGAAAGGTATGCATACAAAATAAAGGAAACCTGCATCCTCATTTTTTAAATAAACAAGCTAGTTTTTTTTAAATAATAGAATTTCAAGATACAAAGTTGGGAGAGGTTGTGAAGCAGGGGTAAATCTGGGAGGGGTAGTTAGGTGGACGAGTAGAGAGTGAATATTGAATATGATCAAAATATACTGCATGAATTATCAAAGAATTAATAAAAATATGTTAAAATTTTTAAGTAGTCATGAATTTAAGAGTGGGTGGGATGAAATGAGAGGAGTAGGAAGGGACTGATGGAAATGATATAAATACAGTACTCATGTGAAATTCTCAAAACCATAATAATTTTAATTTAAAAATATAAGTAAATAATACAAAACATCAACACTAAAAAGATAAAATAATAGTAAAATTTATAAATAATTTAAATTTGGATCAAAATAACTCAAAAATAATCCTGGAAAAAAATAGAGAGATGCAAAAATGAAGTTAGCAAAACCAAAGAAAGTATTATACATGATAAAAATGTTTTAGAAGTAAAAAATAAACCAACACTAATATACTAGTAAATAAATATCACGGATCATAAAGACAAAAATGGATAAGAAGAATTTGTAACTTAAAAATATGAAAGATATAAAAAGCAAACAATAAAAGTAAAGTCATCTGATGTTATTTGTGTGTGTGTAAATGGGTGCGTGCTTGCATAAAGGTATGCATGCACTTCTGTGTGTGTACACACATTCAGGTATATGGAGGCTGGACATCAACATTGGATGTCTTCCTCCACTCTCCACCTTATTTTTTGAGACTGGTATTTCAGTGAACTTGGAGCTCATTCATTTATCTAGACTAGATGTCCAGCAAGCCTCTGAACTTGGCTTTTTAAAACAGACTCTGGGGGATTGAAATCAAGTGTTCACACTAGCAAGGGAAGCACTGAGTTCACATCTCAAAAATATCTCAAACAGAGGTAATTATAGAAAATATTAAGTGAAGTTAACCAAACACAGAAAGGTACTCCACAATCTTATATGTGGAAGCTAAATAAGTTGATTCATAGACATTGAGACCAGAAAAACAGTCACCAGAGGAGAAAAAGAGATTGACCAGTTGTAAAAAACATATAATATATATTATATATAATATATAATGTCTACCCTAGAGAGGTAACTATGGTTGAAAAAAAGTTATTGTATATTGCAAAATAGCTAGAAGAGGGGATTCTTATGTTTCCAACACAGGGAAATGACAACTATTTGAAATGATGGATATGTAAATACCCTGACTTGATGACCACATGTTATACACATGCTTCAAAATATCACAACATAAGCCATAAGTATGCAGCATTATGTATCAAATACAATTTTCAAGACATTAAAAAATAAATCAAATTTAAATTTAATCTCTTTCTTTTCTTTTATCAATTTAACTCTTCTATTTATTTTTCTGAAGTATAAACTTGATGGCTGTATAATTTACATAAGATTAAATTCATTCATTTTAAACTAATAGTTTGGCATGTTTTGACAAACAAAATTCTTAACAAAGTCAAAGGGAAGCAAAAGTAAAAAGAAAGAATAAATAAACAAACCTGTGTCATGTAAAAACAAAAATAAAAAGAGAAAGGAACACAGATCACATGAGACAAAGCCAATCAATGTAATAAAAGACTATTTCAATTACATCAAAAAGTGGATTTTTGTTGTTATTCTGTTTTTCAAGACAGGGTTTCTCTGTTGTAACTCACTCTGTAGACCAGGCTGGCCTTGAATTCACAGAGATCTGCCTGCCTCTGCCTCCCAAGTGCTGGGATTAAAGGCATGTGCCACCACCGCCCCACTTCAAAAAGTGTTTTTAAAGTAGATGAACTAAACATTAATTAAAATGATGATCAGGACAAGCATGGTGGTAGCTCAGGCTGGTAATCCCTGAACTTTGGAGATACAGGCAGAAGATGAGGAGATCAAGGACATTCACAACTACATAGAGTTTGGGGCCAGTTTGGTCTACATAATACCCTATGTCAAGCAAACAAAAAAGATTATCTACTGCGTAAAAACCACTACTATATCCCGTTTACAGATGTGAAAATAAAAGAGTGAGAAAAGATATGCCATGAAAACACCAGCACAGTGTACATAGTGTGGCTACGCAATATCAGATAAAGTAACCCTGACACATGGAAGTGTTACAAGTGATATGAGAGATTTCAATATCTTAAAAGAGGTGAAACAGAAAAATCCTTAAATTTTGAGTTCCTCTAAAAAGATAGATGTGTAGCTTCAAGATACATACAATAGAAATATAAAAAGAGGATAATTCACATTGTTGAAAAATTAGCACATCTTTCTCAGTAGCCAACCAAGAAAAACAAAGCAAACCCAGACCAAAACTGCAGTGTTCTGAAGATTTGGACCACACCATTAAGCAACTTTGCCTATGTGAACAACTACAAAACATGTACCTATTCAAGTATACCTTTGCCAAAATAGACACATAGCAACAATAAAGCAATTCTGAATTTTAAATAATTAGAATAATTGAGAATATTTCTTTGGTCACTGTAAAAATAATTTAGAAATCAACAAAAGTAGAAAACATACAAATATTTGCAAACTCAATAGTGCAGTTCTAAATAACTCATGTATCAAAAAAGCATCATAAGGAGAATGAAAATGTGGCCTATTGAGCTTTGTGGAACAATGAAAGATGATAATGGAAAAAAATCACTTGTTCCAGCACACAGATTAGGAAAAAAATGAGGCTCAAAATTGTGTTACTTCAGCTTCCATCTCAAGAAGCTAGAAAAACAGAACATAATTAAACCAAAAGTAAGAAAGGAGAAGAATAATGATAAAAGTAAAAATTAGTGAAGAAGCAGAAAGAAAAATCAGGAAAGCCAAAAGTGGCTTCTTGGAATAGTACCATTAAGGAGCTTCCAGCTGGAGAAAACATGAATTACCACCATCAGAAACAGAGGGACACACCACCAGAGATCATGCAGATGTTAAATGGTATAAGAGCACAGTATCAAGAATTTTGCCAATTTTGCCAAAATAGACATAACTTATTGAAAAACAGACAAGTTGCCAAAATTCACACATCGGAAAATGGGAAGTATGAATAGTTGTGTGTCTGATAAAGATGAGAATGTGTAGCTTGAATCCTTCCTGCAAAGCACACTTCATAAAAGGAATAGACTCAACCCCCCCCCCACCCCCCAAAAAGAACCTTGAGAAAACAGATCTCTCAGCTAACCCCACCAAAACTTGTGAGGACATCACCAGGATAAAAATGTAATCATAGACAAACACCAAAAATATAGGAAGCCAATCACAGAACCAGACAGCCCAGTCCTGAAGCCCACCTCCACCGCTCACTAGTTCACAGTTGGGAGGGGACTGCTTGGCCTTCTTTGCTTTCTCATCTGTACATACTTGAAATACAGATTGTTTTTCTATCCAAAAGTCTATTTAATTTGCTGTTTTAACAGAATAAAAGAGAAGTTCCATACAATTGTCTTAATATATGTAAAAAAAAAAACCCAAGATTCTTCTTGATAACATTTAAAAACTATAACTTTCTTATCCTGAAAAAATTATTTTTAAAAAATTGGCTATCATCATTTAATATGCTAACAGTGAATTCTTTGCCCCTGAGTTTGCAGACAGCAAAGCATGTGCCATCACCAGCTCTTTTTCAATATTGTGCTGAATACCAACAAATGTCCCTAAGGCATTTCTGCATCAATTAAGCCCTAGCGACTTCACTTCTTTCCTGTGAGCTTAATTATTCAGGATTGAGAAACATTTCCAGGACTTCACATCGATTTCCTCTTTAGGGATTAATCACAGTCGCAAGAGCGTTTACTTGTAACCTGGATAGCTTTCTGTCGCCACCTAATGGTGAGGAACTATCAGGCTGAGGTTTAACATCTATGTCAGAGATTGGAGAGAATATCAGGAATCAAACTGATTGAGAAGTAAAGGGAGAACACAGAGCAAGTCCAGGACCCTCGGTCAAGTCAGAGCACCTATTTCACCCAGCACCTGCTCCATCTTCACGCAGCACTATGAGCAGCTGAAGTAACCTTGGTTAAAGCACCAATCTTGGTTGCCAGGCAGTGGTGGCACACCCCTTTAATCCCAACATTCGGGAAGCAGAGGGTAAGTGGATCTCTGTGAGTTCGAGGCTAGCCTGCTCTACAGAAAGAGTTCCAGGACAGCCAGGAGTGTTTCACAGAGAAACCCTTTCTCGAAAATTGGGAAGAGGAGGAAAAGGAGGAAGAAGAGGACTCTCTGGATCCATGAGGAAGAAGAATAAGAGAAAGGACTCTTTGGACCCAGGCTACCTGTATTCCAGTACCCAGCTATGTCTTTACTAGGTTTTGGCTTTTAAAAATGATCTAACCTTGCTTGCCTTGGTTTTATTGCCATAAAATGTGAATAATATTAGTATCTATCTTGTGAAATGTAAGGATCCAAACTGCCAGTACAGAGCCTAGATAAAGATATGCACTTCACAACCAGTCCAGCTAATGAAAGCTACTGTTGACTTTTGTGGACTTTAGATGGAATATGAAAGAGATTTGCAGAACATGGTACTTTGAAAAATATGTTAGCAGGTCTTGTAACAGCCCTAGATTGAAACAATTCAGATCTACCAGATCACATGTGATAAGTCATATTGACAGCACAGCCCCAGCATGATCTGATGAGAAGGGTACTTCACTTCTGTGATGCTGTTTCCCAAACACCCCAACTGCAACCTAAATGTGAGGGGAAATGTTAAACTAATCCAAATTAGGGCAGTTCTACAAAATGTCGGGTCAGAATTCTTCTAAATCCTCAATTTCACTAAAAAGAGAGGTCTCGAGAGAAATATGAAAAAAATTGAGAAATTGCTATAGACCAAAGGACACAGGATGGCAAAACGTAATGTGGCATCCTGGATTAGATCTTGGAACTCAAATAAAGAAAACCGGAGAAGAAACTAGAAAACTCTGAATGGTGCTTGGAATTTAATTAATAGTTAGTACCCAACATTACTCTCTTGATTCAGACTAATGTGACCTAGTTATATAAGATGGCTAAAGTAGGTGACAAGCACAGAGGAACTCTGAGCTATCCTTATAACTTGGCTGAGAATCTAAAATCATTCCAAAATTAAAAGTTTATTGTCGCAGAATATGTTTATATTTAAAATGGTTGTTTTGTGCACTGTTGGGGGAAGGGATGCCTAGGCTTGGCATTTTGTATTGTCTGAAGGTCTGTATTGGCTTTATGCAGGGGGTGGGGTGTTCATTGCTCATGATCTGCACGTGCTATCAGTAGAACATCTGAGGAGATGAGGTATCAAGGGTTCCACTGTTCAGTACGGCACTTGCCATGATAGTGGCTCCCTCTGCTGAGGTCTGGCAGGGTTTACACCTATGAAAATGCCTTCTTGTTAAGTGACACTTGGGTGTACTGCTATAGTTTATTTTTAAAAGGAAAGAACAGGATGAACTACAATGAGTTTGTTTTGCATCCAGATGTTAGATTAAGAGGATATTTTACAATAATGAAAAGGAGCTAGTAAGTGTAGTTTCCATGGAAGTGTTTCTAGTTGACAATGATTTTCCCACAAATCCAAGGGAATCAGAAGTTAAGTTTCCCTACAACTTGCCAGAAAAGGATAAACAGTGAATTCGGGGTTGGCTCCCAAACACTGTTTAATAAAATATGCTTTAAATTAGAGCCATTTGGCCAGGTATAGTGCCATACACCTTTAATCCCAGCACTCAGAAGGCAGAGGCAGGCAGATGTGAGTTTGAGGCCAGTTTGATCTACATAGTGAGTTCCATGACAGCTAGAGCTACATAGTGAGACCCTGTCTCAAAAAAACAAAAAATAAATAAGTAAAGCCATTCAAGCATCCTAGATGTATTAACTCAGTGTCACCGAAGAATGTTGGTCTTGCCCTTCCACAAACATGTGACATGGCCCCATGCCTAATAGGGCTTAAGATGTGGATCAGTCCTCTGTTTTATTTGGCCCTCCTCTGTAACTAAGATAGCAGACACTTTCTTCCAGAAGTGTCCAACTGTTTAGGTCTGAAGGGCCCTGCAGTGCCAAACAAAGGCCTTGCAACCCACACTATGGTCATAAAATGAGTTTCCATCATAGTCCCAGCCTGCCTGACATCATAGCCAGATGGTAGAGTTATTAGCTCTCTTCTGGACAGTGACAAAACCTGTCAATATGAGGTTTGGCAAAGAGCCTACTCACCTCCATGAGATCAATGTGGTAAAGTGAAGAACTATGATACTGAGGTTAGGAGAGGCCAGAGTTGAGGAGCCTGCCCCCTGGGACTTGCATAGAAAGTCCCTATGGTGAGTTGTATCATTTAACCAATTAAGTATTTCTCCTAAACATAATTATAAAAAGGCAAATCAAAAGAACCATTAGAGAAAAATCACTCCTACAGAATGCCCTCAGGTATCCAATCAAACCATTCTGCTGCCTGCACACAGAGCCAGGCCATAGTGCACGGTACATACCTTTTTTTTTTTTTTTTTTTTTCTTTTCCTGAAGCTAGATATCCCTAGATCTCTCAGCAGTACAGGGATCTCAGTACCTGCTAAATGAACATGTACCCACAAGACTGAAACATGTTTCACACCTTCTGTGTACAACTTTAGGCTTGAAACACTTGGCAGGAAATGGGAACAGCTAGAAGCTTGTAATAGGACTCCTGCAATTTGGGATGCCCAAGGTGATACCAACTAAGGGCCTTCCTCTTTTACTGTTCTTTTGTTTGTTTGTTTTGTTTTTTTTGGGTTTTTTTTCCTTTTTCTTTTTTTACTGTGCTTCCTGCCTACAACTGGGTGTATGTGATTTCTCTTTGGGGCCTCAAGCCCACATGTAAGAGCATGAGAATGTGCTTAGGAACCACAATAGACAAATGGTCTCTGGGATTCAGTACAAGCAGGAAGAAGGTGTACAAAAATACAGTAAATAACTTCTGAGGAAGGACATTAAGTTTGGGGGGAGGGCTCTTTTAGGTAAAACTTCAAGACTTAAATTTGTGTGTGTGTGTGAGAGAGAGAGGGAGGGAGAGAGAGAGAGGAGGGGGAGAGGGAGATGCTATCCTGGGATACTCAGAGTAACAAGTGCTTTTAACTCTTAGCCACCTTGGTAGTGGGCAAATTGGCAAATTCACACATACATCTTCAATTAAGAGGACTCAGATACATGGTGTGCTAAGGATGGGCAGTGTGTGGGGGGGGGTGAACGTTTCTGGTTTCCCACCAGCCCTTGACACTCAGCAGATGGGATGGATCTCTTGCCTCTTACTAGGTGGTGCTCTGGTGTCTTCTCTAGGTTCAGAGTACACAGAGCCAGAGAAGAGTGTTTCCCTTGGCCCTGTAACAATGTGCATGCTCTAGAGATGTCCCATACCTACCTCAGACAGTATTTGTCCCCACTCATTGGCAAGCCTTTAACTTCACTTAGCAAACATGAAATGAAGTCTTGCAGGTATGAAAGAAAAATAGATTGACCAGATGCCCATATTTTTCACAGCCAGGGCCTCTGGAAAAAATCAATGGTGTTCATTCCTTGCTCCCTTATCTCTCACATAATCCATTCCAGTCTCAGAGAAATCTCCCCTGGAAGTTGAATGTGAAAGGAAAATCTATATCTTCCTATTTCAACTGCTAACATCATTTAGGAGCAGGAAATTTTCTGTAATCTGAACATAGTCACTTCAACTGCAACTGCCCAGTTGCAGTTTGAGAACATCTGGGTTCCAGGTCCTAGTGACCAAGGGTAGCTTGCTGAACAGTCTCAGCCTCACTCTTCCTCCCTCCCTCTCTTTGTGTCATGGTGGGGAGGGGGGTGCTTCCCACTTATTCATCAGGATAATGGCAGTCCTTCAGAAGATTGTGATCCAGATTGTTTTCACAGCTGCCTAGAGTCAGAGACTTGTTTACATAGCAGCCACCACAGGGCAAGGCAGGCCAGTTAATTCACCTGCTGCCAGGTTTTCTGGGCCAAAGGGTCAGCTGCCCTGTGCCCCATCCTCTTGCGCCCTCCAAAGGAACACAGGTTACACAGCAGGCCCAAAGTTTTAAGAAGTGTTTGTGCTCTGCAGAAGACAAGCATCCTCACTGGAAGCCTTACTTGAAATGTGCACCCTTCAAGGGTTCTTGGTATCCTTGACGTCTGCTAGCAAACTCACTGTGCCTGGACCCATGCATTCACCACTAACCAGCATACACAAAATAGTCCTGACAATCTTATATTGTATTTAGACCACTAAACTACACACACACACACACACACACACACACACACACTCCACCAAATGAAACTTCTTCCCAAAATGAATGCTTCTTAGGACTCAGCCCTGCTTCCCCCACCCCTGCATGTCCAGGGAAGGTTCTGAGGCACAGAGCACCCCAGTCTTCCTGTCCTGTCTTCTGTATCTTCCTCCCTGCAAGGGAAAATGGCACTACAGGAACCTTGCTGAGATGAGGTGGACTCTCATATTTCCTTTTCTCCTTTACATTGCTGAGTAGTACTTCACTGTATTAATCCACCAATCATTTATTAGTTCTCCAGCTAATGAATACCTTAGTTTGTCCAAATTTTACTTTTCATAATAAATATGATAAGAATTTTAGAGAAGTTTCATTTTACACTAAGAGGCTACATATTTACATTATGTATTTTATGAATTATATATGCATATATAGTTATTCATAGTCTTTGCATAATTCTTTATTGGATTCTCAAAAGTTTTATTATATATTTCAAAGAGTTAAATAAAAATATCGTTCAATAAATATTAAGCTCTTTAAAATATTTTTACAATAACAAAGGTATTGCCTCCATAGTTATCTTGCCTATTTTCCTTTTATTTGTTGCTATAGGCAAATTCTCAAAATTTATAATGAAAACTCTATTTTATATTATATTCTAAAATAAGCACAGATGGTTAATTACGAACATTTAAAAAAACTGTTACTTTTTGGAATTTAATACTATAATATAGAGATGAAATAAATATTTTAGATTTCATTTTAAATTCACAGATTAGCTCCTGACTATTATTAGATTCATAGCTAGGAGATTAGTAATAAAGTTCTGAGATACAGTAATACATCATTTAGCCAAAATGTATTTTTTCAAAGTTTTCATTTGCCCTAATAGTTACTAAAAGATATTTCAGAGCTCAAGTTCAAATACTGCGATTGGATCAATCCATGTATGAGTTAGACATGTTTTCAGCTGGGCCGTTCCTCTATCTTGGCAGGGTTTGAAAATCTCTAATTAGCTGAAATATTCCAAACTTCACAGGGAGTATAGTTTTCAAAGATAGAGCCAAATGCCTTCTATCATAGGGACATTGTACAAAAAAGGATCAGGAAAGGAAAGAAAAGATTGCTAAGGTGCCACACATGGGCCATTAGGGAGCACGGGAGCCCCTGCCTTTAGAGAGTCATCTGATATAGACAGAGGGTACTCAGAGGAGGGTTCTGCTCATTGGTCTGGCAGTGGTCACATCATTCTGTTTGGAAATTTACACTAAAGAAATTGTTTCAGATCTAGTGAATCTTGTATAAAAGTATGTACACAGCTTTATCATAAGCAGAGACAGGGAAATTCTGAGGGGTTAACTCCAAACCTACCTCTAAGAATGTATTCTAAAGACATTAACACATAAATATAATGAAACGTACAGTCTGAGACTCGAGACTCCAAACTATTTGTCTATGAATTATTAAACTTGAGTTTAGTAGTAATAGTCTCAATTTTTGCAAATCCATAAATCACCATTTATATAATTCGAGCATAAGCTTTTTGCAAAATTACATTTATCTGCAGACATATTTCTGCTATATCTGCTAACACCATTGGTTCTCTAGGACAATATGTATGTTCAAAGAAAACACAGTTACTTCTTTCTACTCAGACTTCAAAGTAAGAAAACTGATTTATAATAAAAGCCACAGAAGGATATTACCCTATAATAATAAAAATTATCCTAAAATACAGGAAATTTCCAGTTTTATAACACAAAATTATATGCTTACCAATTTATTCAAAGTATATCCCCAAATAAAACCCCCTAAATTAAATTACAGTTAAAGAGAAAATTCCAATAGCAGAAAAATTCTCAACTCATTTTATTTTGTATTGACAAGTCTGCTTTAAAAATATTAATCTATTTTGTTTAAACAGGACCGAACTATCTGTAAACTGGCTTCAGGGTAGAATGCCTCATGGAGTCAGATCATAGATGTTCATTTACTCTCACACAGACACGGTTGCCTGAGAAAATGGAAACGGCAAAGAAGCCCTGGAAATCACACAGCTTTCATGCTCTAGTCACCAACTTAGGGCGTGCTGTTGAACACGTCACTTATTGACTTAGAAATTCAGCTTGCATGTTGTAAATCATGTTCCCTCATGGTCCTTCCAAATCTGAAATGCTACAGGTTTGCTGTAAATGTGGTGCCATGCTAACTCTACACTGCTTTTCTAGAACACAAGCTTGCTTCATGTCTTGCAGAAATAGAGCAGAGATGTACAAAGATAAAAGTGTGGGGTGTAATAAGGAGCATTATAGATCCAGCCCAGAGGTGATTAGTAAACAGTTCTCAGCTCCAACTGCAGAATCTCAGTGGACAGGAAAGGAGGAAGAGAACACTCTGGCCTGCATGCATACCATTTGTCAGTGATCTGTTCCTGTTTGTTTAGTTCGGTTGCTAGGGATTGAGTAGTATGCCTATCCCTGTTTATTTTTCATTTTGAGACAAGATCTCACTAAGTTATTCAGGCTAACCTTTATCTCACTCGGTAGGCCATAGAAGCCTTCAATATGTGACCCTCCTGCCTCATCCTCTCCAAAAGCTAGGGTTACAGGCCTGTATCATCAGGTCTGATTTTCTTGCTTCCTTGAAAGAGGCCTACATTGACAATGTCAGACAAAAAAAAGAGAGACAATTATCACTGTCATTATACAATTAATACGCCTAGAGGTAAAATGCGATCATCTAAGGAGGTGTGTTGTCAGGGGCCTATTTCAGGCATATTCAGCCAACCATTTAGCATGGGTTCAAGACCCAGGGTGTGCCTCAACATGTATCAGACTAGAGTAATTCAAGAGGAGAATGAGAAGGATTCTGCCTCCAGGAATCCAGGATCATTTCCAGGAAATGATCAATTGAAAAAAAATTAAAAGAAGATATCACAAAATGAATGCTGTGCTCAGTAATAAGGACAAGGGCTGGTAAGTCTCAGAGGTGATGACACTGCACATAAAGGCAGCTGTATCACAAAGAAATTCAAAATCTTAATCTTCTTTGACAAGGATGCTCATTTAATAAGAACATAAATGTGCTCTGATGTTTGACACATGACAGCCTCTGCCGTGGAGATGAGCACAGTTGATATGTTCTACCCTAAATAATCCCAGTCTGCTGTGTTTTATTTTATAATTATTGTTTCTTCCTTCATTATAAGATATTGATATCCCTGGAGGCATTGTTAGTGTAGTTCATCTCTAATATCACTTCAAGCTATTGTCCACATTGCTTCTTCAAATCTACTATTTTTAAAGGGAGCATAATATAAGAATGATTATTAAAAAGTTGAAAAGATACAGTAAGAAACCTTTAGATTAAGACCTTTGAAGTCCAAATGACGTTTATGAATTTTAAAAATTGAAGTTTGCTACATACACATTTCTTTTACTTCCTACTAACAGTTCAGTTTCTCATATAAGACCAGTTGCTATTCAAGGAACTGAGTAACACTTGCCATAAACATGATCTTAGGGAAGATAAGTCCCTAGGTAGAAGCTGGTTCTGAACTCTAAACATAATTACTAAGGCAACATCTATCATATTTCCCATGTTATTCATGCATATAGAACTGCGTCTTTACTTCAGAATATATAGCTATAACCATAAACTCATTCGTGATTATCTGATGTTTGCAATCTCCATTAAACTGAAAACCCCAGAAAAGTAGAGACCACAGCAGGTTTGTACTCACATTATAATCCCAGTCCCTAGTTTAGAAAGCACTCAACATTTTATAGTGCTACTTATCTTGTGATAGATGAACAAAGTAATAACACATGGCATGCCCAAAGCACAAAATTCTGTTCTCACTGGCGCTGCCTTGCATGATCTTGAACAAACACATTAAACAATCTATAACTCCTTGTTGTTACCTTTAGAAGACAGTATTCGACATGATACTAACTGTTTTGTTTTTTTTTTTTTTCATTTTTAGGTTTCTATTGTATCCAACCAAGGGAATGCCAAATGTCAAGAACGTAAGAATGGCCCAATGGGAAACCAGCAGGGAAGGAATACCAAAGGTGGACTGATTAACCCCAGGAAGCAAGAGCAAGAGCAAGAGCAAGAATGGCTCCTAGTTCTGAGAAAAATGATAATTTCTAAACTAATGTATTCTTTGAGAAAGTGTGGAAGGAAAGAAGTTTCTTATGGAAACCCTCCTTTCCCTCCCTGCATCCCTTATATGGATTTAATACACACTGAGTTTACGAACTATATTCTCCACCCATCAAATTTTGTCTTTTATATATATTTTTTATTTTTCAGAAATTTGACTAACACCTTACAAGCTCCTTTGCCTGCCAGATGTGTCTGACCAAAGCAGTGCATTTTAGTGAAGGCACTGTTCCTCTGAAAGCACAGCATCTTTACAGTTCTAAACTGGCCTTAATATCTGCAAAGCCATGGCAGCTCCAGAAAACAGCATCAGATTCCCCAGGTCTAGAGTTACAGACAGTTGTAAGCCTATCACGTGGGTGCTGGGAATTAAACCTGGATCCTCTGGAAGAGCAGCCAGTGCTCTTAACCACTGAGCCATCTCTTCAGCCCTTGTAAATGTGTAGCACAGGCTGGTCTCTTGATCCTCCTACCTCTGCCTCATCAGCATATGCTATGAGTGTGCACCACCACAGCCAGCTGTATTTTCTAAGTCAGGCTGATTTGGAGAATGTTTAACTCATATAAATTAACTTTTTAAAATGAAGTTTCCAGAAATGGGTAGGGGAGAGACATTTTTAATGGCTGAAGGGAGACATTTCAAAAGGGTCTTCAAATCCCACCTTCAGGTGTGACTATCATCCTCATGTCATTGCCAGTCCCCTAGAATACCAAGGAAAAACTAGTATTCAAACCCAGTTCCCTCACACCACTCTGTAATCAAAACCATCATCTGGATACCCTTCTCCCTGACTCAAGTGAGGCAAATGAGTTTGGGAGCAAAATTTAAAGGAGCACCATAAAGCCTGGTAATCAAAATAGTATTTCAATACAACACTTTATGATCAAAAAGCAAAATTCATGAACAAGATATGAAATTTTTAATAAGAAGGGATCCGTATTATTGATTTTTTTCTTTTGCCTTAGGCTCCAGTACGATTCAGCTCAACACTTTCTCACTTCTGTTCTGATAAAAGACACCAAGCATATGCACAATGGGATGTGCAAAGGAGTCATATTTGTGCTTGTTACATCACTCTGAGCCAGAGAAGCACTGGGAACTAAGTACCCAGGACCACAGCATCAAGACTCAACAGACATTGCTTCTCAGGATAAAGAGTGTCGGTTCCTGTATTAGGCTATTTCTGTTTCTTAGCAGGCCTGGGAATATATAATAAAAAGACATTTATGTAGCTTACAGCACTGTAGGTCCAAAAACATGAGACTGGCATCTGTGTGGCTTCTAAAGTGAGGGCTCTGTGCTGCTCCATGGGGAAAAGATGAAAGGAAAGCAGGGACAGGCTCTTACAGAAGAGCTGACCTGGACAGAAAAGCAACAGAAAGTCCATTTACTTTCATTAACAACCCTCTACAGGATAAGTAACTCATCCTTGAGGTAACTACATTAATCTCTTTGTGACTGTAGAGCTCCCACAACCTAATTTCCTCTTACAGATCCCAACAACTCTCAACACTGCAGTAGTGGAGGCTGTCTCAACTTGAGTTCTGGTGATGACAAGCCATACTCAAACCACAATGGTTCCCAAAGGCCAATAAAAGTGGCTGTCCCTGGAGCACAGGCTATCACCTTTTCTGTTGTAACGGTTATCACTCTGCACACAGATATTGGCAAAGCCCTGTATGTGTTGTTCACATTTCTCCAAGATCTCACTCCGCTCGCATAGGAAAGACAGGACCCCTGCAGTGAAACAGTGGAATCTTCCACTTCTAAACAGCTCTGTAGTGATAAAAGCTATAGGAAAACAGTATTGACCAGTGTCTGCCATTCAAAGAGCGTATGCTGTGAGATGGGATGAAAGGAACGGTGCACGAGCTATTTATGTTTGCTGAGCACCGGTAAAAGAAATGGTCGCAGGGAAGAAGGTTCTGTGCTTTGAGTTTCAGGTATTCCGTAGCCTTTATTCTGTAAGGGTCAGTGGGGGACTCATGCCATCATGGCTGTCAATCAAATGGGGTGGTAAAGGGTGCTTCTAGGGTAGCATGGAAAGAAGCTATGATTCCTTTCTCAATGCAAATAGGAGAATATTTCTAGAATTGAAATTAATTTGTTTTTAAATTAAACAACGAAAGGGTGTCCCTCCTGAACGGAGTGCCCATATTGCACAGCAGCTGTGGCCAAACTAGCTACTTCAAGTCTTGAAATGATGTTAGGGAAGAAAGGCAGGGCTGATCTCGATATGTAGCAGGTAATATTCCCCTGCTCCCGGTGCTCCAACATCACTGTCCCTAATTGCATCCTCAATTGCCATCCTGTGACACTGGAGGCTAAATTTGGTAATAACATCTCACCGTTATTTTTCTAATCTACTGGAAGATTAATAATAACATTAAGGAATCTTTCCAGATAAAATATCAAGCACTTTAACAAGCAGTAGGGGCGGGGGTTGTATGTAGGTAGAGATCCTGTAAAACACTCTGTAGGGACTTTGTTGTTCTTATCCACCCAAATATCTTCGCTGTACAGGACATGTGCACAGAGTAGGCATTCAATAAATCTCTGTATGAATAAAACTTAAGCTAATGAGGACTACTAAACTTTACCAACGCTGAATCATAATCAGAAAGCAGCTTGTCAGGACTCTCAAGCTCTGCAGGTCCTGTTGTTGCAAGTAACTGCCCGATAAAGACAGGAACGTGGGCTGAATTAACAATATAAAATCATTGCTTCTGCTCAGTAGGAATCAGAAAACTTTAGTAGTCAGTGTTATCCCTGATAAGAGAGGCCTCTGAGATTACTGATAAGATACTAATTTGGGGTTCCAGAGAAGGGTGAAAAGATAGAATCCTCAAAGGGTCCAATAAGAAAGGCCTCTTAACTACACGTGAAATTGTAGATGAGTGAAGCAGAATATAGTGAGGTTATTTCCTTTTCCTGTTGATACATGGACTCTCAAATGGAAGTTCTGGAGAGTATCAGACTCAGTGAAAGACGGCAGTGCTGATAACCTCTTCACTAACCCTAGACTGAAACAAACAGACCTGGCAAGGGTCAAGGACAGGCCCAGGGAGTGACATAATGCACCTAGCCTAGAAAGAGGTCACCTGATCAGCTGACTGACAACAAGGCCTTGGGGCTCCGTGCCCGCTGTGCTGGTGCTCACCTAGAGCCAAGCCAAATCCAAAGGTTTGCAAGTCGGACTCCGAGCAGGGCAGATCCTGCAGGGTGCTGACCCAAGGGCCCTGAGCCCATACTCGGCGAACCAATGGCTTTGGAGATAGGGCGGGCCGTCGGGGCCTCGAGCCAATAGAAGTGCAGCAGGGCTGGAGGGCGCGCCCTGCCTCAGCGCCGCGGACCGGTTCGTAACCCGGCTCGGGCGGGGCAGATGTCGGAGCCTGCGGAGATCGGGGTGTGTGCGGCGGCGCTCGCGGGAGCTCTCCTCCTGCTGTTTTTGGCGCTGGCGGCCCGCCAGCTCCTGAGGCAGAGGCGGCCGGCGGGCTTCCCCCCGGGGCCACCGCGGCTGCCTTTCGTCGGCAACATCTGCTCCCTGGCCGCGTCGGCCGAGCTTCCCCACGTCTACATGCGGATGCAAAGCCAGGAGTACGGCGAGGTAGGCCGCGACGCGGTCCCGGGGACCTCGTGGGCCTGCCGCCCTTCGGGGAAACCCGCTTCGAGGGCCAGCCTTGCCTCACACCGAACGCTGCCTCAGCAGAGAGGCGCTGCGTGCCGAGTTTCCCGCCCACGGGCCAGCACGTGCTTCTGCGCTTGCGCAGTGTGGCCCCTCTGCCGTCCTGACAGACGCGGTGGACCCTGAGCTTGTGGGAAAATCAAGACGCTGAGTGTTTCTAGGACACAGTGGTTAGCGTTGCAGGTCGCTGTCTGAACCGGTTTAAAAAAAAAAAAAAAGATTTGACCACTTTGGCCTTTAATTTTCTGAACCCTAAGTTTTCTCTCATCTGGGTAATTAGAATAATGAAAACCAAAAGCGTTAAAACGCAACCCCGATCTATTGGCTATCATTTTGGTTTCTGTATGTGAAAGATACCTTCATTTTAGTGGTATTAGGAGGCGACCATAGTGCTTGGCACATGCTAGGTAAATGCTCTACCACAGTCCAATAGAAACTTACTATGCCTACAAATTTAAAATTATCTTTAAACCAGTTATTTGAAATGATTTGTCATTGAATAGGAAATTAAAATTTTTATACATAAATATTTAAGCTGAAAGGAATTCTTTATTTACTATGAATGTTCATGTAGGACGACTGATATAGGTGTATTACAGGAAGCTAAAATTAAGAGTGTGGAAGATTGTCACCAAGGAATAGGTTGATTGTATTCAATTTATTAGAATTAATTTTGTTTCTGGTACACTGAGGAAGCCATGCGTTGTTTTGCAATGGTGACTATTGACTACACATCAAATAGGACTAATCTGTGCTCATAGCTGCTAAGCTGCAAGGAGTAAACGTTGGAGTGCTGGGCTTAATAACCACCAAACATAACCTCTTTTTAAATGACTGCTGCATTGATCTTTATTCTAGCTGTAGAACACCCCTGAAGATCTCCCATTATCTTAGAGATATTTCCCACTTCTAACCGTGTCAAAATTAGTGTAAGTTAAAATACTAACCGATTTTTTGTGGCTTAGAAGGAGACTGTTACCTCCTGTACTTCAGAAAGGTTGTGGGAAGCAGTTTATAGGAGTTATATCTCCCTTTTTATTTTGAGATGTGTAGGCAAATAAAAAAGTAAATAAATCTGAACTTTAAAATCCTACTTTTGTGCACTGTGAGTTTAATCATTTATAATTTTTGAAAAGAAAACAGCAGTGCCCAAGATTCGTATTTATTTTTAAGCAATCTTATATAGAAATGTGCTGCAACATAAATTGCTATTTCTTTGGAGATTCACTTTGTTTTAGCTTCTACTGTGATTAGATTTTTAATGTAGATTTTGAGCAGCATTCCATAGCTAGCAAAGTTGATATAAGTGGATTTGTCAGACTCTTTCAGGCAATACTCTTAAGGGCAATAAAGATAATTATTTTGCATTACAGCAAAGAAAATTGACAGTTTATTAATTTATTTTATGGCAGACTTTTATTGAGAACTTATTCAAGGCACTGAGTTGAGTTCTGCGGAGAATTTTTAAATGAAAAATAAAATAAATCATCTTAAGGTATTAATAATTTAGAAATCAGGCAGAAGATAAAAAATGTTTCAGGTTCAAACTAGTATTAAATTAGTGTCACGGAAGCCTTTACATGAGCTGTGATGTCTCAAAGCAAAGACAATAAGAATGTATATTTTTTTTAAAACTACATGGAATGTGATCTCTAAAGATTTGATACAGTTTAGATGGTATGGCAGTCATAATCATAGGAGGCATTCCAAATTAGAAAGCAGACCAGACAAAGGCTGAAACTCTGACAGTCACTTATCAGCAGTAGCACTATGTACATTAGTTTGTTGTTAGTGTTTAGCCAATGATGTTATAATAACATGTTAAATATGTTTCTGCCAAAATTCCTTAGCTCAGCATGCATGCATCAATTGTTATCATATGCCATGCACTATCATGAGTGCTAGAGATACATTAGTGAACAAAACGGAGATCTCTGTCTCTAGGTAGCATACATTCTATTTGGGGGAAGATAGACAAATATAAGAAAATTATATAATATATTAGAGTGTGGGGTTCAACAGAAGCTCAACGTAGGTGATGGAAGTGGACACTACTAGAGGGTGGAATTTTAAGTTAGTCAAGAACATCTTAAGGGAGATAAAGGAGCAGACTGTAAGAACATCTTAGGGGGAAACATAGCAAGAACAGAGTAAACACCAAGGGCATCGAAACAGCATTATGTCATGCTGAGCATTATCTATAAAGGCAAGAATAAAATTAGGCCAGTAAGGAGGTGTTGTGATATGTATTGTAAAGGTGAAATGCTGGTGGCTTGAACCAGATTATAGGGGTTGTGAAATCCAAATTTACATTACTGAAACAAAATACTTGAATTAATAAACTTACAAATAGGAAGGATATATTGTGGATTCCATCTTGGATGTTTAAGTTAGTTGGTTGATCTCATTGCTTTTGAAACTGTAGTGAGGCAGTGTATCATGGTGGAAGTGTGTGGCAAAGGAGACTACTTACATCATGGCAGTCAAGGAGGGGACAGGATCTTCCATTCAAGGGTAACTAAAATCCTCCCACTAGGTCCCTTAAAACTTCTACCCTTTCCTAGTGGCACTAAGATAAAGACTGTCTTTAACATATATATTCTGTTATATATATATGGAACATATGTATGTTCCTGTGAGGGAACATTTCACATTTAAACAGGACATGAACACCTTAAAGCGTAGATAGTGTAGTCATTAACTGATTGGGTAAAATTTTCTGTGTAGTGCTAGCTTGGGTGGAGAAGAAGTTATGTGAAGATGATACAGAAACTTATAGAAGGCAAGAATATTTGATGATTTTCTGTTTCTCTGCCAGCACAGTCATATTGTTGTCCCAGACCTTAGTAGAACTCACTCCATGGTGGAAGTGTCATTCAGGCAGTGAAACTCAGCACATAGACAGCACCACTTGCCAAGACTAAAACAAAGACCCAATCTATCAAAGTCCATACAGTTCTGAGAAAGTATCAAAATGTACTAACTTTGCTTTTTAGTCTGTAGTTCTCCTTCTGGCTAACTATTTTTGTTAATTGAGGTATATCAGCCCAGAATATGTTTTTTTGTGCTTAAAAGCTCACCCTGAGAAAGGCTCTGGGATACACCGGGATCCCAAGCACCCAGTGTAGCCCAGTCAGCAGGCTGATAAAGACTTTCTATTGACTTAAACCCATGTCCGAGGAGTCTTCTTTGGTTAATACCCCACAACATTGTAATAGACATTTTAAAACTTTTGAATAAATCAGAGATTGAATAAACCTAATCTTGGACCCTTCCACAGATCAAAACAGTTTGAGTAAGTTTTCACAGTTTGATTAATGAAATTTTACTAAATGTTTTAGACAACCAGATCAAGTAAAATTTCCCTCAATTCAACTATCTAAATTTCTTGAGCAAAGGAAGATTATATAATAGCTTTCTCAAGTGATGAGTTCTTTTTTTTATAATCCCTAGTAACAGAGGCTGAGCATTTTCCTTGAAACATATTCTCCTCTGTTCTGCCTTCATACTAACATACTGACATAACTTTCAACACCAAGGTCTGCCCCATACTTGTAAAATGATAATGGTGGAGATTTTGGTTTTTTTTCCCTGCATCAGTACCACTTCCTATAAATTAATGTGATTATTGAAGAAGTTTCACTGAATACCTATCTGGGGAAAGACTTCTTTAACAACACTAATACTCTTTGGGAACTGAAAAGACCCTTCTCCTCCCTTCCCTTCCCTCCTCTCCCCTCCCCTCCCCTCCCCTCCCCTTCCCTCTCTCCCCACCCTCCTCCTCCCCTCCCTGTATCTACATGGTGAATATCTTTCTATCTTTCCTTAGGACCCTGAGATTTAGAAAGGCAATTACAATTGACTCTGTGTGTGTGTGTGTGTGTGTGTGTGCGCGCGCGCGCGCGCGCTTAAATTTCAAAGTTGTCTTTTGGACTTTTCAATAGTCTACCCCACTTCAGGATGGTATAATAATAGATAGATGGTCTTATGGTGCTGGTTATTCATTTATCTTAGAAATAAAAGGAGATTCCTACATAATACATATTTTGAGACCAAATGTATTTACTGTGGCAACACCAAAGTCTAAGACGTTTCTTTTATTCTAGTACCTTAAAGCTACTTAATGTCAAACCTTACAGTAAAATACAAGCCTCCTGTGTCCCATACTCTTTTCATTATACCTTAAGATATGGTTCCAGGCATGGAGTGGTATAATTAATCATGCTGTCTAATCATTGTCAAGTAATAAATCCTTATGTTTTTAGAGAAATAGCAAATACTAGGAGGGATATGCTTAGAATATGTGGCTTCCATGGTTGTTTCTCTGTACATTTTGTTGCTTGAATGTTTTCTTTTCTTTTTTTTCAAAGATTTTCAGTTTAGATCTTGGCGGCATATCAACTGTGGTTCTAAATGGCTATGATGTCATAAAGGAATGCCTTGTCCATCAAAGTGAAATTTTTGCAGATAGGCCATGTCTCCCTTTGTTCATGAAGATGACAAAAATGGGAGGTATGTTTATTTTCAACTATTCAGTGAACTTATTTTAAGTCACATTCCTTATTTTTTTAATGTTTTTTTATATTTATATATATTATATATTTGTAATATATTTATATATGCATATATATTTATATACATAAATATATATTTATAACATAATTTATAATATATAAATATATATTTCTATAAAAAATTTTAATAATTTTAATGTAGACAGATTGTTTTGTACTTCGTGAAACCTGGATTTGAAGAGCCATCAGACTGCATTCAATAAAGTTTTAGACAATGATATGCTAGTTTTACTGCCATTTAATTCTAAGAAACATTAAGTAATGCTTTAAAGAACTGGTACTTGATATGTATTGAAACAATTTAGAAAAACACACACACAAACACCACAAATCAGAAGTTTCCTTTTAATAACAGTCTTTAGTACTTGGTAACAAACTTGCTACCCTGTACTAACAATCTTACAGGACTAAAGCAGACTTTCTTAACTACTCATCATTATGCTATATAACAGGGAAAGTTGTAAATTTATACAATAGACATGTATTCTATAGGATTTAGTAATGATCAGATTTGCATGATCATATAGTCAACAAATGACTGAAAGTTGACATAATTAAGGAGAAAACAGCAAAAGAACATCAGAAATAGAATGTGGACTTCAGATACAACTGGTATCTGCTTTTTTTAATAGTAATGGTGTTCTAAATTCTATAATGAGACTTCTATACTTACTTGCAAAGAAGAATTTAATATCTTGTTTAACTAGGCTAAATGACAATTAAAAGATTATCAAATTTTTAATTCATGTTTTTCTTTTTTTTTAATTACATGAGTACTTCTACTACTTTGACAATTCAAGGCTGCCTTTGATTTTGACATAGTTACCTTGTTGGTTGTCATTTACGTTTTTTCTTTTCTTTTCTTTCTTTTTCTTCTGAGACAGAGTTTTTCTGTTGTAACTTTAGATGTCCTGGAATTCACTCTGTAGACCAGGTTGGCTTCGAACTCACAGGGAGTTTGCCTTCCTCTGCCTCCCAAGTGCTGGGATTAATGCTGGGATTAAAGGCGTGCAACACCACCACCCAGCGTTTGTATCTTTTTAACAGAAGGAAACTTGTATTATAAAAATCTAGTTTATCTTCAACAGGGAATTCTGACTTGGGATTATTTGTTTAATCCAAAATTAAATTTTGTCCATAGAACATGCAATCGTTTGTCTTTTAAAAGTCATACGTATGCGAAAGGCTGAGTAATAGATTTATCTAGGCCTAGTTCATCTGTGTTTAATTACATAAAACTGGACAGTTTCTTGTGGTAGAAGAATGTGAATTATAGGCCTTTTCTGCCAATTCTATCATGAGGAGTAGACCAACTTTATCTATTTTATCTAATATTCTATGACTTTTGAGCATCACTAACTAAGACTCAATCATGTACTTAGATAATTGGGGAGATCATCAACTGTCTATTTTTTTAATTTTTTCTTTCTGTTTTTTATTCCACAGCCTTTTAAGTACAGAGAAGTGTAAATTACACAATATTTTTCACACTTTTCCTTTAGGCTTACTCAATTCCAGATACGGCAGAGGATGGATTGATCACAGAAGATTGGCTGTTAACAGCTTTCACTACTTTGGATGTGGCCAAAAATCTTTTGAATCTAAAATCTTAGAAGAAACTCAGTTTTTAATTGATGCTATTGAAACATACAAAGGTAGACCTTTTGACCTCAAGCAACTAATAACAAATGCTGTTTCAAACATAACTAATCTGATCCTCTTTGGAGAACGATTCACTTATGAAGACACTGATTTTCAGCACATGATCGAGTTATTTAGCGAGAATGTGGAACTAGCTGCCAGTGCTCAGGTCTTCCTGTATAATGCATTTCCATGGATTGGCATCTTACCTTTTGGAAAACATCAAAAGTTATTCAGAAATGCAGATGTGGTCTATGATTTCCTCTCCAGACTTATTGAAAAAGCTGCAGTCCACAGAAAGCCTCATTTACCTAGGCATTTTGTTGATGCCTATTTAGATGAGATGGATCAAGGTGAAAATGACCCTTTATCTACATTCTCCAAAGAGAATCTAATTTTTTCAGTGGGTGAACTCATCATTGCTGGAACTGAAACTACAACCAATGTGCTACGCTGGGCAATTCTTTTCATGGCCCTTTATCCTAATATTCAAGGTAAAAATACTCTTGACCTCAGAGTCTCTCATACATATAGGGCTCAGATATGCTTTAGAGTGTTTGGTCTAAAACAGTTTTAGGAACTCCAGCTGTGCTTGCTATCCAAGAAGAGAAATATTTCATAATTACACTTCTCAAATCTAGCGTTTCAATTCAAATTTAAGAAAAGTAGGGAGAGAAAGAGGAAGGGAGGGAGAGAAGGATGGAAAGAGAGGGAAGAGAGAGAGAGAGAGCACGCATCTGAAGGCTAGGCATAGTGGTAACATTCCTCTCATCTCAGAACTCAAGATAACCTCAAGTTCAAGGCCAATAATAAGTTTAAAACCAACCTAGGATATACAGAATGGCACTATCTTGAAAAATAAAGTTTGAAAATGGATCTTAGTATACATGTTTCATAAAGGATGACAAAGGTTGAGTATCTGGAAGCTACAAAGTTGGGCTCTGAACTCTGCTTTTTCTTATTCAGGTCTTATGTTCATTATTTCCCTTGCTGACAGTGATGTTACTCTGATTTTAGGCTGATTTCATATTTGTTCATAATCTTTTTCTTGATCTTACCCAGAGTGTCGGTTATTACTAACACAGGATATAAAGGGCATATAGTTAATTCATGTAAATATCAGATGATAAAAAGTTCAAATCTAGATATACCCATATTCTCTTGATTTATTGTTGGTTATCATTTGTTGTACACCAAAGACAAATCAATTTTAAGAATTACATAATAACTTTAACATGTTTCTCTGACAGGACAAGTTCATAAAGAGATTGATTTAATCATGGGCCACAATAGGAAGCCTTCTTGGGAAGACAAGTGCAAAATGCCTTATACTGAAGCAGTTTTACATGAAGTTTTAAGATTCTGTAATATAGTTCCACTGGGGATTTTTCATGCAACCTCTGAAGATGCAGTTGTACGTGGCTATTCCATTCCTAAAGGCACAACAGTCATTACAAATCTATATTCTGTTCACTTTGATGAAAAGTACTGGAGAGACCCAGACATGTTCTATCCTGAGCGGTTTCTGGACAGCAGTGGATATTTTACCAGAAAAGAAGCTTTGATTCCTTTTTCTTTAGGTAAGAAAACATTCACAAGTATATAATTTGAAAGTATAACAATGACTCATTGTTCATACTTTCCCAGTCTGAAGCAGCTTGCTCTAGAGTAGCCAATTCTGAATACATAACATTCTTTTTTTTTTTTTTTAGTATTTTTTCTTTTTATTGAAAACATTTTTTCTCACATAATATATCCTGATTATGGTTTTCCCTCCCTCAAACTCTTCCCAGTTCCTCTCTACCTTCCCTCCTATCCAGATTCACTCCCTTTCTGTCTCTCATTAGAAAACAAACAGGCTTCTAGAGATAATATAACAAAACAAAAACTACCACATCGGAGTTGAACAAACAACAGGGTTAGAAAAGAGTCCATGAGAAGGCACAAGAATCAGAGACCCACTCATTCATATACTCAGGAATCCCATAAAAACACAAAACTGGAAGCTATGATATATACTCAGAGGACCTGGTATAGATCTGTGCTGGCCCTGTGCATATTGCCTGTTTAATATGAGCGTTGATCATGTTGTTTTAGAGGGCCTTGTTTTCTTGGTGTCATCCATCCCTGCTCTTACAGATAGCATTAATTCTTACAGGATGGTTTCATTAAAATGAGCACCTGTTAATATTCAAAATATGCATTATTTAATAAAGCTAACGTTGTTAAGAAGCTCTAGCTGGCTACTTCAGAAACATTTTAGCTTGTGGATTTTGGGGGTTTTAGTCAAACTTCTAGAACAAAAATTCAGTAACAAGTATAGGAAATTGAAACCATAGAAAAGGAAAGACTTGACAAATCCAAGTAAAGCTAGAATCTAGCCTTCTTGCCTCTAGTTTATTATGTCATCTCCAACTAGGAAGTACTGCTTCTGCTATGAAATAGGATATGACTCACAGAGCATGGAAGATGGGGTGTATCTTCATGACTGAGGAAAGTCAGTTGAAATGGGCTTCCCTTGGATCTTTAAGAACAAAGTGTCACATCTCAAAGACCTTCTGTAGCATGTCATAAACTCTATGCATTGTGCAAGAGAAGTCAGAGATGGGACCAAAATCTTAAGAAGTCCGTGATCGGATATAAGGAAATAAAGGAATGTGTTTCTGCCGTGAAGTGCTAGTTTCTATTCTTTGAGATTTGAGAGACTCCTCTCATGAGATGTCTTCTAACCTACTTTAAATTCCTTATTTCCTGAATGACACCCAAATATTAGGTATTAACTTTCAGTAATGGTCTTTAAACTTATTTGCCTTTTCTATTCAGGAAGAAGACATTGTCTTGGAGAACACCTGGCTCGGATGGAAATGTTCTTGTTTTTTACAGCATTGCTTCAGCAGTTTCATTTGCATTTTCCACATGAACTAGTTCTAAGCCTGAAACCCAGGTTGGGCATGACACTGCAACCCCAGTCCTACCTCATCTGTGCAGAAAGACGCTGAAAGTGCATAAATGTATTGGGGGATAATCTTGTTTAACCAATAATGATGTTTGAGCCAAAAATCATACTTTTATAAAGCCAGGTGAATGCAGATACATTGTTTAAAATAGTATTAGAGCAGTAACAAGCATTAGCTATGCTATTCTTTCTAACTTCCATGAACTCTAGTTTAGAATTTATTGAGCAACTCAAAGGTGCAGGTGTTATATGTTGGATACCAAGAAGGGCCATGGGTGGTCTAAACAGAGATCTCGTTTAGTATAAGGTTCCTTTGAACTCTGGCTCCATCCTGGGGAACTTTACTCCCAAACTGACGCCTTTATATGGGAATCTATGGAATATATTTAAGGCACTCTTCTGGGGAAAAGTACATCTAAGTACTTAATGAAAATGAAATGTTACAAATAAAGCACCACAACTTTAAAAAAAATAAAAATATAGTGAAAGTTTTTTAAAAAGACTATAAAGAAATTACCACTTTCAGACAAGCAGGAATTAAATTTAGGCAACAGAAAAATAGAACTAATAAATATTTTCCATATCAAGTGTCAGAAAAAATTTCCAAATCTGGCCAGTCATCTACTTCACTTGGATCGTAAGCTAAAAATGGTTCTTACACTTTTTAATGAGGACTAAGATTAATATTTTATGATACATGAGAATTGCAAGTTATATCCAAAAATTTATATTGAAATACAGAAACATTTTTCATATATTGTTTGCACTTGCTTTTTGTGTTCTAATGGTGTAACTGTGAAAGAAGCCATATGTGATATAACCATACACTGTCACTTAAAACCCTACAAGTGAGAGTGGCAGTTGTTAACTTGCCACTGGTTCTAGTGCTATGCATATTTAGAAGCAGCATTTCATTTTACATTCAAGTTTAAATTTGTTTTACCAGTGCACACTCAAATCACACAAAACCACAAACTCTGAATGACATGCTTCTAAAGCATAGTTGTGTGTGGATTATTCTGTTAACCAAATAAATTCATAAAGGGTTGTGTTTATCAGGTACTGGTATTATATACCTCTGTTAGTGATTGCCAGAGCCAGCAATCCTCACAATTATCCTGACATGTGAGCAAGAATCATACCAGAATTTCTACAAAGAAAATTAAGCTAAAACAAAAGTCGTTAGCTAAGCCAAAAAGCCCTTTACTAGTTGTAAGTTAATTATAATTACACTGTACTTAATTGTAGCAGTCAATGGGAGGAGGAAAAGGAAGAAGAGGAAGAGGAGGAGGAGACCACCACACTTTCAGTGAGAACTGTGGCTAGAAATGGTGCCACTGGGAGCAGTATCAAGCCAATCCAAACACAAAGTGGATTTTTGAGTGGTTTTAAGGAAAGGATAGACAGAGACATACCTGTGATATGGGAAGGAAAAAGAGTTCCTCATTCCAGAGTCTAGTTGAAGCCTATTGTTAGCAGAGTCAACAATTCCAGCACAATTAACATTCACTATGAAAGGTGCCAACATAGAGATATTTTTTATATATCGAATTTTGTTAAACATTTTTTTTTAAATTATGTGTCTGTATGGGCATGTATTCATGTGCCCAGGAGGCCAGAAAAGGGTACTAGAAATCCTGGAGCTGGAGTTACAAGTATTTTTGAGCCACTCTATGTCTCACATGATATTGGGAACTGAACTCAGGTCCTCTCCAAGAGCAGTACAAATTCTTAACCTCTTAGCCCTCTCTTCTCCAGACCCTATATAGAGACTTCTCAAAAAGAATGTTCAAATAGCAATGAACCAGATGTACCTATGTAAGACCTTTTCCTTTTCCTAGATATAAAATTACCTTTCTTGGAATCTCACAAGAAATCCGATGTGTAGTAAAGGACATGTCTTAAATTCTGTGTAACCTTTACAAGCCCTAATTTTATCTCATTAGATGGCAATTCTATCCAAAGCCCTTCCAGTGCACCCTATAATCTCATTTGTTAAAAAGAAAACTTAAAAAAAAAGGGGAAAGTTTCTTAACATTTGAGATGCAACATGAAAGCAATCAAAATATGGCTATTGCTAAGACACTCAAGCATGATTCTTCCTTAGGAAGCCCACTCACACTTGGATGTCTTATCTTTCCCTGAGTTTGGGTTCCTCTCTTTCAATTAACCCCCATGTTTAAATCTATTTTTAATTTCTTTTTAATAAATCCCAAGGCTGCTTCATACTGGCTCATTCTGAAATTCTTTTCTGCAGCAAATCAAGAATCTGGCTTTATTTGAGTGGAAGTACTTCATGGAGAAGGGAACTTCTCAGGCCGCTGGTGGTTGTTCTGAGCCATGTCTCTTACTATACTCCCATGAAGACCAAAGAAGGGAGAACATTTTTAAAAATGGACAATTACTACTTCAATACAACCTATGAGTAAAACTCATAGGAACATTTCTCCGAGAGCAACTCTGTGATGGGAAGGTACATTATTTAATCTCTCATAGCACCAACTTATTGAGTTTCCAACATGTTTTAACCTGTGGTATTCTAGCATGTGTTCCATCACATCAATATTCTTGTTAAAATCAAATAATTTTCATATTATGATGATGATTTAATCCTTCAGACAGCATGTAACACACATTCCTGGGTAGAGGGATATTTAATCTTTTAATCCAGCAGCATGGCTGCTCTGGGAAGGTACATTATTTAATCTCTCATAGCACCCCTTGTTGAGTTTCACATTCAAGGCCTGTGTGATCCAGCTGGAATGCAGCACATGCCTTTAATTAACCCAATATAGAAGGAAGTGGTAGCACACACTTTAATCCCAACTCTCAGGTGAAAAAAGAAGCAGTCAGTTCAGAAGTAGCTCACAGTTCTCAGTTCAGACAGTTCAGAGGTAAGAGAGAAGCACAGGAGATTGAATCAGAGTATGCTAGTCAACTGAGAAGTGGAGAGGCAGAGGCAGAGTGAAGTACATAGTAATTACACGCCTTTAATCGTCCAAGTCTGAGAGTGAATCAGAGTGAAGAGCAGGCAAAGTGACAAATCAGAGGACGATTTAGTGAGTCAGAGTGAGGACATGCACAACTCTCATGATATAAAACCAGGCTCTCAGCACAGCCAAGCAGTCAGATAAGACTCAGAGGCAGTTCAGCAGGAGTCAGTGTCAGACAGGAAGAGTGAGTTTGGGAGAAAGAGTCAACTAACAGAGTCAGTTTGAAGCTGAGCAGAGCAGTTCAGTCAGAGAAGTTGAGGGAGTCAGCCAGAGTCAACCAGAGTCAGAAGAGTTCAGTTAGAAACAGTCATCTGGCTTAGAAAGTCAGTTTGAACCAGTCATCTTTGAGAAGAGTTTGAGCCAGAACAGTGAGTGAGTTGAATCAGTCAACCAGAAGAGTCAGTTGAGTTCAGTACAGCTCTGAGTTCAGAAGGAACTAGTCAGAGTGAGTCAGTCAGCAGTAAGTCTCAGAGGCAGAAACATTCTGGTCTAGATTAGCAGATTAGATTGTACAGAGGCTGAAGCCATCCAGGTCTAGGTTTAAGATTAGACTGTACAGGGAGGTGGTGGTACACACCTTTAATTCCAGCATTGGGAGGCAGAGGCAGGCAGATCTCTGTCAGCTTGAGGCCAGCCTGATCTACAGAGTGAGTTCCAGGACAACCAGAGTTACAACAGAGAAACCCTGTCTTGAAAAATTAAAAAATTAAAAAAAAAAGATTAGATTGTACAGAGGCTGAAACCCTCTAGGACTGGGAATTGAATTAGCAAAGAGTAAACTACTCTGCCATGAGCCCATGAGAATAATTAATAAATCAGTGCATATAGCAACATCTACATTCCTGATCATGCTTTAAAAATTATTTGAGTCATGCTCTTACTATAGCCCAGGCTGGCCTCAAGTTTTTGTTTTTGTTATTTAGTGTGTGTGTGTATGTGTGTGTGTGTGTGTGTGTGTGTGTGTGTGTGTATACAGAAATCAGAGGACAAGCTGTGGAAGTTTTCTCCTTCCACCATGTGGGTTCTGGGTATCAGGCTCAGTTCCCCAGGCTTGGTGGTAAGTACCCTTACCTGCTGAGCCATCTCACCAGCCCTTAGGTTTCCTTCTTGAAAGATCCATTTACTTGGACTTCTGTCCCATTGTGCCCTTCTCTGTCTTACTACCTCTGGAGCTGCTTTCTCCTAAAAGTGTCCTCCATCTCACTGTTTCACAGTTCTGACCCACCCTTATTACTTTTCCTATATTCTGACTCCACCTTGTGGTTTTCATTATCAAGTGAATCCAGATATTAGCCCATATCTCTTCTGAATTCAGTTATATTGAAGTACACCAGAATGTATCAAATCCTTCTACCTCAGTTCCAATCTGAATCCATCTGTTTACCCTCAATTGAATTCAAAAGTCTACTCTCTAATGTATTCTTTCTCAGCCTCAGATACTGAGTTTCCAAATCAGAAATCTGTCACCCTCATTGCTACCAAATCCAATTAATCACCTGGGAAATTGATTCTGTATTTAAATCTCAAGATCATTAATTTTATCCCACAACCTATGTTAGCCAAAACCCACAAGATCTTCCTATCTCTAATCTTGTTCTTCCTCTCTGTCAAAAACAAAAATCAGAACTGTCAAAAAGAAATTTTTTTTTAACAAATTCAATTATAGATCTCATAGGCATCTCATATACATATGTCAAATGTAAACCAGGGCACCCTTGAGTCTACAAAACATAGAAATATCTCTCCCACCAGGCTTTGGAAAAACAGGTTTTGTAGGGTGGGAATGAGGAAAGAAAACAATTGAAAAAGTGTTGATTAGTATAGGATTAGTATTTTGTTTTGTCTTTGCTAGGTGAAAACACAGGGAGACTTCCTTGATTCAATTCACTCAGAGAGATGAAATCTGTTTTTCTGAAAACAGATGTTGGAACTCTATTCTCTTGAAGTTTCAGACTAATTATAAGGCATTTAGCAAGAGTAACTTCATTTCGGCTTCATCTAGTATGTTGGGGCTAAGGGCAGAAGCTCAATCCAAACAAGGACCTTTCCCACTTATAACAATTCAAAATAGTGTTAATGATTCCCATATAAAAAATTAATCATGCCACTCAGATCAAAACCCTTTGGTTCCCATTTCCTTAGAAGTACAATTTAAATGGCATGCCTTGCTTTAGAAGGGACTTCATTAACCACCATCTCTTCTCATTAGCTCTGTGTTCCAGTCAGCCTCAATCTCTATGCTTCTCCCAAGTGGAGAGGGTTTCTCCTGTTCTGGCCTCTATATATGTTGTTTCTCTCACTCAGATCATATCAAAACTAACTGAATTCTTCAGTGCTCCATGTAAAATATTCCCTTCCCCCGAGAAGCTCTCCATCCATGTACTACCTGCCACTGCTATACCACATACCCTTCAGGGCTGTTCATAAATCTGCTTATAATAGCAGATTTGTGATAAGGTCCTAATAAAATTAATCTGATTCTATAGCAAGCAAAATAAGAACTATACTATGAGCCAGAGGCATAGTGTAATAATGGAGTACTCATCAGCAAATGGCCCTGGGTTCAACCAACACACCCATACAGAAAGCTTTAAAAGGCTTCTGACAATTCTTCAAGTAGGACTTTTATCAGTAGTGTGTATATATTTAATATATTCTCACATTCATGACTTGCAATCATGATATTTAAATTTTTGGCATGGATAATTTTCTTTGTGATGTTTTGATTTATGTTTACTAAGCAAGGGTCAAATAATTTAAGGATTATTTTTCAAATCAGTTCCCAGTTAACATTTTAGTAGAATAAAAATGTGCTTCTTTCAAGAAGACAGAATTTAAAAATAATTACAATACTAAATGTAAATAACATAATATCTTAGAGACTTGATTCTCATAATAGCTGCCTATATAAGTATGAACTTATACATACATGTATACTGTTTTCTGTAGGAAAGGAAGCAAGAGAATAAATACATTTGCAGATGTAAAACACATTTTAGAGAAATATACACACAGGATGTATATAAATGCGAATTCAATAGATTATCAGTTAAAATTTTATTACTCAGTAATATACGGTGGGAACAGCTTACAAATGATGTGGTTATGTGACAGGAAGGAACTCGGCACTCAACATGTTTAATAAATAAAGTGTAGTGATTCATTAAATATAATACCTGCAGGATCAAAAATCCTACTACTTCAATAGATCTTTAACCATGGCCTCATATTAGGTGGGTAAAAAACTCTAGCATCAAACTGTATAGGAACTACTCTGGAAACTGATAGTTAACAGTGCATAAAATTGCATGGTTCCAAAATATTGTACGGTTTTAAAAGAGATCAGTTTATCATCTTAGTACCATTTTGGTTGATTTGGATAACTTCGATAATTTTTCACGAGGGCACATAACCGCACTCTAACGAGGTTATAAACATTATAAATGTGGTCTGTTTTCTTAGTAAGGTATTTATTTATATGCACTTGTATATAATTATTTATTGAACTATTTATAGAGCTTTTATGTAAAAATTAAATATGTATTCCCATCATGTACTTTACTTCAGAATTCAGTCTTTCTGTTGAGGTCTAGTTTTACTACATACTTATGAGTCATTTCTGTCATGTATTCTTGAAGCAGAAAGAAATTAACAAAAAAAAAAAATGTCAGTTTTACTATTAACCAGACACCAGGATACAAGACACCTAATTACATATCTAAAGATAACCAATTACATAGGCAGTATCTTTGATGGGTTGGTTTCATTTGATTTTGCATTAGGGCAAAAGATAACTATTTACTTTTTCTTGGCTTTAATTAAAATAGTGCTCATTTCATAAAAGGTAACATCAATATTAGGGCAATGTTTTTTTTTTCTGGCATGTTTATGCCATGTTTTATAATAACTAAATGTTTAAAATTACTTATCCTGAGCAAGAATAAAAATAAAAACAGTTTTGACTAAAGAAGAAAGTTCCTTCATTGTTAAACGCCTTTAAAATTCAACCATGGAACAAAGTCAGTTAGACTAAAGTTCAGACTTCTGATGTCCACAGCAAACCTGAATACTTTAGGCAGAAATAAAACACACAAGTAAATTATACACAACAATAAAAAGCATCAGAAATTGATGCACCTGGATTTTGTTAAGTATAACAAAGGTCCTCAGTCCTTCATGGATGAAGCTGGGAGAACCACATTGAACAGTGAACTGCCATGAGCAGAAATCACTCAGAAAGGCAAGGCCACAATGAATTCCTTTTTGGATTGGGCATAGAGGTTTGTTTCCCGCCCCCCAAAACCAAAGACATAAAAGATATATTTGGAAATACAAGATGAATCCTGTTTTCATAAAAGCATTATGGCCACTTCAAAAATTGAAGTCACTTGCATTTTCAGTTTTAGCCTTCCCTCACCATGAAAAATAAGAGCTTACTACCCAGCAAAGCAGCATTATGACACAGTATTTACACACCAGTGAAGGCTTTGAGGAAGGGCTTTGCAACATGGGTTGACTTCAGCCAGCTCTAAGAATTATTCTCTAGTTTGTGATGAAAGTGCTTAGGAGTGAGAACTGCCAGGGTAGCAAGGATCCTCTCACAGTATTAAGGCCTGTCCACATGGGAATGGTCAGTGAGAATCAGCAGAGTATGCATTAGGTAATGACTCCTGACACGGGCAGAATACCCCAGGCTCCTTCAGCATGCATTTTCTTCTATTCAAACATTTGCTCTTCCTCTTCATCTGCTTCTTCAATAACCTGAATCTCATCTGCTTGAGGTAAGGAGGTATTCTCCACCTGTAGTTTGTTCCCCTCAGCTTTACATTTTTCTTCTTCTTCTATGATTTCCTTCCATATCTTGTGGTTTTCAGTAAGGTGGTGCATTAGCTGACAAAATATCCGCCGCCTGCCTTTCCTCCTTTGTGGTTCTGTGAAATTTAAAACAAGCATTTATATCAAAGCAAATAGGATTCAATCACTCATTCAATGAATGTCTCAGTGCCAATGCTAGTCTCAGTAGTTATGTAAGCTCTAAGGTTATAAATGTGAATGGTAAGAAAAAATTATCCATGTTATGGAGATCACATCCTAACAGAACAATCTAGACAAACAAAACTGTGAGTGATAGGGGCTGTTCTAGATAGAAACAGAACAGAAACAAGATATAGAGAATACTGGGTTGGAGAAGAGTATAGTGCTAAAATTTAAAATGAAAATCATAACAATCTAACATTAAAAATCAAGTTTGTGATGTTTTGATGTGGCAAATTAAATATAATTACCAGTATTCTGGTGAATATTATTTATTTTGAAAAGCCATTCAATTAGCCTCAAGTTAGTATAAGATTATTCCCTGCTATGCTAACCCTAAGCATGAGGCATTTTTGTCTGAAGTGAGTAGAAGGTACTTATACAAATGGAGCCTGCTGAAGAGCACTGGTTGGAGGGCAGCATCTCCAGGGATGTCCCTCCACAAAATAAAAACAAAATTCTTGTTGTGTTATTACAGTTTTGATTCTTAGTATACTTAGAAAAATAGTGTCTAGCTAGGTGTAGTTTAATCTTACTTTAAAATAAATAGGAGGTGGCATTTCATTAACAGTTTCAAAGACAGTTTCTTTTTATTTTCTACGTATCTTATTCAGAAAAATATGTTGCTATATAACTCACTCTTAACATCAAAACCTTATTTCTTCTCCCAGAGCCAGGGACTCTGTGCTCCTTTTCCCCCCACTGTTCTGATTCATTTCCCAAACCCCTGTGAGGCTGCTTTGAAGTTGTGCTCCCCAGCTGTTTTGATGTTTGAAGAGGGTGGGATGAGGAGACTAACTGCTAAGATTCACGTCAGAGATGTTCAGATGAGCATTTACTAGAGGACAGCATCTCGAGAAATGCTACTTTCATTAAGTAAGAGTTCTTATTGTGCTAAAGAAGCAGTTATCCAGAACCTGACTACTGAACCTGAACACTCAGCTAGGAGTTACTCGACATATCTATACCTAAGATGCAAAAATCTCAGTCCAAATTAAGTGAACATTTGTAGGTAATAGCATTAAACAAAACATAGTTTTCTTCTATTCTTACTGGGATTTAGATTGTCTTCTGTTTCGTCATCATCTGAATCTAATTCATCATCATCATCATCATCATCATCATCATCATCACCGCCACTCTCAGTATCATCATCCTCTTCTGCTTCTATCCACTGACCAGGCAGCAAGCCAGCTGCATCGTAGGAGTTGCACAGGGGGCCCACAATGTGGGTGATAAAAGATTCTTGGAGTTTTGCTAGTTGAGGAGAAGAACGATCCATGAAGGGACTAATGGGTAGACCCAGAGTTGCTTCTTCATCCCCCTGAATATTTCAAAAAGAAAAATACATTTAACCACTAAAAATCCAACCATTAAGGTTTGCTGTTTTCATTTATCTTGAGGGTTTTTCTTCTTTTTTTTTTTTTTTTTTTTTTTTCTTTTTGGTGTTTTGAGAAAGCATCTCTCTACATAGCCCTGGCTGTCCAGAAACTCACTATGTAGACTAGGCTGGCCCTGAACTCATAGAGATCTACCTGCCTCTGCCTCCTAAGTGCTGGGATTAAAGGCATGCACCACCACACCACACCTGGCATCTTGAGTCTTACAAAACAGGTCTACATCAAAAACATCTTTAGACAAAACATTAGTGACTGTAATTACTGTTAAGAGTTGACTATGGCTCAATGAACACATGTTCACCTGCTGTTCTTGAGGCCTACATCCGTGCCAGCAGAGGAAAAAAGTCACTCTGTCTTCTCCATTTGAGAAATCCTAAACAAAGATTTATTCTTATATTCTGTTCATATTAACAAGTACAATTGATATGCAGTTAATAGGGATGATATTCATATTTTAAAATAAGTACTAATAATTTTACTATCAACCTGCAGCATTCTATAATATCAGCATTAGTAGTTCATAAATAAATTAAAACTAAATTGTTTGGAGTAATAAATGACTATATTTACTTAATTTAAGATTATAACATGCCAGCCTGGTCTACAGAGTGAGTTCTAGGACAGCCAGAGTTACAACAGAAAAACCCTGTCTTGAAAAACAGACAAACAAAAAGATTATAATATAATTTTCATATTCCTTCTTATTCTTAGTGATAAATGGTAACACAGTATGGTGTTTTGTAATTTCCAAGGGCAGGTCAAAAAATACTGCATGAGGTAACTGTACATGATCAGACAGGTTCAATTTCATTATTCCTACTTTCTAACATGCAGGAGCTGTAACTTTGTAAACATCTTGAGTATTCATGACATTAGGGCCAAGGAATCCAAAGGAATATAGTAAAGTGGATGGTATTTAGTATTTTAAAGATAATGAAATTTGAAGCTTGTAGGAAAATCAGCTTTCTTCTATATTATGGGGAACACACACACACACAAATGGTGCAGACTGCAAATGGGCTGAGTCTTTTAAATCAAAGAGTTTTAAAGATATGAAAGAAATGGCATGTTTATAATCCAAGTCTGAAAACCACTCAGTATCTACTCTGAATTCACTTCTATCCTTTTTTCCCCCATTAGGACTTTCACCCCAATCGTGCTTCTAATGCAAAGATAGTCTTTCTGAAACAGTCTTGAATATGTCTTTAGATGATTAAATATGTTCTAAGAAGACCATTAAAATTACTTAAAAACGACTTCATTTGGAAATCAGTTGTTTAAAGTTATAGATTCTCAGGTTGAAAATGACCTTAGAAACCAGAGTCTATCGTTGTCCATTCAGCCAAGACTGCATTCAACTTATTCCAGACAGGTAATAAACTGTTTGTTTTTGTTTGCTACTTTAAATGTTAGCAGTAGTGGCTAGAGAGATGGCTCAGTGGTTAAAAGCACTGGCTGCTCTTTCAGAGGACCTAAGTTCAGGTTTCAGCACCCAAATGGTGATTCCCGACCATCTGGAACAGTTCCAGTGGATCTGAAGCCCTCTTGTGGGTGCTCCAGGCACCAGGCACACATGATGCCCAGACATACATACAAGCAATACATCCATACACACAAAATAAAATTTAAAAAAATATTAGCAACAAAAGTAGAGCTGGAAGAAAAACAAAACACTAAGATCCAGGGAACACGCAACATCTAAACCCTTTCAGGGCAATTCCTACACTTCCTTGTAGTAATCAAAGCCCCCAGGTCTGCAGCAGAAAATCACTAATGCAATGAAAGTACAACAGGTGTGGCAAGGTAGACGTAACTGTCTTCTTAGAAACACAAAGTGCTTTTTTCATATGGCAGTTCTTCAAAATCCCACCAATCTTTTGTTTCATCTTACCTGCTCATAAAATTCATTCACAATGCCTTCTGTCCATCTCAAATGTAGATCCCGAGCTTTTGCTGGGCCATTTATATCTGCTAGCTTGATGCACACCTGGCAGACTAAGAGGCGGTCATTCTCACTGCTCCATTCTATACCATTACTATTTACATCATTGGCCTAGTTTGGACAAACAAAATTGTTTTAGATTCTGAGGACAGAAGGAGTTTCTCATTTTTGTTCTTAATAATTACCTTAATTGTTAAGGGAGAAATTTCAGTAAATGCTTCCTTAAAATCAGAATATTCCATAACTAACATGGATCTATGTGGTAAAATGTCCCACTGAAGTAGTAATAACATTTTGTTTCAAAAGAAGCACAACTTTATTTAAAAAAAAATAAAAAGAGCTGACTTTGGTTTCATTATCTGTAATTCTCACAGAGAATAATAATTCAATATATGTATTATATTTGTATGCGCATATATGTGTATTAAATATATGTACATGTTAATCTATAAATCATAAGAACTTTATTTCTACCTCAAAGAAAGGCTATTTAAAAGAGCTAAGGGAAAATCAGTTCTGTCTGTGACAGTCAGTGATGCAGTTCAAAAACACGAGTCTTAGAAGCTCAACTGTACGGTTTAAATCTTAATTCACAAGGATATTAATTCAGCTTTTAACCTATTTAAATTCATTTCTTCCTTTATAAAGATCCTCCTTTATAAATACCTTGTCATACACTGCCATGAACACAGTGACTGATTGATTAATAAAGGCTAAGTAAATACTAATTAGCACTACTTAAGTGCAATTATCACTATTAGTTAGGCAAATTTAACATGCTTTTTCTTTCTTCTTGGAAACAAAAATTGAGGAATCAGAAACTTCCTACTAGCCAAAAGTAAAGAGGGGAGCATAATTCTTTCAAGAAAGTAAAGCAATGGTCCTCAACTTTTTTCTTTTCCATGGAACACAATGCCATTATCAATGTTAACAGTCAGAGCAAGTTAGTGATTCTATACTCCACAGCAAATATAAATTCTCTGATGGAAGAGACTGTGAGTTGATCCCTATTCCACAGCACAGCGAATACACACACAAGGCAGTTCTAGCAGACAGTTTGGGGATGAGGAAATCGTCAAATGGAGAAGAGACACTGCTCTTCTGCCAGGTCAGCAGTAGAAAATCACTAATGCAATGAAAGTATAACAGGTGTGGCAAGGTAGACGTAACTGGCTTCTTGGAAACACAACTTTAATTTCATAAAATATCTCACTTGGCACTGAATAACTAAAATTTTGCTATAAAAACTTTGGATATAATTAATTGCTTCATTACTATTTGAAAGAAAGGCACAATAAAATTCACCTATTTGTCAAAAGAAATCACAAGCAATAGTATTTTACGACATACTGCCATAATAATAAAAATGTTGATTTAAAACAGCATGATATTATTTAATACCAGTTATTTATTCTTACTCATGTGGAATGTAATTCCAACTTAACATAAAAAGCCACCTTCCATTTATAACACCAACAACAATTTCCCATTTCAAAATCAGGCACTACTTTACATAACAAACCTTGGCATTGAATTCAGCAAGGAAATCAAAATGTTTTTTGAGATCTGTGGCAAGGATTGCTTCTATGACTAAAAAACGAAAGCGCTTGAATTCCACGTGATCAAGGTTAAGGAGGAAGTTGTATTCTGGGTGAGAAAGATACAGATTCCAAGCTGATGCAGCATGATGATTTTCTAGAACAGATCTGTCATTGTATAAAACTGCCTAAAAAGAATAAAGAAAAATGAGACAAGCAACTCACACACAGGATCTTTAATAACTCAAAGTCAGAAATAGGTCAGAACAGTGAGCACCTGCTACAAATGAGGCATATTACCAGGATTTTAACATCTATGATGAAAGGTTGTAATTTTACAAATGTGCGTAGACTGAAGTGCAAAGAGGCTACGGACACCTTTCCTTGTGATGGACACATCTAAAATAAAAGATTTGTCCTCAAATAATCTGCAATACCAAGCTGTTTCCCAAGTGAGGTAAAAGAGGTATTTCTGAAGTAAACATTCAATTTGTAAGGCTTCTGATAATAAATTCCTTGGGGTACAGAACAGGGTTAGGGTATAGCTCTGTTCTGAAGCCAATATAGAGTTAACTAAGAAGGAAAAAGGGATTTCCAAGGGTAAGCCAGAGACCCTTATGTCTGAGGACGTATTCTATATTCCCATCTGAATACAGTGCCTAGACGTAATAAAAGATAAACATGAGACAGGTGAGATCACAAGTCTTCTGTTTCCAACAGTATGAACTTGCTTTTCTGAACCTCATACCAGGGGAAGACCCTGAGGGTATTCAAAACCAGCAGAACTAATAGCATTTCTAAAGCTTCTACCATCTTAAAAACTAAAACATTTTCAAAATTACTAAAGAAGCAGTAATTACTTTTTTTTAATTCCGTGTCAACTTTTGTTAAAGGACAGGGAGTAAAAAGCAGAAACAAAATCATTCTTGTTTTCCTGGTCCTTACTGTCTAATAGAAAAGGAAGACAGATAAACTGAAGAAGCAGTATTAGATGAGATATATGTAAGCTTGATTCCTATATTTGTTATGTGAAAGTTAGTTAAGAGCCTAGATGTAAGCACACCTGAATGCTATCCTGTGATCACTTTACACAGTGGAATGATGTAAGCGGTTATGAGCCACATAAAAGCTTCTCATCTCCAGAGAACTTCTAAGCATCATAAATCACTCTAAAAAGTCTTCATTCCAAAGACTCCATAAGGGGACAATTTATATTTAACAATATTGACAAATCATGCTTAATTTAGTTAAGACTGATAAACTTTCAAAATAGCTCCATCATATCAGAAAGAAGTAATAAAACTCCCAAGTCTTTAAACACACTGCCATGGGCAATGAGAAGGCCCAGCAGTGCATGTGTTACTACACAAGCCTCATGACCTCCTTCAATCCCTGGAACCAACATAAAGTGGAAGTAGAAATTTGTCCTCTAACTTCCCCTGAAATTTGTTCTCTAGCTTCCACACATACCCCACCAAAGTACAGACATCATGCACACAGTAATATTTTTAGTACAATGTTCAATTAGTATTTTCTGAAGCTAGCTGGCTTTGAAAACTCTCAGAAAGCCAGTGCAATAAAATAAAAAGTTGCCAATTCCTTTACCATTCAAAACTTACTTTACCATTCTGAAATTACTAAAGAGAAATAAAATGGAAACAAAAAACAATATCAGAATTTTTATATAATCTTCAAATACATGGGAAAAATAAGAACAAGGTGAGGAAAGACCAAGTGATTTGTTGATATGAAAATGAACTGTGCTGTAAAGAGCTTCCCTCTTGCAGCATGCTTGGTGCTGAGTCTCCGAATGATAAGAATCTCCTGAAATGTGAAGAGGTGGTCTGCTGCTCCCTAGCTGAGTGCCACCTACTACACTTCTATATTGAAAAGTGTTTAGTATGAAGCACTAATACCCACACTAGTAATCACTCTCCTCAGACAGCTTCCTCTGATATTTTAAGAGATGAGTCTTCTGTCTGGAGGTAATGCAGGACTGATGCCAGTCTTCCTGTCTTCCACATGCCAGTTGTCTTGACACAAGAGTTTTGCTTCACTACACACTCCTCGCCATGAGCTACGTCTACACAGGCCCAAAAGCAATTTGACCCACTGACTTTGTAAACTGAAACTTCCGAAATGAGCCAAAATAAACCATTCATTTTTAAATGATGACTGCTTTAGGTATTGTATCAGACAATTTTTTATAGAAACGTAAGTTTTATATGTTGTTTCTTTTTACTCTTAATATCACAATTTTTTCCAGTGAAAAACTTTGTATGTGGTATGGTATGTTTTTCATACTTGTTAATGTTGGTGGGTGCACATGTGAGTACAAGTGTTAGTGGAAGCCAGACGTTGATGGTGAATGTGTTTTCTTTAACACTTTCTATCTTTATTTTTGTGACAGTCTTTCTGTGAACTTCTGAAGCTCATTATCTGGATGAACTAGCTAGCCAATGATCTTCAAGGACCCCTACTAGCCCTCTCCCGCCCAGTGTTGTGGTTACAAGAACATGCCACTATGGCTGACTTTTTCACATGAGTTCTAGGGATCCTGTCAGTTCCTCATGCTTTAGACACTGACACTTTTAAGAGGTGAGCCCTCCCCCAACCCCAGTGGGATAATTCATCTTCATTCACACACCTCAGGAACAAGTTGCAACCAGAAATCAAACACAAGCCTCCTGATATCAGATATATTGCTTTCCCCAAAGGATTGTGCTTACCAAATAAGTAAATTAATCAAACATAATATGGAGATTAGAATGGCCTCAGAATTTGTAGAATGGTTCTACAAATATATATCCCTGGGCAGGAAGTTTCTCCCAAAACAACATTTACAAAGTGAGCAAATACCAATAATTACATTGAAGTTATCAGAAGCTTACTATAAAAACCATGAGCTATTAATTATCAATAGAGAAATAAATTATATGGTCTTCCTAACCCCATTTCTCTCTACCTCCTCTCTTTCTCTTTCTCTCTCACACATACACACTCACTATGTACATCACTCAACTTAAGACCTTAAAATAATTTATCGCCTATATTTAAAACAGTTGGCCTGCTTGAAGAAGATAGGTTAAAAGTGGAACAGAAAATAGCTACAAATGATGAAAAGAGAAGAACTGAGGTTAAAACAGAATGTTAAAGTGAAGACAGATGAAACAGAAACAGTAACAAGTCCCTATGCACGGAATATGATTTAAAAGATACAAGATTGAAGCCATCTCCAACACAAACACCTCAAATCACATTAAATTCTTCTAAAAATCATGTTTAGTTCCAAGTCCTCATGTTTAAAGGTATTACAATTACAGTATTCATGTTTGAAATTCATGCTATATTTAAACTGTGATGTGACCCTAAAAGAATTTGATACTTTATCAGCTATATTCCTTCCATATAAAATCATATTATAGCAAAATAAATTATTATGCATCTTTTTATTACTTTTGTATTTACATATGCATGTATGTGAGAGGAGGATACATGTGCAAGCCATGGCACATGTGTGGAGATCTGAAGACAGCTTATGGGAATTGGTTCTCTCTTTCTACCAGTGAGCCTCAGGAATCAAACTCAGGTTGTGATGCTTGGAGGGAGGTGTCTTTACCTGGTAAGGTGTCTTGCCAGCCCAAGAAAAAATTGTTAGTACACTAATATATTCACAGGCAAAAGACTAAGGTCAAGATATTAAGACAAATATTAGGAGGAAAATGGGAAAAACAAAACCATTAATGATATTCTTAGCCATTACACCTGTTAGCCATAATATGGATCCAATTAGAAGGGACAAAGATCCAGCCAGTTTGATTGATTTGATAAAAGACAAAAGTATTTCCATCAAGATCTAGAATTCATGAAACATGGAGTTATTTCATAAACTACTTACTCTTTTTTCATAGCTGAAAAAAATGATTTTTCCAAATTCCCTTAACATTCAGCATTATGTGTTTTCATCAATTAATTACAATGAAGTCTACTGGCAACACGACTCACAGACAGGGTGGATTACAAAGGGATAGGTTATAAAAAATTTTCAGAATTGTTCTAAAGCTTCTAAAACATATTCTTTCCTACCTGAGGTGCATTTGTAGCCACTAGAAATGCATTTGTTCTTCCTGGATGATCATAATCATGCATTGCAGCTGCCACATACAAAGCCATCAATTCTAATGCAGGAATGTTTGAAGATAGGCAGCCATAACTCTCATCTGGAATACAGCAACTCTTTGAAGAAATGAAAGCAATCTGTCCAGAACTAAGTCCACCATCTGAATCTGCATGACAATTAATAGCAAGCAAACATTAGTATGTATCTTCCTGACAATCTGCTAAGGAAGGAATTTCCCCCAAGTAATATCAGTACTAATTTGTTGCGCTTAAATAGACTCAAAGAAGAGTATACTTTTGCCATTATATATCTTACGGGCCATTAGAGAATTCTGATGCCAGGATGGTGTTTTCTTGCTCAGGCTAATTAATTTATAAAAACTATAAATTTATAATTGTCTAAACATTTGTTTTAAAGAGATAAATATAGTAATCATATAAAATCCTAGAACCAAGAGAGGAAATGGACACAATGTCCCAATCCTAACCAAGGAGCTACTCCTTCAATGGAGTATCAGTGGGTAGATCAACCATACTCCAAGGCAGGCCTATGCCCAAGGGGAGTTATTTTTTGTCTTACTAATTTTATTTTTTTTAAGTTTGTCTGTTTTCATTTTCTTTTTGTTGTTGTTGTTTTTCCTGGTTTTCTTCAAGAGAGACAGAGGGAAAGAACAAGTAGTTGGGTGGGTAGGGAGGTGAAGATGATCTGGGACCAGTTGGGGGAGGGGAAAAATATGATCAAATATATTCAAAATATATTGAATGAAAAAAATTTAACAAAAATTTAAATAGATATATAGTTGTTATTACAAAGGATCTAACAGGATAAAACTTAAGAATAAAATTTGATATGAATATTTCAGAATTTAATATATCACCAAACTAAGCTCCTAAATAACGATGCTGCTTTTCAAATCTCATCCTGAAGAACTGTTTCACCTGATGTACTGACTACAATTTCTTACCCCCTTCTTTTTCATCTCATGAGGCTTTATAATGGAGCAGAACAAAAAGTATGGACATGAAAAGGCCTGGAAAACTGAGAACTACTCAGATAACACGCCTGTTTCCTCCTTCTGGTAGACACAGCATGTTCTCCCTGCATAGTGTGGAGAGTTTGTAAACCCTCACCAACTGCACCTTTGTTTTGTATTAGCCCAGTGTAAATAGTCAAGCTATCATTTTTGCTAAAGGGAGTTGAAGAAATTACAAAAAGTAAAAGACATTATAGTAGACAACATAAAAAACCAAAGACAAAAGAGAAATGAAATGTCCTTGATTGTGTTCATCCATATCAAAGTTCAAATAATTTCTTAATTGTAATTTGAGTCAGTATTTTTAGCACAAGAATTTTTTTAACATGACCTTAATGCACTAATGATAATTTTAAAGACTTCATTATTTTCATGCTGTTTCTGTTTTCAACATTACTGAGTTTTAGAAAACTATACTCTAAAGCATCTTAAAACAATTGCAAATATATAGACATGGATTATGCAGGTAAACTGCTACTAAAAAAAGACTTAAATTATTAATATCAGGGCAATATCCTGAACATTTTCCTGTGTTATATTCACTACAGATTCCCCCTTAAATTAAAAACTAAATTTAAAAATGGCAAAATACATTCCCATTAAACTAAAAACTTAGTTAAGAACAGTGATGCAGGCCTATCCATGATAGCATGTGGGAATTCAAGGACTTTCTGGGATACATAAGATGCTGTGCTAAAACAACAATGAAAAATAACAACAAAAATGTAAAAAACAAAACAAAAACTCAATTACTTAGAGCTTAGACAGTAGGTTCTTGATACACCAGTGCATATAAGTTTACCAGAAACTTAACAATAAGATGGCAGTGTTTTGCAAATTATTCCCCAGAGTCAACAGTATATATGTCAAAATCCCAGATGGCTTTTAGCAAAAAAATATAAGCTGAGTATATAATTAGTATTTAAATACTGTGGATGTGGATGGCCAAAATCATCTCAAAGGAAAAGAAAAAGAACATTGGATGATTTATACATCCTAATTTCAAAGTTTATTACACAGCTCAAGTGATAAAGACACTTGTACTATTATAGAGACAAACAGATAAATGAAATAGAACTGAAAGTCCAGAAAAATACCTTGCTTTCATGGTTACTGACTTTCAGTAGGGTGCCAAGAGATTGTTGAGAGACAGCTATGCACTCCACATGATACTAGGGACTTTCACACATGTTACCTCATGTTCACAGCATTCTAATAAGGTAAATTCTCTGATAGCAAAACATTTAGGAGTCCACTATATTTAAAATATACAAGGAACTCTTTAATAGATGCTCAGCATTGTGGCTCAGTAGCATGATTGATTAGCATCGACAAGGCCCTGGGTTTTTTCCCTAACACTACAAAATAAAAGGAACAAAAGAAAAGGAAAGAAGGAAAGAAGAGAAAAGAAGAAAAAGTAAGAAGCAAATAAATGATTCTGAGACAACAGAATATTGATACACAAAATAATACAAAATAATATTGGTCCTCTTTGTTATACCACATCCCAGAATTAGCTACAAATAGGTCATTAATCTAAGCTCAACTGTAAGAATTATGAAATGATTTAAAGAAAATATACTCCCATGATCTTGAATTAAGGAAAGCCTCCAAAATAAGACACAAAAAACCATGAGAAAACCATAAATAAAACAGATGTATATTGGTCACTGGCTCAGGAAACAAACCGTATCTTGTGAGACAGCACTCTAACTCCGCAATATGTTTACACCTAACAAATGCCCCATCAAAGTTGTAATGTGCCATCACACATTGGCTCAGTCTAGCTGTGGGGTGTTAAGACTTTGGGGATACCAATGTGTTCTATAGACATAAGCTCCTTGCTACACCTTGTATTTTATATAGTAAACTGAGTTCTTTGACCTGTTGTAATACTGTCTATAATAACATAATAAAACATGTAGTAAATTCACTGATGACACTGAAGGTAACCCTGTATGTGAGATAAGATAGAACTGCTTTATCTTCCATATAGAAAGGCTCCATTATAATAAATCTACCACTAGAGGTGGGATTGGTGTCAAATCAAGGGCTTATCACTGGTCTCTGCTATTAGCAAGGTGAGTACTCAGCAGAGAACTGAGCCAAGCAAACCTCAGTGAGAAAATGTCCATGACACTGAGCCCATATGTATGCTTTACTCTTACTATCTTTGTTGTGTTGTGTTCATAAGGCTACTGAATGAGAACTGGAGTAGACAGGAGAAGAGACTGATAATCATCATGGAAAGATATCACTTCATCCAGTTAATTACTGAAAACTTCCTACTCAGTAAATATTGTTAGGTAATTTTCTTTGTCAAGTTTCTCAAAAAAAAAAAAAAAGAATTATTAGGATCTCTTGATATCTCTCTCTCTCTCTCTCTCTCTCTCTCTCTCTCTCTCTCTCTCTCTCTCTGTGCGTGTGTGTGTATACACACACGCGTGCACACGCATACTAATGCATTATCTTACCAATGTAGTGGATCACCTTGGTTACCAAAAAGATGAAAATAAACCACAGAATGTGCATTTTTGTATTCCATATAAACTCTATTCTTATATATGTATTTTACTAGAGTATTTCACTCTTTTCTAAGTTCAAATAAGAGAAATGGGAACTTTAGAATACATGAAGCTTATTTAAACAGTGATATTTATAAACTTTTTAGAACCTAAATTACAATGTTTGGGAATGTAAGTACCACTTAAATATTTCTGTAATATTTTAAAACATGTTCTTTATGGTTTGGTATTACTGTATATTTTAAACATACATAATAGACCTGAAACAAAAATTATCAAAATATCCAAATTGCCAATTTTTTAGTAGAGTGGGAAGAAAAAGACCCAGGCTGTATGCAGTAGTTCTGAGTTCTAATCTAGCTCTTACGATGGTAACGGGGTTACAATTTTTATGTCATGTTAAGTATTGTAACTTACACAATCTTTTATGCATACCAAAGTTTACTTAAAGAAAAGTTTTAGAGATTAGAGGCAAACATAAGACACCTTGATTTATTGTTTCTAGTTAAATAGTTAAAAGAAAGATTTGTAGGAGGAAGTACCTGCTTCGGCTCCTGTTCCATGGTTATTGTGGATCTGCTGTAAGCCAGGAATTGGTCGTGTTGTCAGATACCAGACAGCATGTAGGACATCTGTGGCGTGTATACGATTGTGATCTGAAGTTACCAAAATACTTTATTATAGCAAATATTCTGTTTAGGTTTGACCTAAGACATTTGAAAGGTGAATGAATTTTCTAATTATACTACATCCCAACAAGTAAGATATATTAAAGGAATTTCCTACACTTTTGTTTTATGTTTAGGATATCTTGGTATATTAAAAAGCGTTCTTTTAAAAGTTTTGAAATAAAATACAAAAACAGAGTAAAAGTCCAAGGAACAGACAGGGAAGACAAAGGTAGTTGAAAGGTATTGAAAAATTGTTGAGATTTTTATTTCATGGCTTTAAAAACATGTGGTTTCTGGATTACGGAGGCACAGTGCAGCATAATTTTGGAGACAGGAAAGATGGCCCAGTGGGTAAGAGCACTTCCTGTGCAAGCCTGAGTATGTGAGTTCAGATCCCAGCACCCCATGTGAAAAAGTAGGCATAGCTGTATGTGCACTGCAATACTAGTGCTGGACAAGGAGGGGCTGAGACAGGAGGATTGTGGGAGCTTGCCTGGTCTCCAGCATAGTTACAGGTTCAGTAAGAGACCTGTCTCAAAGAGTGAGACAGAGGACACCAAAGCATCCTTTAGTCCTTTTGTGTGCACACAGGCATGTCCACCTGTATACATGTGCATACACACACCTCTTACATGCACACAAACACACACACCTCTTACATGCACACAGACACCTCTTTCACACACACCCCTCTTACACATACGCCCGCACACACACCTCTCTTACACATGCATGTACACAAACAGTTTTGCTCACTGAACAGTCATAAATATTTCATACCTATGTTTTTGCCAAAAAAGTGAGAAATACTCATCTTTTAGGTTTCCTATAAAGATTAAATGGAAATTAAAGCTTGAATAACTCACTTTAAACTATTAAGCAGTACTAATAATTAGACTAATTTGGAAATAGTTTACTCTATATGTGTTCATATGAGGGGAAACTACAAAAAGGTCCAACATATGAAGAAAACCATATATTTTCCTAACATGAAATTCAAATTATATTCAGTATAAAAATTAAAAATCATTCCATAATTCAGAACACAATTTAAAATAGCAAATTATAGGTACATTTCAAATGGTTTTTAATGAACAATTTTCTGAAATTGTTGATTTAACATTAATAAATATTTTAAAATATAAGGCACCCAAATGTTCAGTGAGCAAAATGTTTGCTTTGCAACCACAAAGGCCTGAGTATGAGCCCCAGAACTCTGATTTTAAAAAAAATCAAAAAGCCAGGCCCAGTGGTGTATACTTGCAAACCCAGTGCTGGGGCAAGGCAGAGACAGGAAGATCTCTGGGGACTCACTGGCCAGCCAGCCTGGCCTACTTAGTGAGCTCTAGAAAAAACAGACCTCAGTTGGTCTGTCCTACACATTCACGTGCATACTCACAACACAAGTGCACATACACACACGTGAAAACACACATACACATAAAATGATATGTGCTATATAACATTTAAGTGAAGAAAAACTGATTATAAATAGGTATCAATATTATAATCCACTTTATAAAAAATAAATTTATAAGAAGGAAGATTTGGCAGAAATATATAAAATCAACAAGTCAATTAACACCAGGTAATAGGATAGAAATATTCTTTTTAAATATCTATTTAAAATTTTCTCAAATGCGTTATTTCAAAAAACATTTAAGGGCTTATCTGAAGAGAAAGACAAGTTATTAGAACTTAACCAGGTATGCCAATACTCACAAGGAATGTCTCGGTAGCCACTTTCTAATGCACAAAAATAGTGCATAAATTCTTGAGTGGGAATTTTAAATGTTTCCAATAAACCAGTGTCTTGAAATAAAGTATACATAACCTAAATGTGAAAGAAAATCAAGTTCACTTTAAAAAAGAGGATGTCTCTGTGTAGCTCAGTTTGTGATATAGTTAGGAATATAACTGTGCATATATTTATTTTTCTGTGGTATTGAGATTGAATCCCAGACATCCCACATGCCAGGCAAGAACTCCATTCACAGAGTTAGGCCCATAGCCCATTTTGGTTTTTAGGGTACAGTCTCATTAATTTGTCTAGGCTGGGCATGAACTTGAGATTCTCCTGCCTCAGGCTCTCAAGTAGCTGAGATTACAGACTGTGGCACCAAGCACACTATATTTATTTATTTTATTTATGTTGGGGGGGGTGTCATGTGTATGCAGGTTCCTGTGGAGGACAGAAGAGGTTGCTGGATCCCCTCAAACTGGTGTTACAGGCAGTTTTGAGCCACTTGACATGAGTTCTGGGATCCAAACTCAGGTCTTAACTCAGGTTAAGAGAAACAAGTGCTCTTAATCGCTGAGCCATCTCTCCAAACCTCAGTGGATCTTTTTAAGTTAACTCATTATAAGCTTCTCAAATATTATTTTTCCCAAACAAGAAAGGAAGATATCACCTAATGTCCACAAAAAAACAAAGAAATTTTATCACATACATCATGTCCCAATTTAAAAACTTTTTCAAGAGTTCTCTTTAATTTTTTACTCCAAATTTATTAAAAGACATTGCAAATTCTAATATGTTCTTAATTGTAGAAAAAAAAGTCCAATAAAATGTATTCGCCATATTTTTGGCCCTAAAGAATTCAATGTAAGGAACTTCTACACCTGGCACACCTAACCCTTTTTATTTTGTATTTTATAGAAAAGATATTAATGAGAGTCATATTTTAGGAAGGTCAACAACTACACAGACTGATTAGGTAGAACTCTGACTCTTGGTTCTATCATGAGATGAACTATTCAGCCCAGGACTAAGGAGGGCAAGTAAAAAAATGAAGCTTACATTTCAGTTGTTAGAACTTAATCGTTCTTCAGGTCCTTTCAAACCTCAAGAGTCAGGAAAAAAATGAATCTTTATTACTCTGTTAGTCTAAATTAAACTCACTTAATATATAATCAAATCAATGATTTTCATATATGTTTATGTATGTGAAATATACATGTTTAAATGTTTATAACATATAATATATAACACAAATGTAAATCATATACATTTAGCTATATGTTTTGAGGCTACCTGAAAGATAAATTTAATGACAATGTCATCTCTGAACTTGACTTAAACCAGTATCATGGTTTAGAGTCTGCTTTTATAAACATCTAAGGAAAAATTATAGTAATAAAGTAGAGATATGAAAACAAACCTGACTGAGAATCCTTCCTGATTTCTCTCCCATCTTTTCTACAAACTCAAAAATCTGAAAATTCCAGTTACTCATCTTTTCTATTAGCGAGTCATAATCTTCTACTAATATCGGGTCCAGTAACACTTCCTGGTCAATGTGAACAGAGAAAAAAACAACTTTACTTTTTATAAATATTGTTTTTCAGTGAACTTAAGTCATATATTTTATTGAAACTAATACATCTAAAATATCTTTTCAACAGGTAGTCAGTATAAAAGTATTTTTAAAGGCTTGTTTATTATTATATATGTGTGAGCATACATCTAAGTGAGAATGCTTGGGACTAATGTTAACAACAGTTAGCCATCTTTTCTGAAGAAGTTTTCTCAAATATTCTTTCATCTTACCTTCTATTTCTTCTCTGTTAAATGCCATCTTGGGACAACTTTAAACATGTCTTCTTAGCATTAGAAGGATGATGATATATTAGTTATATAAGTAAGCTTTTTATTTCCAAATTACCACATAAATCTAAAATCCAGTATTTTCATTTTAGAAATTATATGTATCAAAATATAAGAAAGAAAGACTTGTCTTACTACCATGGTACTTCTTTCTAGGATAGTATCCCCAAATACACGAGTAGGATTTTGTCCTATAAACTTAAATACTGAACTTCAGGAAAATAGTACTTCTAGAAGTAATTATTCTATTTTTTAATATTTCTTGTGTATAGGTGCATTCACACATGTCACACAGTGTGTGTCTATGAAAGTTAGAAGACAATTTTTCAGAGTCAGAGTTCTCTCCTTCCACCTTGTGGATCCAGGGATCAAACTCAGATCATCAGGCTTGTCAGCAACTGAGGCAACTTGCTAGCCCATGTAAATAATCATTCTCCTTGTTTTTTAATGATTATGCACATGGTCTCTGCATTTTAAAAATACAATTAAGAAATAACAAAATGAAATGTATCTCCTATAAAATTAAATGTTCATACAAAAGTAAATCTCCATTGTTCCTGATGATAGGCTTAGAACTATTATTTATAATCCAGGTACTGTTTCAGTAATTTTGACTTCTCAATGAAAAAATTAAAATGCCATTATATAGATGACTATGTTCTGGGTAAAAATAATGAAACCAGTACTAACTCATGTCATATTTCACCTTAACATAATGATATTGAAAGGTTATCTTTTACATTTGGTTGCTGTGCCTCTTCCATCAGGTGATTATCGCCTTCCACAAATAATTCCCTGCAGTCTTTCTTCACTGTCTCTTCTTCTTGAGTTTCCACAATGCTGAATGGTTCTTTTGAGAAAACAGTGTTGTCTTCTTCACCTTTCAAAAAGTATATATAGTAATAAACAGAAACAAAATTTGTCTTAAGTATGCAGCTGGTTACTGATTTAAGACTATTCTGATAGAGTGAACCACAATGCCACTCAGTTTAAAGCATTTATTGACAATATTAAGTTCTATCTCGTGGACTCTGTGCTCAGGGGCCATATGCTCAGATAGCACCAACACTTCAATTTGGGACTCAGTTTACACATCTACACATGAGTGACACAAAGGGGTAGATATCTTTATAAAGGTGAGAAATAGAAAAAGTCCCTATCAAGAGACAAATCTGGCCAATTTGGTATAAACAATCCTCATATGAGATTCAGATATAAAACTAAATTCATAATTATATGTGAATACAATTAAGCCACATGTAAAACTTAAACCACAATATGGCTAATTCTGAGTTGTTTCTTTGCTTATTTAATTAATAATATTCTTTTTCTCAAGTTATATGGAAAAGCAGAGTAATTCCAGTAGCCAAGCGGTATTTATTCACATTTTAAAAGTTTAATTCTATTATCATACCCTAAACAGGTAATTTTCCTGTGGTATATTCATACAGCAGTAGGCAACAAGAATAAATGCAATTACATACAATGTGAGTGCGTTCTTGAAGACAAAATGATCAATGAAGAAAGGCAGGGGAGATAGGTCCAAACCCTGTTATTCTCCTTATGAAATTTCTTTCTAAAAGTCTCAAAACTGGTATGGTCCAGTGAAACAGCCATGCCAGTAAAGGTGCCTGTCACACAGCCTGGCAACCTGAGTTCAATCCCTGGAACTCATAGAAAGGTAGAAAGAAAGAATTGGCTCAACAAAATTGTCTGATCCCACATGCACACCATGGTATGAAGATCTCCCCACCCCCAACCTGCCATCGTTCACAAACACATAATACTTTTTTAAAAGTTTCAATGATATGCATGAGTGGTACACATCAGCACTGAAAGACAGGGAAATCATTACCTTAGGGGGTACCGCTGCAAGGGTGCATAAAGGGAAATTTTAAGATAACATTTAGTTTCTAGATCTGGGTATAGATTGTACAATGTATAAAAATTCATTGAGCTTTAAACTCATGATCTGTGTTCTCTTCAATACATAGGATTTTAAATCTTCTGTTTTATTTATTTACTGAGATGGCATCTCATTAAATTGCCCAGTATCCCCTCAACTAGCAATCCCTCACCTCATCCATACTACAGGCCTGACAGGATTTTTAGAAGTAAAACTGGGTTTTTTGTTTGTGTTTGTTTGTGGGTGTGCGCGTGTGTGTGTCTCATGCTGTAGTGGAGGGTGTGTGTGTGTGTGTCACACTATAGTAGGGACTGGCCTAGAACTGTTAATATATAGTTCAAGCTGGGCCTTGAACTCACAGAAAGCCTTATGTTTCACTCTCCCAAGTGTTGTAGTTATAGGCATAGCCAGTCTCTCAGCTCTTCTGAGTTCCTTTAAAAAAAAATTTATTTATTTTTATTTCATGTACATTGGTGTTTTGCCTACATGTTTGTCTGTGTGAGGGTGTTGGGTCCCCTGGAGCTGGAGTTACAGTTGTGAGCTGTCATGTAGGTGTTGGGAACTGAAACTGGGTCCTCTGGAAGAGCAGTCAGTGCTCTTAACCACTGAGTGATCCCTCCAGCCCCTCTTCTGAGTTCTTAAATGACCTCACTGAGCAAAACACAGTAGCCTATGCCTGTAATCCCAGCTACCAGGGAAACTGATCACTGAGTTGAGGCCAATTTGGGCAGTTTAGAGAGATACTATCTCATACAGAGAGAAGAAAGATTAAGAGTGTTTGTTAAAGTTAACCTTCAGAAGTAGGTACAAAACCTGATGTTTGTATTTAAGCTTAATGACAAGCTTTCTCCTCCCTGTAAAATGTTAATAGTAACTAACCTAACTTACCAGATGTTACACATAAAGTGAATAAAAAACATCAGTCAATTCTATGTCTAACATACTGAATTACAGCAAACTCCTTAATTTAGGATGAAAAAATACTATTGCTCATAAAATACTATTTTTTCAAATAAAACACACTCATTTTATATAATAAAATTTTGAATACAGTAATGCCTCTTTACCTGAAGCCTCACTTTCCAGTTTCAATTACCCATCGTCAACCATGGTCCAAAAATGCTGCATGGAAAAGTCTAAACGAGTCATGCATCTCAAACTGCACAATTCTAAGCAGGATGCTGAAATTCACTGTCCTCCTCCATCCCACCCAGCACCAGAATCACTTCTTCATCAAGTGTATCCAGGCTGTTTAACACCTAATACCCACCTTAGTCATGAAGTCAGCTTTAAAGAGGACATGCAGTGCTGATGAGCATAGTAACTTATTTACTTAATAATGTCTATAGGAAAGGGGTACTATAATATTCAAATATTCTTGGTAAATAAGGGAAGTAGCTACAATGATACTCTAAACTAGGAGTTTGTTTCAAATTGTTGCATTTTAAATGTAAAATGCTATTCCTGAAGACACCAAACACCATACATCTTGAAACTGAGCTGGAAGCTCCTTCCCTGCTGAACAGTAGGTGCAAGGCAGGCTGCTGGGGGAGAAAAGACAACAATGGTCTAACCCAGCTGTGAACTCCAAAAATTGTAATAAAAAAAACCCACCAGGCAAAATGTGCCCAATGTTGCAATAGTAATATGACTTAAAGCAGACAAGTAATCATTTTCTGATTGCATTTGAAACCGCCTCCATGAGAGGGATTTTCAAGCTTGGTTGCACACCTGGTCAAAATTCTATGGCTTGGGAGATCAGAGGGTTTGGGGAAAAACTTAACTACTGTTGCTTAGCTAAACAGACATGGCATCAAATTGCCTTCTAAACACCTATGTTTATACTTAGAGACAAAAGCTACTCTCAGACTTAATCAGAGAAACTTCTCTTTACAATAAATGACAGTGAAAACAGATAAAGTGATAAGAAAATGGGACTTTTGAGTGTTTTGCCCTAAACAGGACATTTATACCACTCCCTCTAAGGCTTAGAAAATATTACTGAAGAGGGGCAGAAAAATTGTTAAGATCTGGAAGACAGGAAGAACAGCCACTGAAACCACAAACACAACAGTTGCAGTTGCTTACACTGGGTGGAAGGCTGGACTTATCAACAGCCAGTAATGGGTGAGAAAAGAGTTCATGGGGCCTACCTCTCCTCAATGACCTGTTGGCTATGAAAAGACATGGGGGATAAGGGGATATATTTAGATGTGTTCCTACTAGTTAGCCTAACTAGGCTCTGCTAGATAGCTCCCAACTCATGGTAAAAATATAACCCTGGTTAGACTCAATGGGTCAAAACACAGACATAAATGTGAAAGAGATATACGTGGAGGAATAACAGGCATGAGAGGGAGATATAAGAAAGTAGAGGGTAAAAGCTACTATTAGAATCTATTATGTACATATATGAAATTGTTGAAGAACAAATCTAATTATAAAATCATTGGCATCTGATGTGTCTTACATGATTTTTAGTGATTTAAACAACTGAAAATTCTGGCTGCTCTCCTGGCAGAAGTATCTGGGCTGAATTTTTAAGATGGATGACAGTGGGCCTTCTCATAGGTTTCTAGTGTATTGGCTATATTATGAAAGAAGAGGAAATGAGAGTTTCCAGCCTATGGTATCACTTTGTCCATATTCTCTTTAAGCAGTCATGAAATCTCTTGAGATTTTATATAAATAAGCTCTCATGAGAGAGGAATGATTGGAATGCATTTCAAAAATGTGTGGCATGGAAGTATTGTAGACCTCTTTGGAGAGGAAACTCCTATAACTGTTACTGAATCTATAATAACAACAAATTGGAAACCTAGATGTCCTTCAATGGAAGAATGGATAAAGAAAATGTGGTAGGTACATTTACACAATGGAGTATTCAACCATTAAAAAAAAATGAAATCATGAAACTTGCAGGTAAATGGATGGAAAAAAAAAATCCATCCTAAGTGAGGAATACCAGACTCAGAGAGACAAAAATAGTATGTATTCATTTATATGTGGATATTAACTATTATGTCAATGATAACCAGGCTATAATCCATAGAACCACAGAGGTTAAGTACAGAGTAGTGGACTGGGGGGTTGTGGATAGATCTCCTTAGGAAAGGAAAATAGAATAATTATGGATGGATGGGGGCGTGGGATAGGAGGATCAAGTTGGGAGTGGGAAGGGAGGGTTTGGGGGGAGAGGTAGATGAGGGAGGGAATATGGCGAGAGACAGCTAAAATTAATGGCCATTTTAGGGATAATATGGCAAACAAATACAGTAGAAGCTTGCTAAAATGCAGACGTATATGATGGCAATCTAAATGAAACTGCCAAGTAATGGGAGAAACAAAGTCCCAACTGGCCGTCTCTTATCACCAAATGAAGCTTCCAGTACCAGGATTGGGTTATATCAAGATGTAACCCTAAGAAGTCTCATGGGAATCACCAAACAATCCAGGCCAAGGCTACTGGTTGTGTTCCACAAACTGAGAGCAAAGCCCCATTGCTGAAGACAACAACTATATAATTCATTGAACATGAAGAATTCTATCTAGTGCCTTCATAGTCTTCACCACTATGGGATAGAGTCTCTGGTACAGGAAGGGACTCTGCATGCCACCAAAACAGAAACAGAAACAACAACCCAGCCATGGTGTGCCTGCAAGATATGCGAGTGCAATAGTATCGCAAAGATTGTGGAAATAACTAACCAACATCTGATTTGACTTAAGGCCCACACCACCAGATGGAACCCATACCCAGCACTCCTTTGGTAACCAAGAACTAGCAACCTAGAGACTAGATAGCTCAATGACTTAGGGTAAAACATAAATAATGCTGTTCTTTAAAACAAAAACAAAAACAAAAAACAGCAATAAAATGACTCCTAATGACATTCTGCTATATACATAGGCTAGTGCCTTCCTTGCTCAACCACCATCAGAGAAGCTTCCTTCTACAACAGATGGGAACAAATATTAAGGCATTATGCAGAGAGGAAGAGACCTTGCAACACTCAGCACTAAACAGGTGTCTCCATCAAATCTCTCCACTTAGGGCTCAGGGAACCCTTTGAAGAGAGGCAGAAAGAGTGTAAAAGCAAGAGGGATGGGCCACACCAAAAAACAAAGCCTCTATATCAACATGATCAAAGTTCACATAAATTCACAGAGACTAAGGCAGCATGCTAGGACCTTCCTGGGTCTGCACCAGGTCCTCTGGGGCCTCTATGTGTGTGTATATATGTGACTTCCTTGTTAGTGTTTTTATGGAATTCTTGAGTGTTCAAAGGAGTGGGTCTCTGATTTTTGTGTCTTAGACTCTTTTACTTCTTTTTGTTTGTCTTGTCCAACTCTGATGTGTTAGTTTTTGTTTGATCATATTATATTATGCTATATTATGTACTATAATCTCTTAGAAGCCTATTTGTTTTTCAATGAGAGACAGAAATGGAGTGGATCCAGATGAGAGGGAAAGTGGGGAGGAGTATAAAAAGGGGAAACCACAGTCAGAATATGTTATTTGAGAAAAAAATGTATTTTCAATAAAAGGAAGAAAACTAAAATAATTTTTTAAAAAATTCCAAGTTACTCATATAAAAATTAAAGTCCTCTAATCTCATAGAACATTTATAATTCGAATTTATACCATGAAATATTTACTCATTTGGAGTTCAAGTAAGCAGAAATGTTTTCAACTGAGTTTCTAGAACATAAATCATCCTGAGCTCTGGTGGGAAACAGAAATGACAATATAAGTTTAATATAAAATTCATGAACACTTGTAAGCCTGCTAATTGCAGACAGAATGTCACACTGAACAAGAAATAATAATAAATAAATAAAAATCAGCCCAGTAACATTCACATGACTGCTGCCCTGGTCAACATTTTTTTATTTTTTGGTTTTTTTTTTCCTCTGGCTGTCCTAGAACTCACTCTGTAGACCAAGCTAGCCTGGAACTCACAGAGATCCTCCTGCCTCTGCCTCCCAAGTGCTGGGATTAAAGGTGTGTGTCACCACCACCCAGCCTGGTCAACATTTTATTGCTCTCACTTGAAAAGTATCCAAGTGAGAATCTCCCCACTGAAACCAATCATTGCACAGAACAATTAAGTACTAGTTTTAAAAAAAGTTATTATTCCTTAGAAGCTGTATTAAGTGCAATCTCATGCCATTAAAACCTCTAAGAATATCTTATACTGGGTGGCTTATAAACAACAGAAGATTATTTCTTACAGTGTGGAGACCAAGAAGTAGGTCAGAGTACCAGTGTAATACTGTTCTGATAAAGTGCTCTCTTAAGTTTCAGACTGTCAGTTTCTCATGTAGTAAAAAAGAAAGCTAGAAAGTTCTAGAGAGCCCCTTTTAGAGGAAATAATCTTACTTCTGAGAGTTCCACCTTCATGATCTGATTACCTTCCAAACGCCCCAAACTCTAACATTCAGAATCAGAGTTTTAGCATCTGAATTTTGGGTAAACAAAAGGAATTTAAACCTGTAGTCTAAGTGTACAAATAAACATTTTTGGGAAATGTAAGGTTCAACTTGTTTGATTCTAGAGCAGGGAGAGACTCTGTGTGTGTGTGTGTTAGGGTTTCCACTGAAAATACATGATCTCTGAACAGATTTTCCTTTAGATTATGGATGACTTCATTTATTTTTCTTTCTCATTTCTCTTACTAAACCATTAGTATAATGCTAAATAGAACTGCAGAAACCTCTCTCCTCAGCTGTTAAGAGCTTCTGGGAAGCATTAGTGTTCCTCTATTGGGCTGGTGAGATGACTCATCAGCATACTGTTCTTGCAGAGGACCTAAGTTTAGTTCCTAGCATCATCATCGGGCAATTCTTGACAACTTGTAACACCAATTCCAGAGGATCTGACAACCATTTCTCCCTCTGTGGGCACCTGCAGTCCATGAACATATCCACACACATATACCTAATTAAAAATAATAAAATACATCTTAAAAAATAAAAAGAAGAATGTTAACTGGGTCAGCAAAGATGGCTCCACGGATATAAGTGCTTGCTGCCAAGCCTGATAACTTAAGTTCAAGGCTCTCCTATTGAAGGTTGCTTTCTGACCTCCAAAAATGTGCTTAATACACATGCACTTGCATTTATGCCGGCATGCAGGCACCTACGTGACATGCACATGTGAACCCACCGACACAAAATAAAATGTAAGAGAGCTGGGGATTAGCTCAGTGGTAGAGCTCTTGCCAAGTATTCATAGGGCTCTTGGTTAAAGCCTCAGCAACAAAAAAAAAATAAATGTAATAAAAGTTTTGAAAATCGTATTAACTATTTCTTTTCTTTTTTTTTTAAGGATGTTAGCTGTGAATATACCTTTTATCAAGTTGAGGAACTACCTAGCTATTAGCAAGTTTGGTCTTAACAACAACAAAAATATTAATTTTGTATAGTGCTGTTCTGTTTCTCTATCTCTGGAGGACATTGTGTGATTTTTTCCCCTCTCTGTATTTCATTACTTTGGTGTTTTTCACTGATTAACCTTTGGATATCCCATGATATCCCATGGGATAACCATGGATATCCCATTTTTGGAATACCACTTGACCACAGGGGACATTTTTACATTGCTAAATTCAGTATGCTAGTATTCTGTTAAGAATGTTTATGTCTATCTACATACAACATATCAGTCTGTTGCCTGCTCTTCTGGTGGTTCTGTGTGGATGTGGCCTTCTAGTAATAAAAATCAAATGAGTAAGCTCAGAGGTTTTTACTTTCTCTGTTTTTAAAAGCATGTGTGTGAAGGATTAGTCACAGTCTTCTTTTGCTTTTAAACAATCTTTTACAGTGTAAAATAAATAATAAATAAAATAAAAACTGTTGAGTCGCATACTTTGAAAGAGTGAATTTTATAGTTCAGGAAGGGACTGGTAAGGTCCTATTCCTGTAACATTTTTGCCTAGGGTACATACAGCCTTTCAAAGTTTATACCTTCCATGATAGTTTTTTTTTTTAAGTTTTGGAATAACTAAAACTTCATCAATAGCATTTTTTGTCTGAGGGTACAAAATGCTTCATAATGACACTAATCGCTTCTCTCAACGCCATAAAATCTATGTAATCTCTTTCAAACTTAAATTGTGTGGTACAAGTTTCAACATTACTAATTTCACTGTCTATACTAGCCATAACCAAAGACTTTATTCATGTTAAAAACATATTTCTTACTCTTCAAATTTTGCCTACTATCTGTCACTTGTAAGGTATACTTAGTATTTTCAGGACAATAAGTAAAAACACTGAATTCTTCACTGTGAAGATGGAGAGGTATGAGCTGTGATGTAATCAGTGGAGACCATTCACTTAGCACATATGACTCTTGGAGTTTCATCCCCAGCACCACGGAAAACAAAAACCCAGAAATGTAAAACTAGTAAAATATAAAAACCAATGTAAAACTAGCGTTGAACTCAAATACATATGATTGTTGTAATCTCACCTGATTTTCCACTGTGGTGGTCTGTACCATCAGGTTCACATGTTGAAACATATTTGAGAATTTGATGTCCACAGCTTATAGAATAAAATACATAAACATACATGATAAATTAAGTTTTTTTAACCTAAACATAATTAGGGAATCTACCTAATTTTTAAATAAGATCCCAACTGTAACATAGCTTAATATGGTAATCTGTGCATAAACCTGAATGCTTTTTTTTTAGGAAGCTCCTTTGTGTCCTTAAAGAAATAACATATTTTTGAAAGTCAACATTGGGGTCTAAGGTAAAATCTGTATTTCTACTGAAGCCAAAATAAGAACATCATATCAACTAGGGATTCCAAAATAACCACTAAGTAGTGTATATTAAATAATTTTGTTTACCAAAATGTTATGAGGAGTTGAATACCATTGTATTTCACCTTACATGGAGATTACTTATCTGGAAACTAATAGCACTGAACTGAGAAAAAAATTTTACTTATAATAAAAACTACTAGTTAAGTACAGAAGATATAGTCTTAATCCACCCTCCACTTATAATACAGAATCAGAAAACTGCTAATATCTTTTAGGAGAACCTATATTCTGAAACAGAAATAAGGAGGCTAGCGAACTTACCTGCTACACAGACTGCTATCAGAGTTTCTAAAATACTGATAGAAATCTGCTGCATTGGGTACACTGCCCAGTGATCTATGTAAAACAACACTTGGCTTAGTACGAAAATCAGCAGTGTCAGGAAATTCTATGAATGATCGATTAGTTAGACAGCCAGCAGACACTGGTACATGGCTTGGTGAATTCACAAGAGTCGGGCTGGGCAAAGCACCTTTAAAAATTAAGAGAGAGGATATATATAAATAAGTATGTATTTATATATTTACTGTACGTGTTTTGAGTTTTTATAAAGAGCATTTGTTTCCTAAAAGAAAGCAATTGAAATTAAATAATTTATGATGGGCTTTGGGAAGATATTCTAAGACTTTAAGCAACAGGTATTGTATTTGTTGATTCTTATCACTAGTAAGTAATTAGCAGTTACCAGTCGTTGGCACAATGGCAAATACTAGGTAAATATTGAGAGTTCCTTAAAATGTGTGGTCTGTACAGCACAAATTTTTCTAATTCAGATTAGTCTTGATCTTTTACATTTTGTGAAACGCCCATGATTTCAAGAAAAAACAGATCAGCTACCTTTTACACTCTATTAAAAAAGTAAACAAAAAAGCTTGATTGTCCACATGACAAAGTACTGGAAAATTTTCCTAATTCGTAATAATCAATATTGAAGAATTAAAGTGCTTAACAACATTAAGCAAGTTGATAAAGTTATTGACTAGCACAGTGGCAGGATTTAAAAAAAATAAAATAAGTCCATGAATTTCCAGATCAGAAAGTGAATTCTTAAGAGGCCACTTTATGTTGAAAATGTGTTGAATTTCACAATGGAGAAAAAAAGTTATTATCTTTGCAACTCAACAAGCCTAGAACACAGTAAAGAGAACAACACAAATAAAATGGGGAAAGAAATCCTCCAGGACCAAGTAGCATGTCTCTAAAATTACTGGTGAAATCTCTGGCGAATTCCTTGAGCTAAAGTGATCAAGGTTTACCTAAAGAGAGGTACACAGGGGCGATACGTTAGTGGGAATTAAACATCCAATAAAACACAGGTATGTCATGAATATATGTCACACACTTTTAAATATTCATGCATTCGTTGACATTCAGTTGTTTGTGTATTCTGGCTATTATGAATAATGTGGCATGGAACACTGGAAGCACATGTACCACCACAGGAGACTGATTTCCTTTAGGTGATCTCTAGAAGAGGGACTCCTGTTCACAACATACTTCTAACTATAACTTTTGAGGTTCCCAAAATGGCTATGTGAATTTTCATGCCTAATAGGTAACTATAGGCTCCTTTTCTCCACACCTTCCCCAACACTACTATCACAGGTTTTTAAAAGTTCTATAAAATAACTTGAGATAATTTCTGAGAAGCAGGGTTATAAATTCATTCATTTGCATGTGCATGCATACACACTTCAAGTACCATATGAAATGAAAATACTTCATTCTACTACTGAATCATCTTGGCATTTTGTTGATAATAACTTCACCAGAAATGTAAAGGTTTATTTCTGAATTCTATTACTCCAAATAAGAGTATATTTATGCCAATAACATCCTCTCTTCATTGTCACAACTTTGTAATAAGTTTTAATAACTGGGATTGTGAGCCCTCCATTTTTTTCTTTTTCACAAAACTACTTTTCTTATCCTTTTTTTTTCTAATGTAATCTCCTTCTGTTTAGGTCTGTAACATGCTATTTTGCAATTCATTCTTTCATCATTCATTTTCTTTTTTTTCTGAGTTCTTTTAGATTACTGAAATTCTTACCTCTCGACCACCAATGCTAATTTTTTCTATATTATATGCATCTGTGAAGTGTTAGTCTGTGTGCAGTTACAACTCTTTTCCTTCTTTCATTCATGGCTAGTACCATACAAGTCTAAATCAATTACTTCTTTTGTACCCTCCCTGACATTGTTACCATGCATATGTTATAAAATGCTATGAGAAATTTATTGTTACTCATTAATGACTTCTTTATATTTACCTACTTGGGCTAAACAATTCTTTACACTGATTTATGCAATAAATACATAATCAATACAGTAATGTAAATTATTTTTATCCTACCTAAGGAAATTTTTGGCAGAATTTCAATACAGATATAGATATGCTAGCAACAAATTCATTCAGCTTTGGTGTATAAGAAAAACTGTTTCATTTTCTAGCTTCTTCCATGAACAAACAAAACAAGTTTCCCTAGCTGTACTGATATATATGGATGTATGTATGCATATACATACACATAGATACGTATATATGTATACATATATACATATGCTATATGTGTGTGTGTGTTTATATATATATATACACACACACATACATATGTGTGTGTATGTATGTATCACACTGTGTGTGCACGCGTGTGTACTAAGGACACTGGGGGGGGTATTTCTGTATCACAAACTCTCCATGGTTATTGCATTAGATAAAGAGGTTGACATTGACATTTTTTTTACTGTTTCAGCATTTTTCAGACACAGTTCTGTTGTCTTTGTCTTCCATAGTTGCTTTTGAAGTCATTGCATTGGTGTTTCTCCTTCAAAGTAATCTTTTTCTGGTTCCTCTGCAGGTTTTCTCTTTATATTTGTAATTCAGGAAACTGTTTTATCTGAGATACTTCCCCACATTTATCCACTGAGAGCTCACTGAGCTTTGTGAATCAGGTTTATCAACTAGAAAATTATACTGTCCTACTGTCCTTTCCTTTGTAATTTTATTTACACGTATATTTCAAATGTTGACGTGTTCCCCATTTTGCACATTTGGGTCTATTGTTTATTTTATTTTCCTTCTCTCTGTAATTCAGTTGCAACATTTTCAATTTCTCTGTAATCAGGGTAAGAGCTTTGGTTTTCTGGTACAAGTCCCCAAAAACTTTTAACTTAATCAAGTGCATTCTTCAGTTCTAGTTCTTCCGCTGACTCCTGTGCATTCCAATTCTCTATCTGAAATAACTGTATATTTCTTACATTTTCAAATAAAATGACATTTTCATTGTTATTTTAAAGACTGTTAAACCCAATATTATATGCAAATATCATTTCTAATGCCTGTTTCTTTTAATTATCAGTAATATTTTACTGCCTCTTCACATTTATACCTTGACATGCATAAAAGAATTTTGTTATATAAGAATACTGGACATTCTTTGATATTGCTATATTATTTTTAAGGTTTTTATTTTTATTTTATATGTGTGGATGATTTACCTGCATGTATGTCTTTTCACTACTTGTGTGCCTTGTGCTCATGGAAGCCAGATCCTCTGGAACTGAAGCTATAGATGGTTGTGAATTATCATGTGGGTGCTAGAAATACAACCCAGGTCTCCTGCAAGAGCAGCCACTGTACATAACTGCTAAGCCATTGCTCCATCCCCAACTATGTTGTATTTTTAAAATATCTTTCACCCAGGAAGTTTTGAAAAATTATCTAATCTGGGGTTTGTTTTTTTGTTTATTTATTGTGTGTGTGTATGTGTGTGTATGTGTGTGTGTGTATGTGTATGTGTATGTGTATGTGTGTGTGCATGTGTGTGTTTAAGTTTGTATGCATATATGATATGTGTGTCTATGTATATGTCTGTTTGTATATGTGCATGTGTGTTTGCATATGTGAATGTGAATGTCTGTGTCTGTGTTTTGTGCACCTGAATGTGGAGGCCAAAAAAACAACTTCTTGTATTGTTCTTCAGGAGTTGCCCATCTTTTTCCCCCTCATACAGGGTTTGTTACTGACCTAGGGCTAGCCAAATAGACTAGGCTGGATAGTTAATTAGCCCCAGGGATCTTCTCTCTGCCTCTACCTCTCCAGTGCACTATAACCCTGAAGACTGAACTGAGTTTCTTACTAACTGAGACATTTCCCCATCCCTATAATCTTTAGTTTAAAGAAAATCCTGTTAGAATGACTTGTCAAGGTATAGAAAGAGATTTTTCTGCTCTCATACTAAATACCTCACTTACCATTTTACAATATCACTCTCTTAAAAAAAATTCCCTTGTTCTGGGTCTGCAACTATTGCAATTCAGTAACACAGTTCCTTATTTTCTATCAGAGTGCTAGTGTCTACCAAAGTATACAATACATAGAAGTCCAAAATGTGTCTACTAAGTAAACTAATAAAATGTCAAATAGTAGCCAACACAAATAGCTTAATCATGTTAACACATAATATGACACCCAAATTAAAATGTGTAAAATGAAAAGAATTTTCATTACCATATGCTTTGCAGACTCTCATGTTTAATTCATAAAGAATCATTTGTAAGCCAGACAAGGTGATGCAGTTTCAACTATAGTTTCAACTACTTGAAAGGTTGAGGTAGAAAAAGTCCTTGACCCCAAGAGTTCAAAGGTAGCCTGAACAACAGTAAGATTGAAAATGTATTTTTTAAAATAGAATGATTCTTACCAGCTCTTCGCAGACCCATATGGTGAGTCAGCGACACAGATGATGATCTCTGCTTTGGAATTGTCAGGAGATTTGAGCTAAAAGGCCCATTTAGGTGGCATCCATGACTAAAAAAGAAAATAATGAGAAATTTTAGATCATAAAAATTCTCTTTTTTAAACTTTTTTCTTTTAGCAAAAAAAAAAAAAAAATTTAGCACATTTGTACTTCTACACTCAGACATAAGATTTCTGCCTAAGGCCTATATGAGATCCAGCATAGCTTTTCTATTAAAAGGGCAAAATGATAAAAGCTTCTGGCTTTTCACTTCATAATGTCTCTGGTGCAACTCTCAATGCCACCACAATACCAAAGAAGCACCTGTGAACACTATAAACTGCCATGACTAAGTTTCTACAAAATGCCATTCACAAAGCAGATTATGGAACAGATTAGCATTTCTAAAGTCAGTTATCACTTGGAAGGCTTCTTAAACAGAGCCTGGTCTCATCCCCACAGTTTCCAATTTGGTAAGTCTTTCATAGGCCACGTAATATGGTTTTCTAACAAGATTTTAGGTAATGCAGGTTTGCTGATTCAGGGCCCTCACTGCGAAGCACTGACCTAAAATAAAGTTTTTCTTTATTTCCTGTTCCCCCGTCTCACAGACACTATCATTAACCCAGTCATTTTACACAACTGAAATACTTACTATTATTATAGGGTTTTCACTAAGAAATTAAATATGGATAATCACAGTACACTAAGAGAAAAAAATAAAAAACAAGATATAATATCTGTTACAAAGTATATGAAACATATAGATATTATATCTTCCCTTCTTCATATATTTAATGGCATCTTTTTCTATTGGTTAACTCCAGATGTGGCCTCAAAGACATAATGAATGTTATTCCTTCAAGACACTTATTTTGAAGCCACTTTTCTTCATAGTTACAAGTATGCCAAATCCTTCAGAGCAATTGACAGGCCTCAGTACTAAGTTTTCTGTCCACTTTCTTTCTATTTTAGTTGATGTAGGCTCAGTTCTCATAGGTTCGTCCCCAGCTTTTCCCATTCTTCTGCTCTTTCAAACTTCATTGTAAAGGAACGCTTTGCAAGGAGGCTTTTTGTGTTGTACAGCCTTCCTTATGGTTACGTGCCATTTGGACTTGGACTTCTGGGAACAGCTTGGGAGGAGATATATATATATATATATATATATATATATATATATATATATATATATATATATATATATATATATACACATATACACACACACACACACACACACACACACACATACACACATACATGAATGAGAGTGTACCTGTTGGAAAGTTCAGTTGGGGTGGTGACAGGGAAAGAGTAAGCACCAGAGTGAGTTGTGTGGTGACAGGGTAAAAGTAAGCTCCAAAAGCTGATGATGGGGAAACCAGGCAGAAACAAGGCTCAGATAAAAACAGACAGTTCTAGAGAATAGAAGG